>BSQZ01000048.1:2070000-2235000 GCA_033239005.1 Lamellibrachia satsuma | reverse complement strand
ATGTCAAAACAGTTCCATTTTTCTGTAGTATATATTTTCTGACAAATGTCCTCTCTTTCTGCTTTCTCCTTTGTAGTGGAATCTGGTTTGTTCGGAGGCTTGGAAACCTGTCATGGCACAGTCTCTCTTCATGACCGGGTTCCTCCTGGGGGCTATCATCTTTGGTGCGTTGTCAGACAGGTAGGTGGGGTGGATACGACTGATGGGTCATTTGTTGCATACAACTGCTACTGCTACTGCTGCCAACAGTGGTTTACTAGGAAAACCTTGTTGAACACCCAGCATCTTAATTTCACGAGCCGCGCCATACTCTTTGATAACCCTACGTTACGAGTGTTAAAGTCAAGCAAAATTCGCTCGCCAAATGACAATATATTTGTATACACCTATTCCTATTCTTGCCAATAAGATATGGCCATGCTGTTTGCGTGTTGGCCTTTGTTTACTAAACTACTTATCTTTCTAACACGTTTGTTTGAGACTTTACGCTGGATACCGGCCTCACTTAATTAATACGTCATGCGTAGTCTACCTTACCAGATTTTCATATAACTGCGATTGCGCTTATAAGTTGAGCTGGTTAACATGTCAGCCCTCGGTCAACCGGAGAAATGACCGGAATCTCCCACTTTTAGAACATATTTTGAATAAACCACTAGTGCGATATTCTTGGTTATAATTACACATTATCTCTTTTAGGTTGTGTAGCCCCCAAACCACGACTTTTGTTTCGCTACCTCTACCACTACCACTATAACTACCACTACCGCTATTACTATCACTATCACGACCACTAACACTACAAGTGGTAGCAGCAGTAGCAGTAGCAGAAGCCATAGTAGTAGTAGTAGTAGTAGTAGTAGTAGTAGTAGTAGTAGTAGTAGTAGTAGTAGTAGTAGTAGTAGTAGTAGTAGTAATAGTAGTAGTAGTAGTAGTAGTAGTAGTAGTAGTAGCAGCAGCAGCAGTAGTAGCAGTAGCAGCAGTAGCAGCAGTAGCAGCAGTAATATTAATAATAATAATATTTACCAATAACAGTATATTATAACAAAACGTATATTAAAGTAAACATCGTATGCAAACCATGATAGTATGTTGCTATCCAGACTTAGGAGGTTGAAACAACATATACAACTTAATAATAATAATAAATTATAATAATAAGAAACTATTATTATTATTAAAATTATTATTAAACGCAATACACCGTTTCAACCAGCGGTCCTTGCTCGCGCCAACACACTCATTCAGTGGGGCTCTCGTTGCTGAATGGCCACCTGCTTACGTTACATCGTTGAACGTGTTTCAGAATCGGCCGCAAGTTGAGCTGGTACATAGGTCTGATATCTGTCGTCATCAGTGGATGTCTTGCTGCCTTCATGCCCGATTACTGGAGTCACGTCATCGCCCGGCTAGTGTCAGGCGCGGCAGGCGCAGGCTACTACACCGTCGGGTTTGTCTTATGTACGTATTGCAACACGTGTTACGTACGAATTCAATCCTTTACTCTTCAGTAACAGTCTGTCGTCGGCACAGTCTGTCGTTACGATCGTCTATACATCAGTATTGTTCTTCAGGTGCTAGAGTTCTTATTATGTTTATATATTGCCCATTATGTCGGTCTCCTACCCTTTCACGATCACTTGGTTGCTGTGACATAAAAAGAGCCAGTGATATAAATTATTTATTAATGTCATCTGCAAGATAGACGAAATAGCTTTGATATTTGTATACGAACGCACGCACGCACGCACGCACGCAGCCACCCACCCACCAACGCTCGCACGCACGTATGCACAGTAGAGGAATTTAGCATAATTTGTAATAACACTTTTCTCGATAACAACACGTATTTTAAGTTTATTGTAACAACTGTCGGCGAACGCATTATGAACGTTGAAAACATTGTATCACATTATGTTCAATACATACAGACAATCAAAGAAACAATGGAATAAACGAATACCCGACACAACCATGACGTATGTTTCAGCGTTGGAGACAATAGGGAAAGCCTATCGGGTGAAGACGGGGATTATGTACCAAGGGTTCTTCGCCTTGGGGTACATGTTGCTGGCGGCAATGGCCTACTTCATTCGAGATTACGTCTGGCTGCAGCTCGCTGTATCGATAACACCGGCCGCGTGCCTGTCTTACTACTGGTAAACCATTGTGTTCATTACTTCAGCTTCATCCGCAAGTTTCTGATAACTTATCTACCTGCTAATTAATAGGGGCAGTTAGTTCAATTGCTCAATTATTTAAATTTAACTCTGGACGGCCGTCCAAAAGCAACAAGCTACCGGTTTCAAGTCGACAAGGAAGCAATTGAAATTGAGAGTTTTATTTATGTTTAACAACTGTTACAATATATATAAGAGCCTTCACTATGGATACCGTATGTGTGTGTGTATATATATATATATATATATATATATGTGTGTGTGTGTGTGTCAGTTTTTTTTTTAATATTCACTCCGCTGTGATTTACACAATCAGTATATCGTTTGTTCCATTTATCGTCCTTTGGATGTGTCAGTAAAGTAATATATTCTTGTAATGTACATCAATGTTGGTGGAGACTTTTATATGCACGATATGTCCTCATCATCATTTTTGGAGGCATTTGCTGAAGATGTATGTATGCGCATACGTGCAAGAGTGTGTGACTGTGTGCATCTAATGTATACCAATGTGAGCATCGTGATGGCGGGTACAGCATTTAGCCTTGCGGAGTATCCATAGTGATGGCTCTTAGACGGTGTATTTTATGTTCCATGTTCATGGTCTTGACATTGGATGTGCGTACACGTCATTTCAGTTTCATCGGCGAGTCTCCGAGATGGTTGATCACCCAAGGAAGACTGGCGCAGGCTCGGCACGAACTGAGGAGGATCGCCCGCATGAACAAGTCCGATTATGTGGACGACGTCCTGGAGAAGGAGGCCGATTACCTGGTGAAGGTATGGAAGCCAGATGGATTGAAGTAAGTGGAGGGGGACAATGGATTGTCAGTGATAGGCGCAGTGTAGGACGTATGTGCTACTGGTCCTGTTGTGCTGCTGGCGCTAAGTTACGTTGCGCTGGTCTGCTGTCGTTTGGGTGTCGTATGCCGCTTGCTTGTTACAAGGCTGTTGCTAAAATTCCTATTTTTAAATATGTGATTACTAAAGTTTTCAACAAATAATGCTTTCATAAAAGAATATGAATATTTTCATAATAACATCACATCTTATTTCGTCTTATTTTAAAGCCTTTATTGCGATTGCAAGAGTTCGCCACTCGGTTTTCAGTGTAACGATCCACATACAAAAAAGAAATTCATCGAAAAAACGACGCAGGATCGAACGTATTCCGTCGTCGACCTGGTGAAGACGCCGAACTTACGAAAGACATCTTTCAATCTGTTCTTTAACTGGTGAGTCTTAAATACATACACTTACAAACATGTTTACAGTGCACACGTACGCACGCACACACGCGCACACGCACACTTCTTCGCATGACCGAAAGTATTCCGTTGTTGACCTGGTGAGGACGCCGAACTTACGAAAAACATCTTTAAATCAGTTCTTTAACTGGTGAGTCTTAAATACATACACTTACAAGCATGTTTGCAGTGCACACACACGCACGCACGCACGCACGCACACGCGCCAACTTCTTTGCAAACTATTGCTAATTATTACAACATACGCATTTGTGGTTTAAATTCACTACGACACTTTGATTTGTGTTTCTTTTAAATGTTGTCTTGTCTTGCACTGCGTAGCGTATGTTGCCAAGTCCCGAAACGTACGAATTTACTGCACTGTATCTTACCCGTAGGTTCGTCAACAGTCTCGTCTACTATGGCCTGTCGCAGGGAATATCGGAGCTGAGCGGCAGCGTTTACTGGAATCTATTTATTGCCGGAGTGATGGAGATCTCGGCGCTCGCTATCTGCGTGTTCGCACTCGAGCGGGTGGGACGTCGGTGGCCGATCGCCATCTGTATGATAGTAGGCGGACTGGCGTGCCTTGCGTTCGTGCCGTTACCGCAAGGTAAAAACGCCACAAAATGAACAGATTTCCATCGAATGATGATTCGCGTAGATCTGCCTGTAGAATGAATCTTGGGTTTATTGTATTAATTTTTATCGAATAGTTTTATTTGTATGATAAATTGTTGATGATGGTATTGTGCTGATTTGCAGGTTCTATTTCAATCATACAAATTATGTAGTTTAATTTATTGTTTACTGAGATGAGTGGAATTTATGTAGGGTACGGCATTTGGGTATTTATATTTTATGACCGCAGCGAGGCCCTAGTGACCTGTTATCAGTTTGGTCAAGTGTTTTGTTACATAAGTAATTAAGCTTAACTGCTTCTGTACTCTACGCACGCACGCACGCACGCACGCACGCACGCACGCACGCACACTCAGACAAAGCACTTTTGCAATCTAACCTTTTTAGACACAATAACATGTCGTCTAGTTGCATATCGACCATCGTACGTTGAACTCAAGAATCTGGTTTTGCTGACTGTGTGACAGAAGTTGGCATTAACGTTACAACACACACACACACGGTTTGTCTTTTCTGTTCAGAAATGGACATTGCTCGAACTATCCTCTCAATGATTGGCCGTTTCTGCATTTCCGGGTCGTTCGGCATTGTATACGTCTTCTCTGCCGAACTGTTTCCCACGGTGCTGCGAAATACTGGAATAGGCACAGGTTCAATGCATGCAAGGGTGGGCGGGCTAATCGCGCCTTTTGTCACTGAACTGGTGAGTATCGTTTGCTCATTATCGAAATTCAAATACAGCTTACTACTTGACATTTAACGTCAACATTCCATTGGTATTTAATAAACATACATGATATATTAATATAATTGGAAACGTTTTTGCAGATGTGATTGTGGTGGTGATGATCAAAAACAACAATAATGTTGTTGACGAGCGATGATGATGATGACGATAATGCCGACAATAAAAATAATTGATTTATTTTCGATAATTGCACTAGATGTTGTTGTACTCTATATTATTCCACCTGTTTTGTGTTTTTCCACACTACTGTTGATACTGTGTTATTAACGTAATATTGTGGTATTATACACGGCTGTGATATATTGCAACCAAAGCCGTTTTGCATTATTTCCTAGTACTAGCGACCTTGATTGATTGCAACCAAAACTATTTTGTATTATTTCCTAATATTAGTTATATAATATTAGTGATATATTGCAATTGCAAAACTAGTTTTTTATATTTCCCAATATTGGTGGCTACGATAGTTTTGCAACCAACGCTATTTTGTATTATTTCCTTTCGCCCTGAGCATTGTGATTACAATACAATCACCGTAGCGTTGGTCACCCTTGGGACCCTACACTCTTACGTATTTACTAACTAATATATCTTGACTATAATTATTAGCTATATTTGTCTGCAGGGTCGTCTCTTCTGGAAGCCACTGCCGATGATCGTGTTCGGATGCGCGTCCTTGCTGGCCGGCGTGTTGGCGCTTCTTCTTCCTGAGACGTTCAACCAACACCTGCCAGACACCATCGAAGACGCCGAGAACTTCGGAAAGTATGTAGATCGGCGTTGTTGCGATTACATTCCCTTACCATATACCACCATGTTACCTAGGTGTAAGACATTGAAAAGATGAATTAATAAATTAGTTAGATATACTTGTGTAAATATGTGTGCCCATGTCTCTATACTTCCATTATGCATAAATGTACACGTGCGTGCGAGTGCGTCTGTGTGCGTGCGTGCGTGCGTGCGTGCGTGCGTGCGTGCGTGCGTGCATTTTCCGAATATACGCCTCCTTGTAGATGTACATCGCTTAAAATGATGAATGATGACGAACATATCAACATTTTGTTTATGACGGTTGACAATGATATAGGATAACGTGTAAAGCGGTCTCTCTCTCTCTCCTCTCTCTCTCTCTCTCTCCTCTCTCTCTCCTCTCTCTCTCCTCTCTCTCCTCTTTCTCTCCTCTCTCTCTCCTCTCTCTCTCCTCTCTCTCTCCTCTCTCTCTCTCTCTCTCTCTCTCTCTCTCTCTCTCCTCTCTCTCTCCTCTCTCTCTCTCCCTCTCTCTCTCCCCCTCTCTCTCTCTCCTCTCTCTCTCTCTCTCTCTCTCTCTCTCTCTCTCTCTCCTCTCTCTCTCCTCTCTCTCTCTCTCTCTCCTCTCTCTCTCTCTTGCTCTCTCTCTCTCCTCTCTCTCTCTCTCTCTCCTCTCTCTCTCTCTCTCTCTCTCTCTCTCTCTTTCTCTACATGGACACTAATTGACATATGACAACTGTTTCTTTACAGAACGAGACCGTCCGTGTTTAATTCGTTGTGCAGACGCGGTAAAACGACGAACGGACCGACAGAAGACCCAATCCCGCTAGAAAGTAATGGCATAGATAATGCGTAGACTCGTCCTGTTTGATTAGGTCACTGGTTCAATTGACCGTGACGAGTCGTCGACATTTTCAATGTAATCAACGATGCGTTACGGGTCACACAAGACGCTCACCTTCGACGTACATTGCGCAAAACGTGGGAAGCACCATGCACAGTACCAAGGACACATGTCGCTAGGTTGGGTTTAGAATGATAGATAATGCATACCTCTGTCGCTAGATTGGGTTTAGAATGATAGATAATGCATACCTCTGTCATAACGCAAAGTCCCATGTACCCATGTACTCCATACATGTGGCTCGCCAGAATATCGGTTTCGTAAACGTATGCAGTTATTTTCTTACATTGCAGTTCACAGTCACGTAGAAAATATGTGGATGGAGTTGTTGGCCTGGGGGATATATGATACGTTTTGATATATGATAGGCCGTACCGGTTGCACACCACGAGTTACAAAAATGTGGATTGAAAACACACACCGTGCACGGGTGCTACGTCTGTATAATGCTGTGCAGCCATTCGTACCTACATTTTATAGCGAATGATTTTGGCTATTTATATTTTCGTAAACGAAATGCTCATGTTATATTTTTCAACGATGCTGGGTAAAGGTGGTCCAAAAGACATTTTAGTTCGACCACTTCGAACCATTTGTGCACAGCGGGATATTTCAGGAAAATACAAAGGCTATCATACGTTAATGTTTTCCTGAATTCTTAGGTCTGTGTTGCTACGTATTTTGTACTGTAAACTTGTATTTTAAAACGATATATAATGTGAAAAAAAAACTAAAATGATAATATATTATATGGTTTGATTGTATGATTGCATTTAATTGGGGTATTGTAATGGGCATCGTCACTGCAGCAAGCAGACTACGTGAACTTGTTATCTGGAATACTTTGTGTTGCTATATTTGTTTCAGATCAGATACATTAGAACAGCTAGTATAAATGAATTAGCATAGCACTTTTACAATTATTATGTTTAACGTAGTTATAAGCTAAACGATAAAACCATGTATGCATATCTTGTTGCAAATATTTCTTTAATATATGCGAGTTGGCGCAGAGAGTGTATATGGAAACATTTCGATAATTGAACGATTGGTTTGATTCCCGCACGTGGACAACTCAGGATGTCAATGCAATTGCAACTATCTGTCCGACTCGTATTTCCGCATGTTAGCACATAAATATAGGTCATTTAGCACATAAATACAGGTCATTTAGCGCATAAATATAGGTCATTTAGCGCATAAATATAGGTCATTTTTATATAAATATTTAACAGTCTCTGTTCTTCCTCGTTGCTTCGTTTATGAAGGGGTGAGGCTAGTTCATGTACTGCTGCACCGCCCCGGCTGTTATCCCTTCCCGCTTCTCCCTATCGGCAGCCTTCTCCCTCCACTTGTCATCCTCCTCTGCCTTATCAACATCCCTCTTGAAGCAGTCCTCCCATCTCCGTCGCGGTCTTCCCCTTTTCCTAAGGTCCGGCAGTTTCAACACCTCTGCCTTCTTTGGTAGTCAATCCTCCTTCATCCGCACCACGTGACCTGTCCACATCATCCAGCTTCTTACTAGTCTTCCCATTACGCTGAACTGCATCCCAATATCTTCCGTCGGGTCGTCCATCATCCTTCTAGCTGCCCGTTTTGCTCCTGCAATTCTTCGGACAGAGCTGTTCTTGCACAATTCAAGCTTCTGTTGTTGCTCTGTCAGTGCCACCCTCTCAAGACCATACAGGCACGCCGGGCGTTACACACGCTCTGTCAGTGCCACTCTCTCAAGACCATACAGACACGCCGCCGCTACACACGCTCTGTCAGTGCCACCCTCTCAAGACCATACAGGCACGCCGGGCGTTACACACGCTCTGTCAGGGCCACTCTCTCAAGACCATACAGGCACGCCGCCGTTACACACGCTCTGTCAGTGCCACCCTCTCAAGACCATACAGGCACGCCGCCGCTACACACGCTCTGTCAGTGCCACTCTCTCAAGACCATACAGGCACGCCGGGCGTTACACACGCTCTGTCAGTGCCACTCTCTCAAGACCATACAGGCACGCCGCCGCTACACACGCTCTGTCAGTGCCACCCTCTCAAGACCATACAGGCACGCCGCCGCTACACACGCTCTGTCAGTGCCACTCTCTCAACACCATACAGGCACGCCGGGCGTTACACACGCTCTGTCAGTGCCACTCTCTCAAGATCATGCAGGCACGCCGGGCGTTACACACGCTCTGTCAGTGCCACTCTCTCAGGACCATACAGGCGCGCCGGCGCTACACACGCTCTGTCAGTGCCACTCTCTCAAGACCATACAGGCGCGCCACCGCTACACACGCTCTGTCAGTGCCACTCTCTCAAGACCATACAGGCGCGCCACCGCTACACACGCTCTGTCAGTGCCACCCTCTCAAGACCATACAGGCACGCCGCCATTACACACGCTCTGTCAATGCCACTCTCTCAAGACCATACAGGCGCGCCGCCGCTAAGCAAGCTCTGCCAGTGCCACCCTCTCAAGACCATACAGGCACGCCGGGCGTTACACACGCTCTGTCAGTGCCACTCTCTCAAGACCATACAGGCGCGCCGGCGCTACACACGCTCTGTCAGTGCCACTCTCTCAAGACCATACAGGCACGCCGCCATTACACACGCTCTGTCAGTGCCATTCTCTCAAGATCATACAGGCGCGCCGACGCTACACACGCTCTGTCAGTGCCACTCTCTCAAGACCATACAGGTATGCCGGGCGTTACACACGTTCTATCAGTGCCACCCTCTCAAGACCATACAGGCACGCCGGGCGTTACACACGCTCTGTCAGTGCCACTCTCTCAAGACCATACAGGCGCGCCGGCGCTACACACGCTCTGTCAGTGCCACTCTCTCAAGACCATACAGGCACGCCGCCATTACACACGCTCTGTCAGTGCCATTCTCTCAAGATCATACAGGCGCGCCGACGCTACACACGCTCTGTCAGTGCCACTCTCTCAAGACCATACAGGCACGCCGCCGCTACACACGCTCTGTCAGTGCCACTCTCTCAAGACCATACAGGCACGCCGCCGCTACACACGCTCTGTCAGTGCCACCCTCTCAAGATCATACAGGCTCGCCGGCGCTACACACGTTCTGTCAGTGCCACCCTCTCAAGACCATACACGCACGCCGCCATTACACACGCTCTGTCAGTGCCAATCTCTCAAGACCATACAGGCGCGCCGCCGCTAAACACGCTCTGTCAGTGCCAATCTCTCAAGACCATACACGCACGCCGCCGCTACACACGCTCTGTCAGTGCCACATATCTCGCTGTTTGTCATGACTCGGTCTACTTTCCTCCATGCATTCACCACAACGTTTGTCCAACAACATAGCTCAACCTCCGAACCCCCATCTTCCGTAATCATTCCACCAATGTACACATAGTGGAGGAGAGTGTCCACCAGTAAAGTTGTCTTGTACATAAGGAGATGTGAACACGTAAAACGAAAACTTAAAATGCACAATATGACACAGCTGAAAACTCGATGTTAACTTTTAACACAACATAACACTAGCATTTAAGATCTCAAACGGAGTAATGCCGTATCGCCAATTACAATGAAGGTAACTTTGGAGGATTTACCTTCAGCATGGATTTAAATTGTACATGTAAATTATTTTTAAATATTGTACATTCATTTCAGTGTATTGTTTTATCGGATTCTATTCATACTTTTTCAATCCTAGTTTTTGTCAGATTATATTTCTAAAATTAAACCGCGACGATCACGCAATGGTGTATGGACACATTTTTCGAAATATCGTCCCTCACAGCACACCAGTCAACTCTCAAGCATAATGATCAGTTTTATTGGAGTAAAAAGTGCCTTCACAAGTCTCCAAATGGCAGACAAACGTTCTTGTCACTCACCGAGTCCCATGGGCTAGGGGACTTCGCTACCGGCGGGCACTGGCTGGGATCATTTGTCACACATAAGAACCCTCCAGGAGGTGACAGCTGTATAGATAGTCAACCAGGACACCCCGAGGGGCAAAATTTAACAGCAGTACTCGGTACGCGCGTTATCTTGCGCGCCGTTAAACAATAAGCTGACGGCCACACACAGCTGAAAGCCGCCACAGCATCCGGTCGCTCTTCCATAGATAATTACATGTTCAGTTACTTATAGTCTAACAGTGAAAAGGTTTTCATGTTGTGAAAATGTCAATATAACGCACGCACGCACACGCACGCACCTGTACATGCATGCTTTCAGATGTTGTATCGGCAGCGGTATGTTTAACAAACTTAAAATCTTGGGCAGTTAAATAGGTTCGACTAAATCGAGCTGTTTCAGTACGACGAGGACTCGTGATTCCAGCTCTCGGCGAAATCTAACCATAGCGTAATCAACGCTGACATTTTGCGCGAGTTGCTTGCAGTAACCAGGTTTTCTCAAATATTCATCGAAGTGGCACTTCTTATAGTGTTGATTCATGCCGATTGACAATGGCACATCCACATTCCACGTCCTATTGTAATACGCTTTGTGTCGAATCCAGCAGAAATGATTTTGTAGTCCGATGCAGGCTCGAGGATTGAAAATCGATTTGACTGAGTAACCGAACGGACTCGGTTTGATGTGTCGCAAATATCGCTGCGTCGCTAAGAACCAAGGTGCCTGCCTGGTGGCGTTAAGATCGCTGAAGAAGTATACATTATTGAACATATAAGAGTTCGGCGGATTCACTTTTGTTTGCTCTTCCCGGGTCGCGTTGTGTTTATCGGCAACGAACTGACGCGTGCTTTCTGCGGACTGCAGTATGTCCTTTGCGTTGGCTTTTTTGAAAGGGGCGTCTATGGCGGCCAACATGGCCGTGTAGTTATCGTGCAAGCGCGGAACGATCATCTCGTCGATATCCGTGACCACGAGGCGGCGATACCTGTACAAGTTCCGGTACATGCAGTCGTTGAGCACCGGAGACATGTTGAGCAGTATAGTCTGTTCGTCGTCGCGATGCGAGTCCACTGCGCTGGGGGCCTGTCGGAAATCGACGAAGCCTTCTTTAGCGTAGTGTTCGTAGACACGGGAAGTCGCCGGGTGTAGACTGTTGTTATACACCGTTACTTCGCCCACTCCCCACATTCGGTGCAGCTCCATCCATTCTACGATACGATACGGATCTTGGTGCCAATAGGCGACCGACATGCAGTGTCCGAATGCGATCGTGTGTTCGGGTGTTTCAGGAACCTGCACGCGCAACAGCGTAGTCGGAACCGTTTCGTTCGGCGTTACGATCGACACGTACTCGGGAATCGCCGCCGGACGTCCGGTGTGAGCGTGCACTGCGCAAGACAGGATGACAGCGTGAAACACCTCACGGTCTTGAGGCTGGAACCACGCACCGACTACTGAACACTCAGTATCGGTCACTAACGGATGTGGATTGTTCGGGAACCAGAGCAAACAGCGCAAATCACTATCGGAACCGTTCTTCGACACGGAAATCGTGCGAACCATCGGCCACTTGTTGCCTGGACGATTATCATAAAACGCTGAAAACAGGTACACACCGGCGCTGCCATTCACCGCTTGCCATACGCCGTTATACGTTTGTACATCTCGAGGTTTCGAATATGAGTCCCGGTCACTTTTATTGAAGGAAGTCCCTTTGTCTACACTCACGTCAAACACGTGCATAGGATACACCAGAATGACCACGATACCGACCAAAAGAACACTCCCAAGTCTCACCAAGACGAAGCGACGCGGACGTTTCACAAGCGCCATCTGTGGGAGGAAAATACATTTTGCGTTAACGTAGACATAGTGCACGTGTATGGTAGAATGAATCACACCAGAACGTGTAATTCCTGATAAAACAAAGTCAGTGAAATGTTAGCCCACACCTATACGGTAAAACATATTACGTATCAATTGACTAATGAGGTTGATTGTGTTTTTCGTTGAGCTACATTGATTTTGCTATGGCCTATAGATTGGTGAATGACGCGGCGAACACACATGTCGGCTTCTGTCATCCGCGCACGTCGTCCATTGTTTTAACACAGCCGCAATCGTCATTCTCTTACGCACAAATCGCTCCCAGACCGATTTGTGAGGAAGCGGACGACGTTACAAAGGGTAAAGGTATGTAGCGCGCTATCCAGTCCTTAAGACTGTTCATCGCGCTTTACACTTCACCCCCTGGCAGACCTGTTTGTTCCAACGCCATCTCACATCATCTGGGAAGTATTCAGCAAAACTGAAATTACTGCGCAAAGACAATTCGTTCACATAATCCACCACTGTCTGTAGCCAGGTATACTGGTCGGTGTAGTTTTCGACCTACTTAATAGAATATGCCGTTTAAAAAAACCTGAAGAAACATTTTGTGTAAGACATTGATACACCAAATCAGCAACAGCTACTTCATTTATTCAATGCCAAAAAATTATTAAAACAGTTGTTTTAAATGAAAAACTTACAAATATTGAACGTCTGAGCCATGTCGCGCGAGTCAAGGAAACGGGCGGAATTCAACCTCTATTTATGGCAAGCCGTACAGACAATCTTCTTCATTTTACCACTTAGTTCCAATTATTTAAACTTTTTATAACAGCCAGGCTTGACATAGCGCATTATAAAACACATACACATATACGTGTATTGAATATATAACGTTAATGTAGTACATTTTTTTCTCGTATATTTAACACATTTTAATTATTCCTATTTTTATTACAAGACTGGCTACCATAAAAAAGGGATATTATTGTCACGTGGCCAAGAACGAGACACCCGTCAGCAGACGCTCAATAATAATGTCTTGTAAGCATGCAAAGTCGGGTTTTATCAAGGTATGTATACATTAACGTGTTCCATGTTATACTTTATATTATATATCAAAATATATTTTGCTCGGACAAGACTCTGACAGTATCGAGATTTCAATGGGTCGAAAACTGGAATGGCTCGAAAATTGCACCAGTAACTATACAGCTTTATGAACTGTGGCAACATGTGGTGAACGAAACTGCCAAAGCTTCGAAACAGCAGGTAGAGGATTCGAACCGGGGTACTTGGGGTACTTTCGTTTGAGAGACCGACGACCAACGCTCCACATGTTGCGGCGCGTCTGTTTTTAAGCAACGGTCAACGCCAACGGCAACGGACGGCGACGGCGACGGCGACAACGACGGTATATGATGACGAAAGCGTACAATTGTATTCGCCGTCTAGCCTACAGCCTTCGATAATAGTATATCTTCTACTTACCACCATCACAGCCGTCGTGTAAACGGATATCTCGAGCGGGACTGCTGTTTTTCACTTAAGAGAGATAGTACAATGTTTCGTCGTCTATGCCTGTGCCTATGGCTATGCCTAGCCTGGCCCTAGCCTAGGCTATGGTCGTCGTGCGATGCAGTCACGTTAACTACCAGCGTCGCAGCGACCAGCAAACTTGACTGCAGGAAAGCACTAATAAATAGTGCCACTATACTTAATGAGCGGCGCCGGGAGCCAAATTACGCTGCTCAATTTGTCACACATGTATACACTTTCTAAACGCAGACGCTGCCGTATTGTTTCAACAAAATGTCACCATAAATTATTTTGTAGCGAAATATGACGTCACAATAGCACGAGATGCGTATCACGCGTGCCATGATGTGGCTCCAGCGGCAGTTGCAATGTTTTTTTAGCAACGGGAATTGACATTCGCTTCGTAACTGTTATCGAATGCTCGCCCCAAAGCATATAAGCAATACAACACCACGTGAATCTACTAATAAAATGTTACTTTTATTTCTTACCAGTTTACAACGTGTAATATGAAATATAGTTAAGTTCTTAATCAAAGTAATACACGAGGTTGCAGTTTAGCATTATAAGGAAGTTGAGGCAATGTCAAGGCCACGCCAAAGCGAAAAGGTACGTAAACAGTGCGCGTGTTTTCTCATTGAAACCAGCATATTTTACACAAATGTAGCCAGAAAATATTATTATGCAGTAATAAATTGTATTCTAGAAATTAAGTGAAGTAATGTTTGCTACACAATTTGGTGAAAACTTACCGCGTATGTAATATTCGGAACATTATTAAGAAAATCAGCCGACTCGGTGACGGTCATGTGTTTCAATTTGTTAATAAAAAAAAATCAGATTGCAGAACTGTTTTTTATATGTTTACGGTATGGTAGAAGCCACGAGAAACTGAAATGTTAAAACAGTTTCAAAATCTATAAAGAACGTTTTGAGGTATGAGTTTTGGAAGACGTCAACTTTTAATAAATTGTTTAGGCTATATATAATGCCTATATAGCCGTCTCTGACTCTAGAGTAGACCTAGTGCGGCCAGTGCCGTGGCAGTGCATTTGACATTGATTGATTTAACAAGATTTAACAAGATTGCCATCTCGAACAACAAGTTCCTGATGGCAAGAGGACAAGGAAACCATTGGCTTATCGAGAGTCCAACAATTTTCTCATCTATGTGTAGCGCGCCCTTATCAGATATCTGTCAATTCTATTTTTAAACATATTCACACTACTAGCATTAACACAATCATTTGGCAGTTTGTTCCATTCATTTATCACCCTCTGTGAGAAAGAGTACTTTCTCATGTCCAACCTACACTGCTCCTTAACTAATGCTGCTTTGTGTCCTCTGGTTCTACTGCCTTCTTTAAGTTTGAAGAACATATTCCTATCAACATCCTCATAACCGTTCACTATTTTAAACACTTCTATTTGGTCTCCTCTTAGTCTCCTGGTCTCTAGTGTTGTCAAACCACATTGTAATAAGCGACTTTCGTAACTAAGGTCTCTTAATTCTGGAATCATCTTAGTTGCTCTTCGTTGTATTCTTTCTACCTTATCTATGTCTTTTTTACGATATGGCCTCCATGCTTGAATACAATATTCCAAATGTGGTCTAACTATTGCTTTGTACAGGGGTACAATTAGATGTTTCTCCTTATACGTGATAGTTCTCCTAATTAGCCCTAGAATTTGATTTCCTTTCGAAGCAGCAATCCCACATTGCTCTGAAACTTTCATGTCAGCATTAAATGTTACTCCTAAATCCTTTTCTTGTGTGGTTCTACCTAGTACAACATCCCCCATTTTATATTTCTCGTCCATATTTCCATGTCCTATGTGTATACATTTACACTTCCCAAAATTGAATAACATTTGCCATTTTTCTGACCATTTAACTAATTTTTCCAGATCATCTTGTAAACTTTGGTTATCTGTATCATTAGTAACCTTTCTGAATACTTTTGTGTCATCTGCAAATTTGAGTACTTTGCTAGATATGTCATCCTCCAAATCATTTATATATATATTAAAAACAGTATAGGGCCTAATACTGATCCCTGTGGTACCCCACTCAAAACAGATTTCCAGTTTGAAATCTCACCATCTACTATTACTCTCTGTCTTCTGTGTGTAAGACACTTTTCTATCCAGTTGATTACATTATTGCCTATACCATGGGCTTTTAGTTTAAGTAACAATCTTTGATGTGGCACTTTATCGAAAGCTTTCTGAAAATCTAAGTAGACAACATCCACTGGTGACCCGTCATCTACCCACTTTGTAATTTCTTCTAAGAAACACAAGAGATTGGTTAGACATGACCTTGCTTTTAGGAATCCATGTTGAGATGTATTTATTAATTTATGTTTTACGAGGAATTCCACCATGTGGTTTCGAGTAATTTACATACAACTGATGTTAAACTCACTGGTCTGTAATTTTCTGGCTTCTTCCTCGATCCCTTCTTAAATAGCTGCGTAATGTTTGCTTCTTTCCATTCTGAAGGAACTATTCCTTCTTCTAGTGACAAGTTAAATAAGTTTGCAAGTGGTGTACTAATTTGATCAACAATTTCCTTTAGCAGTTTTGGTGGTATCCCATCAACTCCAGGTGATTTATTATCTTTCATCTTCTTAATTTTCTTTGCATTAATTTCAGGAGTTACAAATAACTGCCCTAAATGTTCTGATTTATTGCCCTCAAATTTAGTCAATGGAACTTTTGAGATGTCAATAAAACTATTAAATTGTAGATCTGGTTGTTACAACAGTTTTGTGAGATGATAGTATCCATAGATAGTATTAAATGTGAAAAAAGTTTAAAAATCGACAAAGTAGTTTTCGAGATATGATTTTTTAAGAATGTCAACATTGTACAAATGTTATATGCCAAGTCTGTGTTGCATTTGTTATTGACTAAGCTGTCAAAAAAACATTCAAATTGCAGACCTGGTTTTAAAAATAGTTTTATTATATGATAGTATGTATGAGAAAATTAAATGTAAAAAAGTTTCTAAATCGATATAGTATTTTTTTTAATATTGAAGATATAAAAATTAAACAGTGTTATTGCCAAGTCGGTGTTGCATTTGATGTTGACTAGGCATGTCAATAAAAAATCAAATTGCAGATTTGTTTTTTATCATATATTAGCAGCGGTGCCATGAGAAATTAAAATGTGAAAAAAGTGTCAAGACATAAATATTTTACAGATAATGAATTATGGTATTAACCATTGCCTTGGATAATAACTATATCAATGCCTTTAATGTACATATTATATCTATGTTAGATTAGTAAGGTATTATTAACCCATATATATGTATGTATGTATGTATGTATGTATGTATGTATGTATGTATGTATGTATGTATGCATGCATGCATGCATGCATGCATGCATGCATGCATGCATGCATATATGTACGAGACTTCTTATAAGGATAAATGATTGAAAATGACAGGTGGATATTTATGATTGTGTCACAGCAAGTTTTTCCATGACATAATAATCAGTGGAAAGACACACTATTTAGAAATAATTCACATGCATGTATGTACCCTGGTATATATTACATGTTGCTTTCTGGGTTATAGCCTATCCAAAATCCTAGCCTAAACCCTAGCCCTAAAAAATTATAAATTAGGCAAATGAAGGGTCACACTATGTATATAAATGTAATGTTTGTTTATATAGATTATGTTTCATTGTCTTTGCAGAACAGCTATTCCTAGCTAGTCAACATTCATCATAAGAAGTCTCATACGATCTGCTGACCATACAACTGGTTTGGTGAGTATAAGGCTGTTCAACATAGTAAACATAGGGGTACATTGCAAGCCTCAACTTAGAGACATATATTTTGCAATTGTGTATACTGTGAATTATTTGTAAATAGTGTGTCTTTCTACTGATTATAATGTCATGGAAGATCTTGCTGTGACACATTCGTAAATATCCACATGTCATTTTCTCAATCATCACTGTGAAATACACTAAAGTGGCCTATATATGTGCTTTTAATGCACAAGATTTTTTTGGCTTACTTTAAATATATATTTATTATAATTATATTACATAAATAAAAATTTTAAGCATGTTTTAAAATGGCGCTTGCCATTATGTAATACCTGCATCATATTACAATATCAACCCGGGTAGGTTAATGGTTTAGTCAATGGACTAAATCATATGGCTGAACCCACCAAAACGGGTAACATAAATTGTCTCAACTGTTTTGAACTCAGAAATGACCACGGATCAGGGGTGTATCCAGAATTTTTCTTTGATGGGACAAATTGTTTTAACGCCAGTAGACATGCTCTCGTGGCAGCGAACTTGTCAATCACCTGGTCGACAGTTGGGCAAGTGTTCTTATGTACTTGGAGGATTTTGATTGGATGAAATGGGCATGAACGGATCCAGACCCAGAAAAACGTGGGTGCCCAGTTTCCCCAAAAGACACCAGGTGGCAGGACTAATTATCCACATTTCTACAGGATCCTCACGCACGCATGCACGCACGGGGTAAATTGTAACATAAAATGTTATACCGTTGGAGCAAAATTTAACATACTTCGCCACTAGGTAGTTATATCTCTATTTTTGTATTTCGCAAAGGGGAGGCCAAGGAGGGTAAGCCTAGTCACCCATGCTACCATGTAGCAGCGCAACGAAAAATACGGGAAACAAATAAAAAAAATAACCCAAAGGGGGCCACAGCCCAATGCCCCCCTAAATACGTAAATATATGTGTATATATATGTATATATATATATATATATATATATATATATATATATATATATATATAATGCATGTATCCATGATCTGAGCAAACCTGACGTGGTATCGTGGTATATACATCGCTATTAAGGGTACATTGTACAATTAAGTTAGTGGAAGTAGACAACCTAGTCATTAAACTATAAATACATTTTCTAGTTCGAGTTTTACAACTGTCAACAACCACAGTGGCAAACATAAAACGTGCACTACATCTCATAGGCAAGTTGTGCAGAATCCTGAATGCATTATTGTATTATTGTATGACACAATGAAATGCTGCACAGACGACTTTCT
This sequence comes from Lamellibrachia satsuma, assembly GCA_033239005.1. NCBI lineage: Eukaryota > Metazoa > Annelida > Polychaeta > Sabellida > Siboglinidae > Lamellibrachia > Lamellibrachia satsuma. The sequence goes on along the minus strand of BSQZ01000048.1, from coordinate 2,216,172 downwards.
ATATTTAGCCCATAAAGAACATAAATACAAATTACTACAATAACAAGTGAACAGCTTATTCTTCACTAGTTCAGAACAGAAGTAAAATGTTCTAAGTAAACCATTGCATCTGCCATAAAGGCCCTGTTCTTTAGCTTTGATATCGGCTTCATCACACAGATTATCATTTACTCTTGAGAGCCGAATAAGTGTCCCTATACGCGTATTTATTTGATGAAAATTGCCACCCGATACGCACCTTATTTGGCACTATATTATTATTATTAAATTTAAACATTTGTGCCAGCCTATATTCTCCGATAATCATGGAAAATAATGCAGGGTATAATTTTTAGGAGAGCAATCGTTCTCACTCCCTATTGCTAGCGCTAATCAATCATCCACGGAGCGCTAAAATCACCTGCTCCCAACTGGAGCCTGCATGTGGCTCCCTCTGACGGCTAAGTTTTCATCCTTTCGAACGACAGTCGTGAATTTAGTGGGATCCCGTGCTTCTGAGGTTCCTAGATTTTGATCCAGAAACGTTAGACTGTTAGATTTCCATGATTATATGAATCGGTCAGAATCCTTAGTTCGCGGGAGCTTGACATGGTGTATTATTAGTTAAAACGCCATTATCACCGCGTGAAGCGACCGTAAATGGCCGCCGTGCGCTGCGCCTTTCAGTTTCAAACCGGTCGTAACCGGCTGGCGGCGGTTTCCTGTGAAACGGGCTTGAGTATTCAGTTCAATAAAACTTTAATTTTTCAGATATAAAACGCGGTTACAATTTCTGCGGTGATGCGATGCGAATATGCACAAATTTATGCATATTCGGTGGGAAAACCCCGAAATACAGGGCGAAGTTTACTAAGGACGCCTTCAGGTCAAGTCAAACAATTTGGCTTCGGCGCTAAAAAACACAAATATACTAGTGACTTTTTCACAAAATACTATTATTTGTTTTGAACATTTTGCTCCTATACTGTTATTCGGCACTATACTATTATTAAATTTGACCCATTTGCCACCATATACTTTTATTTGGCCTATACGTTTATTTGGCACTCGAGAGTATTATCTGTCCAAGGTACTTGTAGGACTTGGTTACATTTAATGTCATTTCACCCAGCATAATATGTGCCACATGGCCTGATTTCATTTTGTCAAAAAACATTACTTGCGATTTTTGACTACTAAATAAAATATCGTTATCACATCCATATGCGTAACTAGCATCTAGAATCCTTTGCAACACTTTGGCTGAGGGAGCAAGTAACCCTTTGGCTGAGGGAGCAAGCAACCCTTTGGCTGAGGGAGCAAGCAACCCTTTGGCTGAGGGAGCAAGCAATCCTTTGGCTGAGGGAGCAAGCAACCCTTTGGCTGAGGGAGCAAGCAACCCTTTGGCTGAGGGAGCAAGCAAGGCAGTGTCATCAACATACATGAGGTGATTAACAGCTGTTTTGCCACAGCAACAACCAACAGGTAATTTCAACAGAGACAAACTGACGTCATCAATGAACACATTAAACAATAGTGGGAATAGCGTGTCTCCCTGTCGTACACCATTATTAACAGAAAAGAAGTTAGAGAGCACTGATCCCCATCTGACACACAATGACTGGTTGCAGTACCACTTAGGCCATAGTTTTTGTATTGTTAGGTTTACGGATTTTTACAGTCATGCCTAACATCGGAGGAGGGGGAAAACGTAAACATATGTTATGTCAAAACACAGGACGGGTGAAAAAGAGACAAGAGAGATGAAGGGGAATGGTAAATCAAGGCCAATTTTTTAAGTTTTTGTATGGATTATTACAATAATGTTCAGGGGCGGATACCGGGTTTAGAAAAAGGGTGGGGGGTCCAAGGTAATATATGAAGCGCCTCGGGGTGTGTGTGGTAGGAGAGGATCCCCCTTCCTACCCATTTTACGTTTTTTAGACAAAACACTTGAAATTGTGTAATTTGGGACACCTCTAATCTGGTTTTTACTCGAGTAAAGGCCTAATGTAATCAACCGAAAACTCAGACATGCGACATCGTACGTGTTCAATACGGATTTTTGGGAGGAATGCGGCCTTGAGCCGTGTCCCGTTTTAATACAGATTTGCTGAAAATATAAAAATCGTAATAAAGTAGTCCTATGTATTTTCTTGTATTCGTCACATAACTATAACTTCAAATGTAAAATTTACATTAGACGAGATGCAACTACTTTTTCAGTCTAGAGTTTCGGCAAAACGCAGTGGATTTTGTTTCATTTACACCTGTAGGTAGGCCTATTCTAAACGAGTATAATACAATTTACTAAACCAACACGTAATCGTCTTAACTCGGTATCGGCATTATTGCAAACTAGAGGCACGGTAGTGTAGTAATAGTACAAATATATATTTATTCGTACGACAATGTGTACAGTTCAATTACAATTGAAGTATTTTTGAACACAAAGCGACTAACACGCTTTTGAAAAAAAAAATGTGCTACACGCATTCTCTGTATTATTCAGCAAATCCTCGCCAAGGAAACTGTGTTTAATAGTTTCTCATCCAGCCTCTTCTGATAGTGGTTCTGAATGATATAATAAAATTAGCTAGGTTTCATATTATAGAAAGTCGTGGCATCAAGTTTAAACTGAGACAAAAGGTAATTGAAACTTTTAGACATATATGAACCAATACCCGGAAGGGCTAGATTACCCTCTCAAGAGAGTCTGTCCAAACTGTTGTTGCATTTTAAATTACTCTATATAAAGCGCACCATTCGATTCATGATCTGAATTTGAATCGGGAGACATTCTGCTAAAGGTAGTAGTAGTACCATATAATAACAGTGAGTGCAAACTGGTAGATTAAAACGTTTCCTGAGACTTTTGCGCCATGTAAATTAAAATGATTCATAGAAAGAGGAACAGTGTGACATTACTAATGGACGTTGTGTACTTATATTACAAAACCCAAAAATGTAAATGTAGTGATTAGCACATCCGCCTTTCTTGCCATAGTTCTGAATTCCAGACGCAAACCGGACACGGTGCATGTGGTTCTTGGCGATAAAGTTCTGAAAAGGCTAAATTGTTGATTGAGACCTCAAAAGGACGTAACTTTCTAACCACAATATAATTATAAAGACTATAGTAAGTTAATAGAACTTTTCCGGGTGCTGGAAACAACTAGATTCTACAAACTCTGTTTATGTCAGCTGTGTTTTAATAACAGTTGTTCAACTGTACGTGTGCGCGGGTGCACGGATGTTGTGTGTGAAATTGTTTAAAAACATTTACAACATAAAGATACAAAATCAAGTGAAAATTAGTTTTTTTAAACATTGTGCACGATAGCATGTTCCTACATTAATAACTCATAGCACATCATCATTATTACCAAGACTTATGAAATACTGCTCTCCATCATGTCCGAAGAGCGGAGTATCTCGAGTGCCAGAGTTAGAATTGGCTGTGATTTTGTTGACCGAGTAGCCTTGTGTCGTGCTCTGCTCCTGGCTGGTCACAATGTGTAAATGAAGTCCCAACATTCTGGCCATTCCTTGGACGACAACCGCATCAACCCGGGATATTTGGCTGCAATGAGAAAGAGGGCTTACTCATTGCAGCCAGGAACGGGTCCAATCCCGGCAACTCTCCTCTATCCATGTCACTTATACGTTTATTTTTATCCTTGATAATAGGAACAATGACCGACATTAGCATGGATCTTGGAACATATCCATGGATTAGGATAGCATACATTAATATATATAATAAAACTGGCAGCTGCTGACTAGCAAATATCATGTGTTCACTAATTATACCATCCAGTCCGGTGGACTTATTAAATACGATAAGTCATTGGCAATTTCTTCAATTTCACTGGAAGTAACAATCATGTTTGGATCTAGAACAGAATGGTGCGTGCACAAATGCATGCAATTCTTTGCAATTACGTCCATTCACCATATTAAATATGTGGCTGTAGTGCACTTGTCACACCACACTTATGTTGTCATTACCCACAACATTAGGTAAATTAAATATGTGGCTGTAGTGCACTTGTCACACCACACTTACGTTGTCATTACCCTGAGCATTACCCACAACATTAGGTAACTTGATTTTACTGTTTAAAGAGTTTTGTATTTCTCTCCAGAAAGCCCTGTCATTCGTTTCACACATCGTTTTAGCGATTTTATCAGCAATGATAGAATTCTTGTTAGTTTTACACACCCTTAGGCCATGTTTAAACCTAGATCTTGACTGCTTCATGATATCATACACCACACCGTGTCTGGGTTTACCTGAGTGCTTCCATAGAAGATAAGCCTCTCTGTCTGTCTCATGCAGTTCTTTCACTTGGTCATTCCAGCCAGGTTTGAATGTTCTACCAATATGTTTATCTTTGACCAGTTTCTCACGGGATTCAGAAAGCACCTTAAAGATAGCATCATACAAATTGTCAATGTCAGTACCATGGATGGCCTGCAGACAATTTGGGATGTACATTTCACACCGCTTGGCATAGTAATATTATTGAACCCATAATTAGTACATTTTTCATAAAGTCTAATTATATTAGTGAGGAGTTTATCCCAATGTAGACGCTGTTTTATGTCATTTGAGTGATTATGTTCACACTCAGGCAGGATCTTAAGTTTGACTCTGCTTAGCATTGGGTGATTAGGCAATTAATTGTTCGTTGGCCATCTTGAACGCCATCTTGAATTTAACCTTTTCCATTCTGCAAATTTCGGTCAACGTTTAATATGATTATCAGTTATTATTTCTGAGTTCAAGACAGTTGAGACAGTTTCCATCGCAATTTGTGGTGGTTCCAGCCAATGACTGATTATACTAAATGGAAACACATTACGTCCTTCACATGCGAATCTTCTGCGGCTAACCCGGCATCCACCGTTACGTTGGAAGACGGTGCACGCACACAGGCAATGATAGGCACAGTCAATTCTAACCGCATGTCGTTAAATGATAATAGAAGGTTGCATCAACCTAGTTGTGCTGTGACACAAAACAGCAATAGTAACTCCAAACAACCATCTTCTTCATCCCCTTGCTCCCTTGCGAGGTGGGGTCCAAGTCACTTGGTAGTTTTTTCCACTTTCGTTGTTAATTCTCTCCATCTCCCTCTGTCTTCTGCGATGGTCTACCCCTCTTGTACCAGCCCTTTCAAGATCTCGTATAACACAGTGTTTCCATTGCAGCTTTGGTCTTCCTCTTCTTCTTCTGCCACCCTCTTCTGCTTTCCATGCTCGTTTTTACAGTCTGTCTTCACCCATTCTTTGCACATGTCCTGCCCATCTCATTCTGCTTCCGGCTACTTTCATCTTTAGATGGTTTTTCATGCCAATCTCTTCTCTCAGTTCCTTCATCTTCCTTCTATATCCTTGGATTACTTTGCATATTCTTCGGACCCAGTTGTTTTTTGCCATCTGTATCTTCTCCTCCTGTTTCCCTGTCAGTGTCAGTGTTCCCAACCCGTATACACAGGCTGGTAACACGCAGGTTTCCAATACTTTTCCTTTTAATTGTTTCTTCAGTTTTCTGTCCCATATAATGCCTTCCACTGTCTTCCACGCTGTTGCTCCTGCTTGCACTCTCCTCTGTCTTTCTTTACTACTTCCTCCATCCTCACACACTGTGCCGCCCAAGTATATAAAACTGTTCACTTGTTTAATGGTCTTTCCGTCAACAGCTACATGCAGGTCCACCACCTGTTCGCCTATCCACATTACTTCGGTCTTCTCCAGATTCAGTCGGAGGCCATGTTTTCGAAAGGTGTTATTCCATTCTTGTAATGCAGTTTGTATGTCCGCTTTGTTATCAGCCACCACTGCTAGATCATCTGCATATAGTATATCATTAAGTTCTTCCTGTTCAGATACCTTTCCACTGATCATCACCATAATGAAAAGCAGGGGACTCAAGGCACTTCCCTGTCTAAGTCCTACTCCCACTCCAAATTGTTCCGATGTTACACCTTCGATTATCACCACCCATGTTGCCTCTTTGTACATTTCCTCAACCATTCTGACCTCTGTCTCTCCAACCTCCATCCATCTCATAACTGCAAATGTAAGTTCTCTCGGCACGGTGTCGAATGCCTTTTTCAGACATACAAAACCGAATGCTACATCCTTCCTAAATTATCTCCTCTTCTGAATAATTTGTCTGGTGGCAAACAATCGGTCATCTAACTCCAAACAACCATGTCATTGGCTAATGTACGAGCGGTTTATTTCAGAGTTTGCTTTCTTTAGTGTTAGTGAGTCCAGGACAGGTTATTCCATTTACCTGCACGAAATTGTTTACTTCCCTTGGCACTGACACCTGGTAGAAGGGACTAACGTCTATAGTGTCTCTTCCGAAAGACACGTATCTCAACCCCCCGTCCTCTCGATCGACAGTCGGCTGCTGTATCCACTAAACTAAAGTTCCCCACATACCTAAGCTCTCCACAGACCACCGCTCCCCACAGACCAACACTCCCAACAGACCAACGCTCCCCACAGACCACTGGTCACCACAGACCAACATTCCCCATACACCACCGCTCCCACAAAAACCACTGCTCCCCACATACCACCGCTCCCCACATACCACCGCTCCCCAAAGACCACCGCTCCCCACAGATCACCGCTCCCCACATACCACCGCTCCCCAAAGACCACCGCTCCCCACAGATCACCGCTCCCCAAAGACCACTGTTCCACATGGATCACAGCTCCCCACATATCACCGCCCCCCACAGATCATCACTCCCCAAAGACCACCGCTCCCCATAGATCACCGCTCCCCACATACCACCGCTCCCCAAAGACCAATGCTCCCCACAGATCACCGCTCCCCAAAGACCACTGTTCCACACGGATCACAGCTCCCCACATATCACCGCCCCCCACAGATCATCACTCCCCAAAGACCACCGCTCCCCATAGATCACCGCTCCCCACATACCACCGCTCCCCAAAGACCAATGCTCCCCACAGATCACCGCTTCCCAAAGACCACTGTTCCACACGGATCACAGCCCCCCCACAGATCATCACTCCCCAAAGAACACCGCTCCCCACAGATCACCGCTCCCCACATATCACCGCTCCCCAAAGACCACCGCTCCCCACATACCACCGCTCACCAAAAACCACCGCTCCCCACAGATCACCGCTCCCCAATGACCACCGCTCCCCACTTACCACCGCTCCCCAAAGACCACCGCTTCACACATACCACCACTCCCCACAAACCAAAGTTCCCCAAACACCACCGCTCCCCACGAACCAAAGCTCCCCACAGACCTCTGCTCCCCACGAACCACCGCTCCCCACCAACCAAAGCTTCCCCGCAGACTACCGCTCCCCACAGACCACCGCTCCTCACAGACCACCGATCCACACAGACCACCTCTTCCCACAGACCACCGCTCCCCTCGGACCACCGATCCACAAAGACCACCGCTTCCCACAGACCACCACTCCCCACAGACCACCGATCCACACAGACCACCGCTTCCCACAGACCACCGATCCACACAGACCACCGATCAACACAGACCACCGATCCACACAGACCACCGCTCCCCACAGACCACCGATCCCCACAGACCACCGATCCACACAGACCACCGATCTCCACAGACCACCGATCCCCACAGACCACCGCTCCCCACAGACCACCGATCCACACAGACAACCGATCAACACAGACCACCGCTCCCCACAGACCACCGATCCCCACAGACCACCGCTCCACACAGACCACCGCTCCCCACACACCACCGCTCCACACAGACCACCGCTCCCACAGGCCACCACGTAATTAGAGTAATTAAACATATAGCTAGAGGAACCAACTCCGACATGTGTTCAAAGCGGCCATTATCGGTGGGCCGAATTTTGCCGGGAGAGTAATTCAGGCAGTCATATGTCACATATATAGTTGGCTTTGTATCGCACGGTGCGATGCAATAAATGCATTGTACTGGCTAATGTTATAACAAGTATAACTGTTTTGCATTTGTTAATGCGTTTGTGTAAACACAGACCATTGAAATATTCGTTAGGGGAAAAAACAAAACAATGTTGGATATTTTACTAGGAAATTGTGCTGTTTATGACTCCGTAAACACGTGTCATATACACGTAATATTCGCTCGTGAGCAGTAGCACATCTTGAGAACTAAACATGGAACAATCGGATGACCGTTCTAAATGAAACTGGGCCATTTGATGTCAAGGCAACTTTGATGACCTTCACTGCTGGGACACACACGGTGTGGCATCCGTACCAGGAAGTAGATCTGACCAAGCGAACGACGTGCACTCGACGATCCTGAAAGACTGACAAGCGGCTAGTACTCTCGAAAGTAACACTCCAGTGCACGACGACCGCACCGAACACCCAAACTCTAATGTTTGTTACGAACAGTGATGTAATTATTAACGGATGATAGGACAATAAAAACTAGTAATGCCATCATAATCGACCGAAACAAATATTTCAATCGATATTTTCATAACCTTTCAATGTCTAAAAAAAAAAACTATTTGATCTCCTGTTCTCCGCTGTTGCTAAACCACACTCTAATTTATAAGCGTTATCTTTGACTGAGATCACTCAGATGTGGAATCAGCATAGTTTTTCTTACCTGTATTCTTTCTAGCAACACATATAGTGCTACTGAATAACATTGATAATAGCCTTGAAAATAGTATTGATAATAACTGTACGATAATTTTAAGATTATCCTTCAGAATAGCCATCGAAATAACCACCACAGAGTACGTTTCCAAATAATCTTCAGAACAACCCTTAAAATGGTCTTCATGGTAGCTTTCAGAAACGCATTCATAGTAACATTCAGGATAATCTCTAGAACAGCCTCCAGAATAGCCTTCAGCATATCCTCCAGGAGTCGTTGAACTTTAGAATGTGACCACGTAGGCAACACGCGAAGTTGTAAGCTACGTTCGGTTTAACTGGCGCAGGAATCATTTTCGACGTCATCGTAGTCATCATCACTGGTCGGCAGGATCCTGATCTTTGACGAACCGATTCCATAAAAATCGCTTGCTCAACAGGGAAAGAAGGTCAGCCACTTCAACATCAAGGATGTCACAGATCAGATTATTGTATGTTTGTCCTTGTTTCCCTTGTTTTCCTTGCCATAGGTGGGTATCCACAGGACGAATCTTAACACTGGTTCTTCTTTGTTTGTGACGATAACAGCTAGTTGGTGACGTCTAATTAGAATCTTGTTTGAGAGCTGGACTATGTCCCAGTAAAGTGCGTTGTTTGTCATCCACGTTCAGTGGACATTTATACACTTGATTAACGATTTCCAACCATGGTGGAGTAGTTCCTGTCATGTAGGTCAGCATTATAGCGTTCACAAATTGGTGTGATTATTTCAAAAGCACTACTCTAGTTATATTGCACATAATGAACAACCTACGGTAACAATGCCCACGAAATGTACAATAATTAATGTCGCTGTGAGAACCGTGATTAGGATCATAAATATAGAGGCAAACCTTGAATTCGGTAGATAATTCATACAACTGTGCGTTCTGCAAAAACGTTTGCCGCATTGTCTACCAAAGTTATCGGACAAGGACAGTCCGTTTACAGCAAATTGTTGAGTTATAAATCTGTTTCGTTACAACTGTTCAAAAAATATTTGTTTGACAACATAAATATTAATCGGCTTTACAATGACGTTTACGACATTTACTTTGACTATTATACATTTGAGGCAATACACCAGTGCCAATCCAGAGTCTTGTTATGAAACGTTCCATATGTCAGGATTTTTGTGTTCGCGCATCGAACAAGCTGCAGCCACACGTTAAAGGCGTGTAGTCAAGACAACAATGTGAAAGAGGTAAACATTGCATCGAGATGCGAGACGAGACAAGTGGTAACTGCTTCACTCAATCATGTCAGACTCGCACGCTCGTTGCCGTTTGAACGACACGTAGTGCATGTATGTTGTATTTATTTGTGCGTAGGACGCGTGATGGTGGTGTGGCTGTGATGAAACCGCCGACACAGTCCTCGTGTTACTAGTGCTCGAAGCGCTTCGTCATCACTTAAATTAAATCCCCTCTCAAACTCTCCAGCCGCCTCTCGAGCAAAGATCACCAGATGCGCGTGATCATGACTCCAGACATTATCAACAACATTTTTCTGTTGAAAAGCGGTATTCCTTGAACGCACGCACGCACGCACACGTGCGCACAAACGCATGTGCACACGCACGCACGCGCACACTACTCACCGAATGTACGGCTTCTTCTAGATTTACTTCGCCTAACACGTGTGTTACAACCAGTAATGTAATAATCGACCGGTAATGTAATAAATGGACCGGTAATGTAATAATCGATCTGTAATGTACTAAATCGACAGGTAATATAATGATCGACCGGTAATGTAATAAATGGACCGGTAATGTAATAATCGACCTGTAATGTAATAAATCGACAGGTAATATAATGATCGACCGGTAATGTAATAAATGGACCGGTGATGTAATTATCGACCTGTAATGTAATAAATCGAATAGTAATATAATAAAAATGATGATGTTAATCATTATGATGATAATGATGTTAATAAGGATGATGATGTAGAAAGCGATGATGAGGATGATAAACGATTATGATAGTATTGATAATTAAGGGGTCATCTTAGTGACGATGATAATGATTATGACGATGATGATGATGATTATACTGGTAATGATGATGATAATAATAATGATGATAACGACGATGATGATGAGGGCGATAAATGGTTATGATGATGATGAGGAAGAAGATGAAGACAATTAAGCGGTCTTAGTAGTGATGGTGATGATGATGCTGATGATAATGATAATCATGACGATGATGATGACAATGATGGTGATCATTATTACGATTATGAGGACGAAGACATTGACATCCTAAGCCTCATCATCCTGCTCCTCCTTCTCATCGTCGTCATCATCCTCAAGTTCATCTTTATAACGGCTAGCCATGCTGACACCCGCTCGACGTTCACAAAAGTATGATTAACATAGGAATCTCAGAACGAGTGAGCCGCATGTTTTCTGGGAGGACATAAGGAATGCCGTTCATATAACCTCCCAGGTAACGCACGGCAGTAACTACATGTTGGCAAACAATAGGACCGAGTCAGACAGAGTGGTAAGGAAGAAGGGGGTGTCATTAGAAAGGGCCGCCTCAATAAATGAAAGAGGTAACCTATACTCAATTAAGGGATCATCTCAAACATTTATTTGAGGGATCATTAAAACGCTTTAAAAAGAAATACCTGATCATTATTTGATCAAATTAAGGGGTCATATTAAATAACTTACGGGTTTAATCGCAAACAATAAAATACTGGATGAGCTGAAACAATTAAGGGGTTATCTCAAAAATTAATAGTAATTTCTGCCAACTAAAATATTAATCTAAACGATTAAAAGGAAGCTAAAGTATTTTTTAATATGATTAAAAATTAGGGATTTTATCAAAAACAAGTTAAAGGATAATTTAAAAAGTCATCACGGGGTAATGTAATAATGAAATAGCTGATTATCTGAAAACATGGCGTCATATCATAAAATCAAGTGATCGTCTCGAAAAAAGTTAAATAAATTAAGGGGTCATCTCATAAAATGAATCGGTCTTCTCAAAAAGTAAAGGGATCGTCACAAAATATGTAATAATTAATTAACAAGTGAACTAGCCAATCGTCTCAACAAATTAAAGGATCATCTCAAAAGTTAAGTGCGTCTTCTCAAAGAAGTTCTGAGGTCATATTAAAAAGTGTAACTATTCATTACACATGAACCAGCTGATCGTCTCAATAAATTAAGGTATCATTTCATAATATAATGGGGTCTTCCCAAACCAGGTAAACGTTCAATAATAAAACAGGGATCCTTAGAAACTTATCTACCTGATCGTTATGAAAGCGGCCACTTCATACAATTAAGGGAAATTTAACCATGTAAGGATTCATAGCAAAACACAAACTTAAGGGGTCACCAAACAAATTATGGGGTCAAAAATGTAAGGGGTTATCTCAAATAAATTAAACGGATTTAAAAAATAAATTAAGGAATCATTTTTAAAATGTAAGGGTAATTTAACAAAGTAATCATCTGAAAAGTTAAGGGGTTATCTCATAATTAATGGGCTATTTCAAAATAAAAATGTTAGGAGTTATATCAAATGACAAACTTAAGGGGCCATCAAGACATTAAGGAATCATCTAAAAATTGTAATAATAGGGTCTTCTAAGAATCAGCCTGTTATTTTACATTTTGAGGTGATCGCTTTTTAATTTAAAGATACCCTTTAGTTTTGAGGATTACCTCTTAATGTCGTAAATGTTAAATATACCCCTAAATTTTATATGTTGAGTTGATCGCTTAATTGTTTAGACAACCCCCTTTAATAGCAACTAAAACCATTGATATTTACTACATATAACCAGTACGTATGTGTGTTGTTGATTCAGAGTAAATGTCTAAGCTATTTTCTTGCATAATTCGGGGCAATTACATTAGACGGCCTTCTTAAATTTATGTTCTTTGATTACATAATAATAAGCTGTAATTATGGTATGTATATGTTGCGGAGTTACGCCACCGAACACTGATATCGGAAGCGCGGGTACGCCGGAGTTTTACCGCGTCTGCACAACGAATTAAACACGGACGGTCTCGTTCTGTAAAGAAACAGTTGTCATATGTCAATTAGTGTCCATGTAGAGAGAGAGAGAGAGAGAGAGAGAGAGAGAGAGAGAGAGAGAGAGAGAGAGAGAGAGAGAGAGAGAGAGAGAGAGAGAGAGAGAGAGAGAGAGAGAGAGAGAGAGAGAGAGAGAGAGAGAGAGAGAGAGAGAGAGAGAGAGAGAGAGAGAGAGAGAGCGAGAGAGAGAGAGAGAGAGAGAGAGAGAGAGAAAGCTAAAAGATAAACCCTTAATTATATTCATCTTTCTCCTCCTATTCATCATCATCATTACCATATCATTTACCAGTTTTTCTTACATTACCGGTCCAGTTATGACATTACCTGTTGATTATTACATTACTGGTTGTAACAATCGACCGGTAATGTATTAACTCTACCGGTAATATAATAAAAACGACGAAGATGATCATGATGACGATGATGATGAAGATGATAAATGGTAATGATGATGAATATGATGCAAAAGATGAAGATGATTCAGGGTTTATTTTAGTGATGATTATTATGAGAATGACAAACATTACGATGATGAAGAAAACTACATCAGCCTCATCAGCCTCATCGTCCTGCTACTCCTCCTCAACATCCTCATGGTCACCCTCATCATGGCTAGCCATGCAGACATCCACTCGACGTTTACTAAAATTTTAAGTTTACCAAAGTATACTTAAAATAACTTAACATTATCAGAACGATTCAGCGGCTTGTTTTCTGGGAGAACTTATGGACTGCTGTTTATATATCCTCTCATACACACGCGCGCGCACACACACACACGCACACACACACACATACATATGCTCCTAGATAGCATACGGCAATAATAATAATAATTGATGTGGGCAAACGATAGGTTCGAATCAAGCAGGGTAGCAGGGAAGAAGGAAGGGGGCTTTAAACAAATAAACGTTTATCTAAAATGTAAGGTATCGTTTAAACAAAATAACTAGCTGATTGTCTCAAACAAATTAAGGTGTTACATCGTGAAATTAAGAGGTCTTCCAAAAAAGTGAAGGGAACATTTCAAAACATGTAAGCGTTCATTACAAAAATCAACTAGCTGATCATCTAAACAAATTAAGAGATTATGTCATAGAATAAAGGGTCATATCAAAATACAAATTCGAGTCATCAAAATACAAACTTAAGATTTTTTATAAAACAAACTACAGAGTGTACTGATGTATCACATCATAAAGAAAACTGTAAGGGATGATTTATCAAAAATTAATAAATCGTCTTGTGGATCATCAAAACATTAATGGGTCATGTAGTAAATAAATTAATCTTGTAGAAAAATAAAGGATGATTTCAAAAAGTGCAAGGTATCATTTAAAAACTGATGTAGCTGATTGTCTGAAAAATATGGGATAATCTCATACAAAATAATGGGGCTTCTCGAAAAAGCCACGGGATCACAAAACATGCAAGCGGTCATTATTGATAAATTAGCTGATCGTCTCGATAAACTAAGGAGTCATCTTAAAACAATAAAAGGTCACTTCATACAATAAAGGGATCTTCATTAAAAGTTAAAGGATCATTTAATAAACGTAGATATTCATAAAAAAATAATTAGCTGATCGTTTCAATAAATTGAAATCATCATCATCTTAAAATATTAATGGGTCATCGAATAAAATAAAGGGGTTTCTCAAACAAGTTAAATAAAAAATAGAAGTGTAGATTAGAAAGAACTGGCTGATCGTCTTAATGCATTCAAGGATCATCTCAAAACATTAATTGGTCTTCCAATACAATAAAAGGGTCTTCTCAAAAAAGTTAAGGTGTCATTTCACACTAAATGTAGATGTTCATTAAAAAGAACAAACTGATCGTCTCAATAAATTAAAAGATCATCTTAAAACATTAAAGGTTAATCGATTTTTTTAAATAGACGTGTTGATTACAAAGAACTGTATGATCGTCGCAACACATTTAGGGATCATCTCAAAACATTAAGTGATCATCTCGTGAAGTAAAGGGGTTTCTCAAAAAAAGTAAGGGGTCATTTAAAAAAATTGTTTTAATAGTTATTAAAAGAACAAGCGTCATCTGTCGGAAGTGTGGAAAACTAGGTGTAAAAATAAGCAGGCACTCGCTACGTAGGTTTATTGACAGCAGTGGTGCGGCCCATGAAATAAGGTTGCTGTGTGTTCAACAAGCTTTTCCTAACAAACCACTTGCGTGATATTGTTGATTGTAGTTGCAAACGGTTAGTTTGTATCCATTCCCTTAGCTGCATTGCTATAGATTTTCTGTACATTTAAAGGATAATCAAGCAAATATAAAATTAAGGGGTACATTTAAAATTTATGACATTAAGAGTTCATCCCCAAAACTAAAGGGCATCTTTAAGTTAAAAAGCGATCACCTCAAAACGTAAAATGAAAGGCCAATCTTTTAGATGACCCTCTTATTACATTTTTAGAAGTCTCCTTGATGTTTTAATGGCCCACTTAACTTTTTCAGATGATGAGCTAGTTACTTTGTTAAATGACCTTTACATTTTTTCAAAATGATTCCTTAATTTATTTTTTTAAATCCGTTTAATTTATTTGAGATAACCCCTTATATTTTCGATGTGATCCCATCATTTTTTATGACCCCTTAAGTTTGCGTTATGTTATGAATGCTTACATGTTTAGATTTCCCTTATTTATATGAAATGACCTTTTGAGAAGATCCCACTATTTTATGAAGTGATCCCTTAATTTATTGAGACGATCATCTGGTTCATTTGTAACGACTAGTTAAACATTTTAATATGATCCCTGAACTTATTTGATAAGAGGCACTTAATTTTTTTGATGATCCTTTAATTTGTTGAGACGATTAGCTAGTTCACTTGTTAATTATTTCTTACCTATTTTGTGACGATCCCTTAACTTTTTGAGAAGACACATTAATTTTATGAGATGACCCCTTAAGTTATTTAACTTTTTTCGAGACGATCACTTGATTTTATGAGATGATCCCATAATGTGTTGAGATGATCAGCTAGTTCATTATTAAATGACACCTTAATGACTTTAAATTATCCTTTAACTTGGTTTTGATAAACCCCTTAATTATAGTCATATAGATGTTCTTTTATCGTTTAGATGAACACTTTATTTGACTGACATTGCCCTTAACATTAATTGTTTGAGATAACCCCTTAAATGTTTCACCTGATCCCTTTTTTATTTTGCGATTAAACTTAAGTTTCAAATATAATATGTTGCATTTTGAGATTTCCCTTAAATTGTATGATATAACCCCTTAATTTGATCAAATGATGATAATTATTATTATTATTTTTAAGCATTTTTAATGATCCCTTAAATAATTGTTTGATATGATCGCGTAATTGAGTGTAGATTACCCCTTTCATTTGTTGAGGCGATCTTTTCTAATTATACCCCCTTCTTCCTTACCACTCTGTCTGACGCGGTCCTATTGTTTGCCAACATGTAATTACTGCCGGCGTTACCTGGGAGGTTATATGAACGGCATTCCGTATGTCCTCCCAGAAAACATGCGGCTCACTCGTTCTGAGATTCCTATGTTAATCATACGTTTGTGAACGTCGAGTGGGTGTCAGCTAGCCGTTATAAGGGTGAATATGAGGATGATGATGACGATGAGGAGGAGGAGTAGGATGATGAGGCTGAGGGTGTCATTGTGTTCGTCCTCGAAATCGTAATAATGATCACCCTCATTGTCATCATCTTCGTCATCATCATCATCACTAAGACCGCTTAATTGTATTCATCTTTTTCCTCCTCATCATCATCATGACCATTTATCACCTTCATCATCACCGTCGTTATCATCATTATTATTATCATCATCGTCATAATTATCATCATCATTATTATCGTCACTAAGATAAAGGTAAAAGGTAAAGGTACGTTCTTATATAGCGCGGTATCCAGTCCGTAGGACCGCTCAGAGCGCTTTACACTTCGTTTAAATAATGACAAGCATAGGTGTCAGAAATCTTTACTTTGCATGCATTCAACACGATTTACCGCGACATTTTACATCAGCATGAAATGTGGTAGGTCGCCTGATATATATACAGTATATTATATACTGGTTGTAACAGACGCCGTGATAACATATATATATATATATATATATATATATATACGATAAGCATATATAGGATGTGCTAACGTATATATATATATATATATATATATATATATATAATATATATATATATATATATATATATATATATATATATATATACACACATTAATATTGCGTAAAATAATTTTTCAAACTTAATTTAATCACAGTGTCGTGTTGAGAATGCTTTCTACTTCTCATGTAAAAGTTTATTTATGTTTTGATGTTTCTTCAGTATTGCACGTTATTTTCAACGATATATGGTTGTTCCAAGGAACATACTAGCATATGTCAATTATGTTATAAGATGTATGGAAGACATTAAGCTATCGACATTGAGGTATTGCCAAAGTATGAAATGCATGATGCTACTGTAATATTTTCGTATTTATGCTTTAGTCTGGCGACATTTGTTACGCACGCACGCACGAACGCACGCACGCACGCACGCACGCACGCACGCACACACTATATATATATATATATATATATATATATATATATATATATATATATATATATATATATATATATATATATATATATCGCATAGTCATCATAAACCCACTTGTCAACCCTTCGGGCCGCCCGGCATTCAACCCCCGTCGGATCGCAGATCGCGCCAGGGCCGCTAGTTTTCAAGAGATCTTTTTAGAGGCTTTGTACAATGGTACTAGTGTTGTCGGAATAGCACGGGGCTACGTACGATAGCTAATAGCCCCTAGCGTTTGGCAAAGCCGGGCAGTTATTGTATTGTTCCTTAGTGGAAACATTTGCGTTTGGAGAACATTGGCGTAAGGTGTATATATCATGTAAGTTTGTTTCTATGCGCGCTGATATGGTCCCTGGAGTCACATAATCTAATGAACTCGTCCGCCACCACTTCGAGGACTTTGTAGAGTCGGTAAAATGCTTGGTCAAGTGACGTATGGAGTGGTTATTCGTGTGCCTGTTTCGGCGTAGATATCTAATATCTGAGCGCCAGGCGAACACGGTTGGCTTCGGTTACAGCCGCGTCATTATTCTAGTGGTGGGCTTCCCCCCCGGGCGATGCGCTGAAGCCACCGTTTGTTCGTGTCGATGTTAGCGTGCAATGCCAAGTTGCCCTTCATGCCGGTTACGTTGCGCAAATTGCTGTGTCGCTAGCCATCTTATTTGACATGATCGAAGCGTCGAACTCCCGGCACCGGCCACAGAAGATAACTCTCATCAACTCGTCAATATCTAGGCACTCACAGTACTGAGATATTAATTTCTTGCAGTTGTTTGTTCTGAGGTTCTTTCACGCTCCTTTCGACGGCTACGCGGCCTCCAATCTTGGCAGGCTGTCGGGTAATCAGGTGGGTCTTGCTGGCCGCCCTGTATAAATGTCGAGTCCGGGTCGATACGACGTCTATGCGTAGACCGACTGTATGCAGGTGTCCAGTGTTGAAAAAAAACGTTACAGTTGAGCGAGTAATATAATATATGTATAGTAAGATATACTATTTTTTTCATAAACAATAAACAACTGCCGGAATGACAACTGAATTAATATGATTAATAAGTGTAACAACAAATAATAATTAATTCCTACATCTCAAAAATGTAGTTGTACAATATACTACACATTACAAGTCCAAGCCAAAGAGCCACCTTTGTCTAATTACAGTAGTGTGGAGTAAAGCTCACCCCCGGGCAAACGCCACCCCTACTTGTCTCTGCAGATGCCATTTCCATTGCCGCAATCTTCCAACCAAACGATGCAACATGAGCCAAACCAATTTGGGCACATTCTATTTTAGCAGAAACATCACGCCAAGAAAGTTACATCAATTTTAATTATTTACTCATATGATTATAACAGCAAACGCAACAAAGTCCCGTAGCATAGGTGCTAAAAGCAAATGTGAAATAGCGTGTCCTCTATATCTTGCTACCGTTGGTTCATACAAACAATAATATTTTTGTAATTCCAATGACCCGTTCAATTGATCAAGGCGCACCCCCATGTGGGGTAAAGCGCAAGACCATTATAAATCACAATGGGAGTGGTTATATGTTTAATAACTGTGCAGCATGTTCACGACTATTTGTGTAACAAACCACCCACTTATGTCAATTGACTAATACACAGGAGCTCTGAACTTTCTAATTGTTTAATCATGTTTGTTTAAACATTACCTCAAACTAAATATGGTTTGCAAATCGATGTTGTGCATTAATATGCTCAATGTTCCAATAAATGTACTGCACAATATATAGTCATGGACATAACAATAGCATACCGTATAATATACAGTAATGGGGCAATGTGAACCGGGAGTGCGCTTTGCCGCACACGACGAAATTTGCAAAATGTGTATGACTACAACTAAAACGTAATTTTTGTTGTTGTTGTATTGTTATTAAGGTACTGCAATTCTACTACTATTTAGATAAGATTTGTGTATATGTGACTGTGTTAACCGTTTTCGCCTGAAATGAAAATGCGTAGGTCAAATCGTGTTCACCTCTAAAGGGCTGCGCATTGCCTCACACAACCCTATCCAAGTTTACAATATGTAGCTGATATGTGTCATTTTCTTAAACAAATATGTCCTTTGCATAACACCAACGTCTCAATGTCAAATGGTAATAAACAAGTTGCTAATACACATAAATATATAATATTCCACTACCAGAGCCAACATGTGTTCAGATCTGTTGGGTTTTATGATATGTTTTAACGTGGTTCTAAACGCTCTTGCTAATTTGTATGTGTTAATTAGAATGTCCTCTCCAGAACAGTATTAAATTGCATGCATATGTATACGTAACTATGTTTAATATCCTTGCATACCGTTTGGCTATGTTAGAGTATGTGGGCATACTCTATAAAGTATGCAGAAGATATATCTTATGCAAGCATAATTTAACTGTGATAATATGAACATGATCTTGCTCTTTTCTGTACTTATTTTTATTCCGTAAGCACGCGCTCTCCTTTCCAGTGTTGTTGTAAGTTCTTGTAGCTCCTCCTCTGTTCCAGCGATTAGGTCAATGTCATATGCGAATAGGTTGCTGATCTCTGTACCGTTTATCAATACCGTGCCATTGCAGTTGTGTAGAGCTTCTTGCATGATATTTTCAAGGTATAAGTTGAACAGCACTGGCGACAAAAGGCATCCCTTGCGTACTCCGACCTATGTTCGAAATGAGTGTGTGTGTGTGTGTGTGTGTGTGTGTGTGTGTGTGTGTGTGTGTGTGTGTGTGTGTGTGTGTGTGTGTGTGTGTGTGTGTGGGTGTGTGTGTGTGTGTGTGTGTGTGTGTGTGTGTGTGTGTGTGTGTGTGTGTGTGTGTGTGTGTGTGTGTGTATGGCGTATCTAGAGTCTCACAAAGGGAGGTCAAAGTGGGAGGGGGCCAGCTTAGTCACCCATTAGTTTTGACGAACGTAACGTGCCTGGATGTAACGTAAACAATCCTTAGCAAACGTTCAGTGGCCGCTTGGATATATGTTTGTACATACACTATATCAGAATGTGCTTACCTACTTACTGATGACTGCATCTAGCACACCGACAAACCACACCTGCACAGATGTAGCCTCACCTGTGATATAAGAACACACTCACGTACGCTCGTTTTTACATGTCGACTATGGTGGCTATGGAAAATAAAACTGGGGGTTTGGGAAGACTTTCTTAATTAAACTTTGTGCATAAAAAACGATTTAATGAATGTGACGGAATGACGATCAGGTTAGCAGAAAATAAATTATTGTTTGGTCAAGCTTTTGTTTAATCACCTACATCAAACATGTATTCATACAATTCAGACGCCCAGTGTTTTGTCAAGAGTTAAGGGAATCGATGAATTCTCCATTCCATCTTTACCACATACGAATATAAACACGTGTTTTGCAGCTGCATATTTAAATTTCTAACGGGTCCCTCGTTACTCAGAGGGCGTTACACATTGCCCCCAGTAGACGTGGTCACGCAAACCCCAGTTCAACGTCCGTTGAAGCATCCAGCCACGTTGCATTTGCAAAAGCTGTTCATTCTGACCATTCCATCACTGGAATCCCACCAATGTACATTGTGAGGTTCTCATTTACACAGCTGAATCAACTGGAGCAACGTGGAGTGAACGAAATTGTCCAGGTTTCGAAAGACGATTTGAACCCTGGTTTTCCCCGATCTTAAAACTACGCATCAGTGCCACACACAAGACTGATTTAAGTTTAAATGTACATACTTTTTAGGTATTATGTTAATTAATACGTTTTTAATGGTTCTCATCTTCTACCTATTTTGTCTAACTATATGATTACATTATATTAGGAATATCGTCTTCCCATTTATAATCTAACAAACGTTTATCAATTATTGCTAAGCTTGAAAAACAGAGCATTTAAAAACGAATTGACGGAGACAACATCAACGTTAACATTGTCAGCTTCACAGGCAAAACATTCAATTCATAAATCAGTGTATGTTTCTTTTTGAATCGCGCCATAATAGATTCTATTCATACATTCACAGAGACAACTTGCCAAATGTATCTTTACAATTGTTCGCACACTTCATGAAATCGTAGTGACAGTAGTCCTCTGGGGTAACCTGACCTTGCAGAAAGGGGCATGACGTCGGTATATTGTCGAGACACTTTTTTAATGCCTGCTCGCAGGCATAAAGGCAGGAGTCCAGATCTTGGCCTTGTTTCAAGTGGTTCGTGAAGCCATCGATGACTGTGGTACAAGCGATAGCAAGGAGTATCTGTTGGACACAGATAGTAATATTATTATTGCTATTACAGTTATTATTATTAAAGTAAAATGAAACAAATTGCTATCTACCAGGAATAAAAAATGGTATTGGAATAATGCCATTTGAATATATCTACCACATGTCCTTTATTTTTATAAAGTACTAAATAATTTAAGGTTCCAATTAACCGAAGAATTACGATGGTGGAGATGGTGATGATGGTGGTGGAGGTGGTGATGATGGTTGTGGAGGTGGTGATGATGGTTGTGGAGGTGGTGGTATTGGAGGAGATGATGATGTTGTTGTTGATGATGGTGTTCTTGTTGGTGGTGGTGATGGTGGTATTAATAATAACAGTGGCATGGTACTAGTAGTTAACAACAATATTAACAAAGCAACATGATACGAGTAACTGAAAACGATGCAGAACATTGTAACTTTTGAATACGATGAAGAGCCACCTACCCAGTACGTATACTTCATCACTTCTCATCGATTTTTGTGGGCGTTAGGCTTGGCAATCTGCGAAAAGAAAACGACGTTTTACATTTGTTCATAAGGTGTCAATCATATTGGAATGTTACGTAGTTATATTTCGCACATTAAGGCTTGATTTATTAATGATCGCGTCTTCCTAGGCGGCAACCCACTTCAACATTTTCAGCACCTCACGTTTCTTAGGATAACATAGAATCTTGGTTGAGGCGAAGTTGGATATATTTCATTGCTGATCATCTGCGAACGCGCTGGTGAAATTCAGAGTGAAATGTCAGGTGTACAGAGCAATTGTTCGTGTCACGATACTATTTAGACAACATACCAAAAATTAATCAGGACGTTGCATGGCATATGTATGAAGCACCTTAGATTCATTAGGGAATAAAACACTAAGAGATCACGTAACCAAAACGGAAGTACGAAAACAAAGATTTAAGGATGTAGCGAAGCGAGACTTGAAGAATATTGGAATAGGCTCCAAGCAACGGTACTTACTTGTTAAAGAAAGATCAACCTCGAGAGGACTCCAGTAAACTTAAACAAGCGAGCCGACTGACAGCAATATATGTACATGCCGTCTTGGCGTCCGTATAAACATTTCAGTAATCGCTAGGAATAGACTTGGCGAAGGATGGAAGTCATTCGGTGAAATGTAAGTATGCCTACATCGGTAGTTGGCGCCCTGAATCAATGTCATTGATTGTGAACATTTCTTTCATGTTTTGTTTAACGGAGCATCTCCGGGACTGTATTTGGATCTATCAAGACAAGACCGTCTGAGAACTTGATATAAAATCACGCGACTTAATGGATTCAGAAACTGATTCTGCACACACAGTCTGCTATAGATGTTCGGAATAATGTAATCTAAGCTGAAAGTACATCACAAAGTAAACAGTTGAGCTCAGCTCACCTCACCATACTTCAGCTAGGAATCTTTGAGGCTGATGTTGTTGATCCACCATAACCTGGGCTTCTTCTCGGTCTCTTTCCCGTCATATTCATGCTCATTGTCACTTTTACGACATAATCATCTTCTCTTCCCAATTTATGCATCTTGATCCCATCTACAATTGGGGCGACCTTGTTCTCCATATAAAGATGATCATTTTACATTTGAGTAATGGATAGTACATCATTATGTTAAAACACCGAGACAGGAAATTGTTATTAAACTAGTGTGCGAATACGCTCCTAAAAGTGGAGGTAGACTTTGTATTAGAGTTTATATATATATAAATATATAGATATATATATATATATATATATATATATATATATATATATATATATATATATATATATATATATATATATATATATATATATCAGACATAAGACATAAAAAAGGCATAGACTATATATATTGTGTGTTACTGCTGTTAATTAATTTTTTTTGCAATATATATATATATATATGTGGCGGTCGGCTAACCAACCAGCAACTAACTGCCAACCATATAGTTGATCAATCATTCATCATCACGTGCAACATCTTCTGTAGTCACGAGATGTAAACATTTTCTTCTTACTATGGATGTTGTCCAAAGGTTACCTATACTGCAGACATTCCACTTGAACCCCGCTCAATGAGTTGATTTTGTTCATGCAAGACGGAGCTACAATTAGAAAAAATATTAAGTATATCAGTGACTTATCGACACTCAATGTTTCATTTAACAGAATACATAAATAGCAACAATCTAAAATATGGAACAATGTTTTTCACAATTACATTACACAACATATGCCCTGTTAATATCTGCAATATGGTTGTTGCTGAAACAAATATTTTTGTTGGGGGAGACTACTGCCATATTTCGTCACCGACTTTCCTTGTTTCTTTTTTATTTTCCATTTCTTTAAACTAGTATTTTAGTATATATATATATATATATATATATATATATATATATATATATATATATATATATATATATATATGTATATATATATATATATATATATATATAATAATATATATATATATATATAGTATGTATTATATATATACATAATATATATATATATATAGTATTTTTATTATATATATATATATATATATATATATATATATATATATAATATATATATATAATATATTATTATATATATATATATATATATATATATATATATATATATATATATATATATATATATATATATATATATATATATACATACTACACTCACACACACACACACACACACACACACACACACACACACACACACACACACACACACACGTAGACACCTGATAGAAGGGACCAACGTTGTTGTACCATCCGAAATACGCAGGTTGGAACCAGGATGATACAGTAAAACCTAGAAATGTCATGACAATCAACCGAAACAAATATTTCTATCAATATTTTCATAACCCTTTAAATATCTTAAATTAAACTTATATTTGATCTCCTGGTCTCCGGTGTTGCTAAGCCACACTCTAATTTATAAGAGTTGTGTTTGACTAAGGTCATTCAGATCTGGATCAGCGTAGTTGTTCTCACCTGTATTCTTTCTAACAAAACATATAGTGCTACTGTGTCCACGTATTCAGAATAACATTGATGATAGCCTTGAGAATAGTCTTGATAATATCACTAAAATAACTTTAAGATTAGCCTTCAGAATAGCCTTCAGAATACCCATCAAAATAACCACCACAACAGCCACCAGAGTAACTCCTCAAATCGTCTCCAGAACAGCCATTAAAAATGGCCTTCATAGTAGCCTTCAGAATATTATCCAGAATAGCCTCCAAAATAGCCTCCAGAACAGCCTTCAGCATAGCCTTCAGAAGTCGTTGAGCTTTAGAATGTGACCACGTCAATAGCATGCTGAGCTGTTAAGTAGGTTCTGTTTAACTGGCGCAGGAAACATTTTCACAGTCATCGTAGTCATCATCACTGGTCGGCAGGATCCTGAGCTTTGACGAACCATTTCTATAAAAGTCGTTTGCTCAACAGGGATGGAAGATCAGCCACTTCAACATCAGATTGTTGTATATTTGTCCTTATTTCCCTCTATTTTCCTAGTATGGGTATCCACAGGACGAATCTTAACACTGGTTCTTCTTTGTTTATGACGATAACAGCGACCAATTAGTTGGTGGCGTCTAATTAGAATCTTGTTTGACAGCTGGACTATGTCCCAGTAAAGTGCGTTGTTTGTCATCCACGTCCAATGGACATTTATACACCTGATTAACGATTTCCATGCATGGTGGAGTAGTTCCTGTCGTGTAGGTCAGCATTCTTGTGCTCACCAATTGGTGTGATCATTTCAAAAGCATTGATCTAGTTAGATTACACATAATGAATAACCTACGGTAACAATGCCCACGAAATGTACAATAATTAATGTCGCTGTGAGAACCGTGATTAGGATCATAAATATAGAGGCAAACCTTGAATTCGGTAGATAATTCATACAACTGTGCGTTCTGCAAACACGTTTGCTGCATTGTCTACCAAAGTTATAGGACAAGTACTGTCCGTTTACAGCAAATGGTTGAGTTATTAATCCGTTTCGCTTCAACGGTTCAGGAAATATTTGATTGACAACAGAAATACTAATCGGCTTTACAATGACGTTTACGATATTTACCTACTTTGACTACTCGCGGCAATACGTTTGAGGCAATACACCAGTGTCAACCCAGTGTCGTGATATGAAACGTTCCATATGGCATGATGTATGTGTTCGAACATCGAAATAGCTGCAGCCACACACAATTACGTTAAAGGCACAACATCTGATCGGTTTTTTGTAAACTCATGCTGTATAGTATAAACTATATTATGCAACGGTCTAACTTCTTGACCTTCCAAACGGGCTTTAATAAACACTTTTTTATAATGTGACCGTTATTTATTTATTTATACGCATATGATGAACAAATTGTTGGACTCACGATAAGCCCACGGCTTCCTTGTACATTGCCCCAGGAATTTCTACTTTTGGTAGGTAATCTTGTTAAATCTTGTTAAATGTGTTTCTGTTTCAACTGGATTTAGTTGGTTAAACACTGGCCTAGTATCAACAAACGTAAATAGTAAATATGTGATATCACGCACCAGCAATGACTCGGAGTCATGACAATTGCGTGCGACACATGTTATCCCCTTACGCTAGACAAACTACTCAAGACAACAATGTGAAAGAGGTAAACATTGCATCGAGATGCGAGACAAGTGGTAACTGCTTCACTCGATTATGTTGCCAGACTCGTACTTTTACTGCCGTGTGAACGACACTAAGCGCACGTTGCATGTTGTGTTTGTTCATGCGTAGGACGCGTGATGGTGGCGTGGCAGTGATGAAACTGCAGATAGAGTCCTTGTGTTACTAGTGCACGAAGTGCTTCGTCATCACCTAAACTAAATCTCCTCTCAACCTCTCCAGCAGCCTCTCCAGCAAGGGGCACCTGATGCGCGTGATCGTGGCTCCAGACATTATCAACAACAATTCTCTTCTGCAAAGCGGCATTCCTTGAACGCACGCACGCACGCACGCACGCACGCACGCACGCACGCATACACACACTACTCTCCGAATATATGGCTCCTTCTAGATTTACTTCGCCTAAGACGTGCCATGATCAACATCGCACCATAATTTGTTTACGATGATTAATAATGATATAGGATGATCCGTTTTATGATCCGACGATACCAGCCTAGCCTGACAGACTACGATAAGCATGTCGCTTGAAAACATCCTTGGCAAGCATCCATGAATGCAGCAGGATGTGTGCTTAACGTTCTTGCTAAGTACGCTTCAACACATGATGCCACTTGTCACTTTAAATGTCGTTTATATAATGACAAGTACAGGTGTCAGAAATCATTACTTTGCATGCAGTCAACACGACTGACCGCGACATTTGACACACGAAATTTGGTAGGTCTGATATCAGTGGCGTCCGCGGGTATTTTTTCATGGAGGTGCAAGAAAGAAGAAAGAAATATATATATATATATATATATATATATATATATATATATATATATATATATATATATATATATATATATGTTAACTTGACATCTTATAAATATATATTTATAACATGTAAAGTTAACATATACTTTGAATTCACGAATAGACGTCCGAGAAAAATTCCAGATCCAGGGGGGCAAATGCTCGCCGTGCCACCCTGCGGACGCCCATGTCTGATATATATATATATTAATAATACGTAGTCGAAAATAATTTTACATCTCGAGCTTAATTTAATCAGTGTCGTGTTGAGAATGCTTTCTACGTACTGTATTCTTCTCGTGTAAAAGTTGATATTTAAGTTTTGATGTTTCTTCAGTATTCCGCGTTACTTTCAACGATTTATTGTTATTCCAAGGAACATACTAGCATATGTCAATTATGCTATAAGATGTCTGGAAGACATTACCCTATCGACACTGAGGTATTGCCAAAGTATGAAATGCATGATGCTACTGTAACATTTTCGTATTTATGCTTCAGTCTGGCGACATTTGTTAAGGGAAACATGAAAATGACGAAATTTATATTTGTGGTAAGTTTTTCAAATATATTTACATATGCCTGCACGCACGCACGCACGCACGCACGCACACACGCACGTCGCACGCACGCACCCACACTGTATAGGCATAGATCGCATAAGCATAGTAAACCCACAGGTCAACCTTTCGGGCCGCCCGGCATTCAAACCCTGTCGGGCCGCTGATTGCGTCAGGGCCGCTACTTTTCAAGGGATCTTTTTAGAGGCTATGTACTATGGTACTAGTGTTGTCGGGGCTACGTACGATGGCTAATGGCCCCTAGCTTTTGGCAAAGCCGCGCATATATTGTATTGTTTCTTAGTGAAAACGTTTGCGTATCGAGAACATTTGTGTAAGGTGAATATATCATGTAAAGTTTGCTATGCACTGATCTGTTCTCTGGAGTCACACAATCCAATGAACTCGTCCGCCACCACTTCGATGACGTTTTAGAGCCGATAACACGTTTATCAAATGTCGTATGGAGTGGTTGTTCGTGTGCCTGTTTCGGCGAAGATATCTAATATCAGCACCCGACGACCACATTTTGCTTCGGTCACTGCCGCGTCACATTTCTAGTGGTGGGCTCCCCCCCATGGGCGATAGCCACCGTTTGTTCGTGTCGATGTTAGCGTGCAATGCCAAGTTGCCCTTCCTGTCGGTTACATTGCGCAAGTTTCTGTTGACGCTAGCCATCTTCTTTGACATGATCGACACCCGGCACCGGCCACAGAAGATAACTTTCATCAACTCATCAAATTTCCTGCATTTGTTCCGTGGTTCTTTCACGTTCTCCTCTCTTTGAATCGCCTCATCGAAGTCGACCAGTTTGGTGGACACAGCTTCGCCTACTGGTTATCATGAAGGCCTATGTCGGCTCAGTGGTTATTCTCGGATCAGGAATTCTCCTCAAGTTTTTTTTCTGCAGGGTACGACGAACTGTAAAATATAAAATATAACTTTGGCAATGCGCACTTCCCGTCATTTACGCCATCTGGAAACTTTCTAAAAGGCGAAGTAAGAGTGAGTTTAAAGAAATGATTTTGGCCAGCTAACTTTACATTTACCGATCGCGGGCACTTGCACGCACGTTGGACCATCTCTGTTTGAAAATGGTCACGTAAGAGCTGATTTTGACGAATAAACGGCCTCCAGTCTCGATCACGGGCACCTGACCTGCGGGCTTATGCCGGGCAGGATGTCGGGTAGATGCCGGGTAGTCAGGTGGGTCCTGCTGGCCGCCCTGTATAAATGTCGAGTCCGGGTCGATACGACGTCTATGCGTAGATCGACTGTATGCAGGTGTCCAGTGTTGGAAAACGTCACAGTTGAACGACTAATATGCCAAACCAATTTGGGCACGTTCTATTTTAGCAAAAACATCACGCCAAGGAAGTTACATCAAGTTGAATTGTTTACCCATGTTATTATAACAGCAAATGCAACAACTGTAAATGGCCACGTAGCATACGCACTAAACGCAAATGTGAAATAGCGCGTCCTCTATA
This sequence comes from Lamellibrachia satsuma, assembly GCA_033239005.1. Lineage (NCBI taxonomy): Eukaryota > Metazoa > Annelida > Polychaeta > Sabellida > Siboglinidae > Lamellibrachia > Lamellibrachia satsuma. The sequence goes on along the minus strand of BSQZ01000048.1, from coordinate 2,187,039 downwards.
TTTTGTAGGTGTCACTGGTTCATACAAACAGTAATATCTTTGCAATTCCAATGACACGTTCAATGCTGGTGAAAGCGAACCCCTCACGTGGAGTAAAGCGCACCCCCATTGTAAATCACAATGGGAGAAGTTATTGTTAGAAATTAATCCGTTTAATAACTGTGCAGCATGTTCCCGACTATTGTGTGACAAACCACCCACTTATGTCAGTTGACTAATATACAAGACTATTGTGTGACAAACCACCCACTTATGTCAATTGACTAATATACAAGAGGTTTGAGCTTTCTATTTGTTTAATAATATTTGTTTAATAACATTACATTACCTCTAACTAAATAGGATCTATAGATAGATGTTGTGCATTATTATGTTCAGTGTTCTAATAAAAGAACTGCAAAATATTTAGTCATGAATATAACAATAGCACACCTTATAATATGCTGAGATGGGGCAATGTGAACCGTCGGAACGCTTTACCACACACGACGAAATTTGCAAAATGTGTAGGACTGCAACTAAAATGCAATTTTGTTGTTGTTGTGTTGTTGCTAAGATACTGCAATTCTACTACTATTTAGATAAGATATGTGTATATGTGATTGTGTTAAACTTTTCCGCCTGAAATGAAAATACGCAAGCCAAATCGTGTTTCCCTACAAAGGGGTGCGCTTTGCCCCACACAACCCTATCCAAGTTTACAATATGTAGCTGATACGTGTCAATTTCTTTTAAAAATATGTCCTTTGCAGAACACCAAAGTCTCAATGCCAAAGAGTAAAAAACAAGTTGCGCTAATGCACATAGATATATAATATTCCACTACCAGAGTCAACATGTATTCAGATCTGTTGGTTTTTATGATATATTTTAACATGGTTCTAAAGGCTCTTGCTAATTTATATGTACTAACTAGAATGTCCTCTCCAGGGCAGTATTAAAATGCATGCATATGTATACGTAACTATGTTTAATCTCCTTGAATACGCTTTGGCTATATTAGAGTATACGTGTATAATCTTAAAGTATGTAGAAGACATATGTTATGCAATCATTTAACCACTATATATTATTTTATACGGATATCTTAGTATCCTCTAGATGACACAAGGATACGTGTGTCGAATTGTATTATTAAAAAAACGATTAAATAATATTGCGCGACCGCAAAGTATATAGTTTACTTCCAACCATTTGTTTAAAGCATTTGATATAACATGATCTCCTATCATTACGGTAAACACGTTGAATACATTTAAAGCTCTGGCGACATTTCCATTACAGCATCGCAATGTATTTAACATGTCGTATCAACGTATTTAAGTCATATAGGAAAATAATGACTCAGATTAGATAACATGAACCAAACAAGTGGAACACATTTTAGGCTGCGTGATACGTGTGCTGATATCATGTTGCTGTGAGTTATGTTCACTACCATCGAAGTTAAAATAGGTATTATATATTTTGTGAAAATGTTGTAAAGGGACGTTTTGTTCCATCGGTGGGGTAAGACGCCCAACATAAAAAAACGTGTAAAGATAATATACAGAAGGTCATCAGTAACGAATAAGAAATTTCACAATAACGGCACAAATACTATAACATAACAATGACGTTGCCCTGCCGACCAACCATTTGTACCACCGCGTGACACAGGAAACTGTTGTCACAGTGATTAAATCAACAGGAAACTGCTCGTGCATCAGTGCATTGTGGGAAGCCTGGGGTCAAAATCTCGCAAAAGCCCAGCAGTTTAATGTTGAAGCCGTGGGGTATTATGTGCAACCTAGAAAGAGCGATTATATATATATATATATATATATATATATATATATATATATATATATATATATATATATATATATATATATATATATATATATATATATATATAGTAATAACAATAATAATTAATAGTGTGTCGTTGTAGGTTTTGGCTGTTGCAATCGTCTGCGTCGGAATCGTTCAAGCAGGGAAGAAAGGCAACAAATCGAAGTGGGGACCAGGAAAAGACTTGGAGCTCTGCCTGGAATTCTGTGAAGATAAATACTTGAGGTGTATGGCAGATACTGACAAATGCCCACTGCTGACATCGAAAGGTGATACGGCCAAACTACTGTGCGAAGCGGATAAAGCACGATGTCACAAATCGTGTCAGGAGACATTTCCTAGTGGAAGATGACCCAATGCAGCGACAACGAATGTGCCGTCGGTGTCCCACGCAGGAATACGGAGTCTGGGTCCAATGCGGGAAGACAAGATCGGGATCCCATGCTGGATCTGAGGCGGGGAGACGGGGTCCGAGTCTGAGGCGGAGAGACGGGGTCTGAGTCTCAGGCAGAGAGACGGAACGTGAGGTGATTCACTGAAACTCTGGGTCTTAAGTACATATAATACAACAGTTAGACGAATGGTTCGTCGACTTCACACAGCCTTCGTCTTGAATGAAGAGATTCCTTCAAGTCTCCAAAAGAAATAAAAAACAAATCATGTAAAAAGAAAAACAGAATAAAACAGAATACTGTGTATGTTATTTTAAAATTAATCACACTATTTGTTTATATTACATGGAAACAACAGCGCACTTACATTCGAATGAAACACCTAGTTGGTCACTGTTATCGCCATAAAGTAGAAACAGTGTCAACATTCATTGAGATTTAACAAGAGATTTAACAAGATTGCAACAAAACAACAAGTTCCAGATGGCAAGTGAACAAGGAAGCCAACAGTGTTATCATATATGTATAGTCCGCCCTTATCATATATCTGTCAATTCTATTTTTAAACATATTCACACTACTAGCGTTAACACAATCATTTGGCAGTTTGTTCTATTCATTTATCACCCTCTGTGAGAAAGAATACTTTCTCATGTCCAACCTACTCTGTTCCTTAACTAATGCTGCCTTGTGTCCTCTGGTTCTACTGCCTTCTTTAAGTTTGAAGAACATATTCCTATCAACATCCTCATAACCGTTCACTATGTTAAACACTTCTAGTTGGTCTCCTCTTAGTCTCCTGGTTTCTAGTGTCGACAAACCACATTGTAATAAGCGACTTTCATAACTAAGGTCTCTCAATTCTGGTATCAATTTAGTTGCTCTTCGTTGTATTCTTTCTAGCTTGTCTGTGTCCTTCTTACGATACGGCCTCCATGCTTGTATACAATATTCCAAATATGGTCTAACTATTGCTTTGTTCAGGGGTACAATTAGTTGTTTCTCCTTACACATGATAGTTCTCCTAATTAGCCCTAGAATTTGATTTCCTTCCGAAGCAGCGATCCCACATTGCTCTGAAACTTTCATGTCAGCACTAAATGTTACACTTAAGTCCTTTTTTGTGTGGTTCTACCTAGTATAGCATCCCCCATTTTATATTCTTCGTCCATGTTTCCATGTCCAATGTGTATACATTTACACTTCCCAAAATTGAATAACATTTGCCTTTTTCAGACCATTTAACTAATTTATTTAGATCATCCTGTAAACTTTGTTTATCTGTATCATTAGCAACCTTTCTGAATACTTTTGTATCATCTGCAAATTTGAGTACTTTGCTTGATAGGTCATCTTCCAAATCATTTATATATATTAAAAACAGTATAGGGCCTAATACTGATCCCTATGGAACCCCACTCAGAACAGATTTCTAGTTTGAAATCTCACCATCTTACTCTCTGTCTTCTGTGTGTAAGCCACTTTTCTATCCAGGTGATTGCATCATTGCCTATACCATGGACTTTTAGTTTAAGTAACAATCTTTGATGTGGCACTTTATCGAAAGCTTTCTGAACATCTAAATAGACAACATCCACTGGTGACCCGTCATCTACCCACTTTGCAATGTCTTCCAAAAAACACAAGAGATTGGTTAGACATGACCGTGCTTTTAGGAACCCATGTTGAGATTTTTTAATTTATGTTTTACAAGGAATTCCACCATGTGGTCTCTACTTAATGTTTCGAGCAAGCCAACATGTGTGTGTGTGTGTGTGTGTGTGTGTGTGTGTGTGTGTGTGTGCGTGCGTGCGTGCGTGCGTGCGTGCGTGCGTGCGTGCGTGCGTGCGTGCGTGCATGTATATTTATATATATATCTGACGTAGGAATGTGAAGCCGTAGGCACAAGTAAGCACACCTAAGCGTACCTAATCATTTCGTATCATATCAAACCAGGACTTTATTTACACCAATGTACTTAGAAGTTATGTACAGTTTAAAATAAAACCTGGTAAACAAACATGTTGAATATAGCATGTTGCTAAGTGTCAGATTTTCAATCATTATACAAGGTGGCTTCGAGCTACGACAGTGATTACTTCCTGGTCACAAGTGCCCGCTGTTTCACGGATGGATCTTGTGTAGTGATTCAATTGAGAGAGGATATTTTCTAATCAGGTTAGTTATGCTCTTATTTTCCGAGAGCAGACGTGAACGTCTTTGTATGTTGTATCAGTTGTGCTTACGTTGTAATACTGTGCTCTTTGGCTCGGTCGTATGGGTTTGTGTTGCCTGGTATACTCAGGTAGGTGTTCCTCTTGGTCAGAATTACGTTTTCCTCTTTAGGTCATTTCCAATAATTTGGTCAACTGGTATACCCTCATCTCAACTCTCAGTCATGTATCTATATCGCTCTCCCGCTCTCCCTCCATCCCTGCCTCCCTCCCCCTCTCTCTCTATGAAACATTCGACATTCTAATTAATACATGCGCGATTCGACGGCGCAAGCAACGCAGACGGGAAAGCGACACCTGCTATTGTGGGGAAATAAACACAGTTAGTAGGAAAATTAAAAGAGGAACAAATTGGGCAAATAATGTTCTCATGGATGTTGTCAGGTATGTAAGGAAATGGTCAGGAGAATGGGAAATCCAGGAGGAATGCGGAATGCGATGAACGCGCAAATAAGGCACTATTTTAGAGGATGATGATCCTCATGTTGTAGGTACTGTTGAATCATGGGCCAAAAGAAGAGATATCAGAAACTTAATTTAAGTTGACATATTATGCAAAATATCTTAACGCTAGCAGTGGGGAGGTAGAGTTAGCTTACAATGTGAAAATACACGAACCGTAGCAGCGATTAAAAAAAATTAAATACTCATGAATATAAACGAAATCACTAATCAAATTGGGAGTCGCTTTGTAAACTCCGCTTAACAGAATCGCGAATAATATAATAAGCCGTTTAGTAGAATCAAATATATCAACTTGGACGGAACCACCCCCTATTCACACTTTATAAAAAGGCGCCAACTAAGTGCATCAGTCGCTTAAAAGAACCAAATTGTTCTGGCCCAAAGTTATGTTATTGCTGTAAATTAATTGCCAATTTAATCAGTTAACATTTAAATGTGAAGTTTTGTTAAAACCATTGAAACAAATCGAAAGACTTTGATCGCGAAAGTTTCAATAGCCTGGTGCGAAATGTGAATAGCTGTATAATTATCGTCTATGCCTTGAAGTAGTGTGTGGCTCTGACTGTCTGTCTGTTTGTCTTTCTGTCTCTCTGTCTGTCTGTCTTTCTGTCTGTTTCTTCACATCTCCGTCAGTTTCACGTGTATGGGACTGAAATGTAGGATTGCCCGAAGGCCCACGGGGATGTTTGTACATTAAAACAATAACACATTCCTATACGTGTTTTCTACGATTGTTCGAAGTTAAGTGATCTACGTCAGATGTCAAAGTTCCTTCGTATGGTACGAACGCTTCGTGAAACTGGCAGTTGTATATGATTTTTGGGGCATGAAGTGGTCATTGCCACTTTTGACTGGGTAGTGCAAGGAGTCATAGCTTAGTCATAAGGTCTTGCAGTGGCTGCCTTTACTCCCGTACTAGGCCGGGTAACTCTGCTAGAATTATATAAAACCGGACAACTTTTGCCGTTTTCTTGCCGAATTTTGCCCGGATCCGATCAGACATAATGTAATAGTTTACCGGGTGATTTCTCCAAAACTAAAAAACCTTTTTGTACAATTGAGCTAGCATGTCGGAGTAAATACTAAATATGTTTGGTTTTTCACGAAATTCTGAAACGAAACGTAAACATTGAATAGAGGAACGACATTTAATACATATATATATATATATCAAACACAGCACGTATTAACACGTGCTTAGAATACTGACTGCAAAGCCAGTAGCGGCTTTGTCACATGCTACTCGGACAAAAGTAGTAATCTTAATGAGACTTGCAAAAAATACACTTGACACTGTTGTCAGATAGATTTAGAAATGTTGCAGTTTGCCAACGTGTTTTTGCAAAACCATAGTTCGACCCCCTCCCCACTGGTAGTTAAAAAATGCGTGCATATGTTGTTGCATTTGCAATATTGTCTAGACGGTATATACTTACATGTATATAACCTGGTAATTAGGAAATTTGCCGTCTTGCCAGACAACCGAACACGGTACATATTCCTTCATATTTCTATCCGTCCATCAAACTAACAATCTATCCATTTGTTCGCCTGTGCCTGCTTCCTTCCATCCAATCAACATCACCAACACTTTATATTCCGTCATTCAAGTTTTCGTATATTCATGGCTAATTTGTAAGTTTGTTTATAACTATGTCTTGTGCTCGTTATTTCGCACAACTGTGCAGTCCGCAGTATTGCACGTATTAAAGACAAAGGTACGTTCTTATATAGCGCGGTATCCAGTCCTTGGGACTATTCAAAGCGCTTTACACTTCAGCCCCGGCAGACCTGTTGTAGTTTATCCGTTCTTTTTATTTGTTTTAGTTGTTTGGTCGGTGGTCGGTCGGTCGGTCTGTCGGTCGGTCGGTCGGTCGGTCGGTCGGTCGGTCGGTCGGTCGGTCGGTCGGTCGGTCGGTCGGTCGGTCGGTCGGTCGGTCGGTCGGTCGGTCGGTCGGTCGGTCGGTCGGTCGGTCGGTCGGTCGGTCGGTCGGTCGGTCGGTCGGTCGGTCGGTCGGTCGGTCGGTCGGTCGGTCGGTCGGTCGGTCGGTCGGTCGGTCGGTCGGTCGGTCGGTCGGTCGGTCGGTCGGTCGGTCGGTCGGTCGGTCGGTCGGTCGGTCGGTCGGTCGGTCGGTCCGGTCGGTCGGTCGGTCGGTCGGTCGGTCGGTCGGTCGGTCGGTCGGTCGGTCGGTCGGTCGGTCGGTCGGTCGGTCGGTCGGTCGGTCGGTCGGTCGGTCGGTCGGTCGGTCGGTCGGTCGGTCGGTCGGTCGGTCGGTCGGTCGGTCGGTCGGTCGGTCGGTCGGTCGGTCGGTCGGTCGGTCGGTCGGTCGGTCAACCAGCCAACCAGCCAACCAGCCAACCAGCCAACCAGCCAACCAGCCAACCAACAGCGAATCATATAGTTAATCACTCCAGCCATCATCTCTAGTCACGAAATGTCAAATGATCCTCTTATTTCGAATAGTGTCCAAAGGTTACTTATGCCTAGAGACATTCCACTTGGACCCCGTTAGCCCGCCCAATGCAAGACGCAGCTACCATTATAAAGTATATGAAGTACGTCAGTGACTTATTGACACTCAATGTTTCATTTAACTATATACATACATAGCAGCAGTCTAAAACAAGGATCACTGTTTTCTCAATTACATAACATATATCTTTTAATATCTGTAATTTGTTTTTTGCTGAGACAAATATCTTTGTTGGGGGGGGGGGGTATTTACTTAGCTACCATATTTCGTCACGGACGTTCCGTTTTTCTTTATTTGCCATTTCTTTAAAGGTTATTCGGGGGTTTATATATCAAATAAAAACACTTACACATTACATGATATAGTTGTTTTATCTTAAATTAGATGCAAAATTAACAAGATCATATTTTGGCTATACCGAATCTGGCACTTACCGCGATATCGTAAAAACGTTCAAAATGTGCATTATTAACCTCTTTATGATTTTAAAACATAATAGCATAGTATCCAACTCTACTTTAGTATAACAAACAACAGCCAATATTAATCCAATATACATATGAGTACATTTAAAATGCAGGGATTCTCCGTCACGGACGTTCCTATTTATGTTCAGATTTGCTTAATTTAAAAAAACACACTATTATCACACTGTCTTACATGCTTTTTACGTATTGGTGTAAATACCTCTGGTAGTCAGCTGTTGCATGCACAATGTGATGTTTTTGTCACCTTTAAGTGGTACCGAAGTACCGATATCTATTATGCTTTCCTTTTTACACGTGAATGGAGCAGTCAAAAAGTTGCTTAAAGTAACTTACTACGCTTGACTTAATACGCACACCTAGGACGCAGTACCAAACAATACAACCCAGTACAGACAGATTATTAGTGATACAGAAGAGACTAGTTGACGTGTGCATACTCCATGGATATAAATGACAAGTGTTCACTGTCGGAGGCTAACGCTTGAGAAACTTATGGTGGACAGCGGCGATCTCCTCACAAATACCTTCCTGCAGGTGCTGGACGCGGTTGCGTCTTCCAGTTGCTTGTGGTGCAGGAATCAGAGCCTTTTCGCTGCATGCATTTGGTGAAGCTACTGCTTCGCTTGCTGCAGTCTCTGTTTTCTTTTGACCAGGTCCACAATAAGAAGGTGTAAAAGCCACATGCAGCCAGCTCCGCGGTGGTGTCGGTGTCCGGAGAGACATCAAGCCTACCTGTCATGGACCGTCTCCTGGGCGCTGGAGTGTAGGTTGAGCTGACGGCGAAGATGGGGTGGTACTGGGACTTCTTGTCGCGGGTCGTTATCTCTGCCCTTTTTGAAGGCTGCGCTGGTATTCTTTCGTGGCTCCGAAATCAGTCTTCTTATTCTCCGCGCGCATGACCTTGTTGTGATTTGCCAGAATATTGTTGAGTATGAAGAAGTGTGCTATTTGCATGTACAATGAACATTTTGTGAAAATTCAAGAGAAACATTATACAAAACATGGAATTTCGCGCATAAGTTCTCAAAACAAAGCATGTGTCCGATGTTGGTGTCCCCTGTAGTGTATTGGCCTAACGTGGCCTAGGTTAGAAGCTTCGGCGCATTACCTACGCGGTATACAAGTAAAGAAATAGTCACACACGCACGCACGCACGCTCGCACGCACGCACGCACGCACGCACACACACACACACGCACGCACGCACGCACGCACGCACGCACACACACACACACACACACACACACACACACACACACACACACACACATTATTCATGCAGTGTTCATTTACGCTGCATGTTCAAAAGTTTAATCATAGAAGATTAAGCTTTAATGGTAAAACACATCACCATCTCCAATAAATAAAATTTTAAATGTGTTATATATAACGTTTTTAATGATTTCATGGTTTAACTATTTTGTCTAACTATTGTGATCACATTATTTTAGGAAGTTCATGTCACATTTGTAATCTAACAAATGTTTATCGAGTATTGTTAAGCTTCAAAAACACAACATTTAAAAACGAATTGACCGAGACAATGTCAACGACAGTATTGCCAGCTTCACAGGCAGAACGTTCCAATTCATCAATCAGTGTATGTTTCTTTCTGAATCGCGCCATAATACTTTCTATTCATACAGTCACTGCGACAACTTAACAGTTTCGCCAAATATATCATTGCAATCTTTCACACAGCTCACTAAATCGTGGTGACAGTACTCCTCTCCGCTAATCGGATCTGACAGATAGGGGCAAGATTTCTTCGGTATATCATCCAGACATTTCTCATACTTCCGGTCGCACTCATGAAGGCAGGACTCAACCTCCAGGATTGGTTTCAAGTTGTTCGTTGAGCCATCAGCTAACACAACACAAGCAATAGCAAGCAGTATCTGTTGGACACAGAAAGTTATTAGTATTAGTATTGCTATTTTTGTTATTTATTATTTAATTTTTTTACTATTATTATTAATATTATTTGTAATATTAGTAGTAAATGGTGTGCTTGGCATGGCATACACATAGTCTGTGAAAATTCCTTTGAGTGGCAACGGATGCGTCGTTATTAAAATAGCATAAAGTGTAATTTACATGCGATAACAAAACAGTGTTGGAACAAAACATTTATAAACACCCCCATATATCTTAATCTCCCAAATGTAGGACGGATACTGGATAACACAAGTTTATGATGTGTTCCTAAAACCCGCCTTCATATGTAAATAGGCACACCGAGTTTAAAGTAAAATAAAAAAATATCTGCCAGGAACAAAAATAGTACTGGATTAATAACGTTTATATATATCTACCACATGTCTTTCACGATTGTACCAAAACATTTTTCTAAAGTGTTAAATAATCCTAAGATTCACATTCACCCAAGAATTCCGGTTACTTAGGTGGTGGCGGTGATGAGGGTGATGAGGGTGATGAGGGTGATGAGGGTGGTGATGGTGGTGATGGTGGTAATAGTGGTAGTGGTATGGCAGTATTAGTTAACAACATTACTAACAATGCACAACAACATGATACGAGTAACTGAATGCGGAACATCTTAATTGTAACTTCTGGAATACGATGAAAAGAGCCACCTACCCAGTACGTATACTTCATCGTTTCGTATCGATTTGTTGTTGGCGTTAAGCTTTTGTAAACTGCGAAACAAAAAACGACGCAATTTTACATAGTTACATTTCGCACATTAAAGCCGCATTCATTTAGTGAAGTCGAAGTTGAGAACAAGACGAAGTTGACAACAGGGAGCACTTCGTAGAGTGTCTTAACTTTGACATGTATGTCTGTATGTTCGTTACGTTAGGAAACACTCTTGTAAATTGCCAGCAGATTTTCCCTTTTTCGTCTCATGCACTTTGTGTTCGCATAAAAACATCTTGATGATGTCCTGAAGGTAGTATTTCAGGGATATGAGAAGCTATCAAGCGGCGTTAAGTAAGGATGCTTTTTTTCGCACCAACTCGTATTTCTCTATGCGTAGCAACAATGCTCTAAGACGCCGTCATAGACTGTTCCAGCTCAAAACCAAATCCAGTGGCAATGCAGAGCAAAGCAATGCTGTATGAAGCAGCCAGTGTGTTAAAAGTGTTCTCCTCACGATGTCGTAAGGACAACATACGAACAGTGAGCAAGGAAGTTGCATGCCTTACATATGAAACACCTTAGATCCATCATGGCATATAACATTGAGAGATCAAGTAACCAACAAGGAAATACCGAAACAAATAGCAAAACAAAACTTAAAGAAGAGTATAATAGGCTCCCAGCAACGGTACTCACTTGTTCAAGAAAGACAAACATCGAGAGGAATCTTGTAAACTAAAATAAGCGAGCCGACTGAAAGCCATATATGTACACACCGTGTTGGCGTCCGTATACACACTTCAGTTATGGCTAGAAATAAACTTGGCAAAAGATGGAAATCTTTCGGTGAAAAAACCCTCCATTTAAGTATGCCTACATCGGTAATTGGCGCCCGAATCAGTCTTAATGTGAACATTCCTTTCACGTTTTGTTTAACGCAACATCGCTAAGACTTTAGTAGGATCTATCAAAACAATACCGTCTGAAAAGTTGGCATAAAATGAGGCGACTTATAGATTCAGAAACTGAGTATGTTGATTTACGTCTATTAACGAAAACTGTATGATATACGTTCCTCAGTTAATTCATACATTGCAGTTTGTGTGCTTACACAGTCTGCTATAGATGTACGGTATAATGTAATATAAGCTGAAAGTACATAACAAAGTTAACATTTGAGTAAAACTCAACCTCACCTCACCATACTCCAGCTAGGAATCCAAGCGACACTACAACTTCTGTCAGTGTGGCAAGAAATCAACTTCCTCCATTCTGTACTTTTCTTGTACCGTGTCTTTGAGGCTGGTGTTCTTTTCCTCCAGGTGGCCGCCGGTGTTGTTGATCCATCGCAGCCTGGGCCTTCCTCTCCGTCTATTTCCCGTCATCTTCATGCTCAGTGCCACTTTTATGACATAATCATCTTGTCTTCTCATCACATGACCATACCATCTCAACTTATTCATCTTGACAACTTCATCTTGTTCTCCCTATAGAGATGATCATTTCGGATATGGGCTAGTGATAGTATATCACTGTGTTAAACACGGAAACAGGATATAGTTTTTAAACTAGTGTGCTAAACCGCTCCTAAAGCGGGGATCGATTTTGCATTATAGTTTAAACAAACTTAATGCGTATTGTATGATAAGCAGCATAGCAACGTGCTTTGTTGTGATAGTCGTATAATAATTTTTTTAGAAATGTATATGAGTATCCTTGCTAGACTTACAACAAACAAGAATCAACAGCAGAAACTCATAATATATTTAATCCATTACCAGTCAAGACCGATTGAGAGTTCGATATTCTAACCATTAATTTGTGTGTGTGTGTGTGCGTGCGTTCGAGCGTGCGTGCGTGCGCGCGCGTTCGTGCGTGCGTGCGCGCGCGTGCGTGCCTGCGTTCGTGCGTGCGTGCGCGTGCGTTCGTGCGTGTGTGTAATATATATATATATATATATATATATATATATATATATATATATATATATATATATATATATATATATATATATATATATATATATATATATATATATATATATATATATATATATATATATATATATATATTATATATATATATATATATATATATATATATATATATATATATATATATATATATATATATATATATATGTCGGTGGATCGAGCGGTGGGCCAACCAACCAGTAACTAGCTGCCAAACATGTAATTGATCATCATTCTACGCCACGTGTAATATATATATATATATATATATATATATATATATATATATATATATATATATATATATATATATATATATATATATATATATATATATATATATATATATATATATATATATATATATATATTATATATATATATTTATATATATATATATACATACGTGCAACATGGTCTGTGGTCACGAGATTAACAATTATCTTCGCACTTCAAATAGTGTCCAAAGGTTACCTATGCTAGAGACATTCCACTCCGCTGGCCCGTTCAATGTGTTTTTTCTGCAAATCGGAGCTACACTTATGAAGTTTATCAAGTATGTCAGTGACTTATCGACAATCAATGTTTTATTTAAAAGTATACATGTATAGCAACAATCTAAATTAAAGAACGCATTTACACAATATATGTCCTTTTAAATATCTGCAATTTGGTTCTTGCTGAAACAACTATTTTTGTTGGGGGAGAATTTATTTAACTACCATATTTCGTCACGGACATTCCGTTTTTCTTTATCTTCCATTTCTTTGACAGTTATTTGGGGTATATGTATCAAATGAAAACACTTGCCTATTATGATATTATAATTGTTTTATCTTAAATAAGATGCTAGAATACCAAGATAACATTATAGAGATACCGGATAGGACACACTCCAACATTGTACAAACGTTTACAATATTAACATCTTTATGATTTTAAGACACCATTATATATAATATCTTACTGAACTTTATTATAACACACAACAGCCAATATTAATCCAATAATATGGATTGTCGGAGGCGAGCACTTGAGAAACCTGTGGTGGGCAGCTTCCTGCAGCACGTACTTAACGCGGTTGCGTCCTTCTGTTACTTGTGGTGCAGGAATCCGAGTCTTTCCGCTGCATGCATCTGATGAAGTTCCTGCTTCTCGTTCTGCAGTTTCGTTTCTTTTTTTCTTGATGGTTTTCTGATGGAAGGCCAGGTCCACTATGAGATGGTGTGGCGAAACAGCAGCATGCAGCCAACTCCGCGATGATGTCGGTGTTCAAAAGTACATCAAGCCTACCTCTCTTGGACCGTCTCTTGGGTGCTGGAGCAGCAGGTGGAACTGACGGCGAAGATGGCGGTGGTACTGGGTCTGCACGCGCTCACCACTGGTCAGTCAAGTCCTGTAAGGTGATCGGAGGCTAGCCATCCATCCGCCTCCGCTCGTTCATCTTCAACAGTTTCTTCTTGTCGCGGGGCCGTTGATTCTGCATTTTCTGAAGGCTTCGCTCGTATTTGTTTTTTGCTGCGAAGTCAGTGTATAATAATAATAATAGTAATAATAATGGTTTATTGTCTCAAATAACACAAATTCATGTACTTACAATCAATCAGCCGATCAACTACTACATTTAAGATAATGGAAAAGAAGCAAATTTCTTATGTTTCCTTTTTCATTTATAAATTAAATATATTAATTTAAAATTGAAAGTCTTCTTATCATCTGTGGTCACGGCCTTCTTGTGCGTCGCGAGACTATTGCTGATTATGCAGAAGTGTGCTGTTCGCATGTACAATGAACATTTTGTGAACATTCAAGAAATACATTATACAAAACATGCAATTTCTTATGTTCTCAAAATAAAGCATGTGTTGGCGTCCCCTGTAGTGTAGTGGCTTAACTTGAATGAAAGTTTATTCAACGACCACAACAACAACAACAACATAATACATGTGCATAGTATGATGTGCTGCTGCTACTGAAGGGATATAGCTGAAGTCATACGACTTATAAGGTGATGTACTTTTCTCAAATTAACTAAATAAAGGCTTGGCCTAGGTTCAACGTTTCGACGCATTACTTACGCGCTATATAGTCACGGAGGTTCTGCGGAACGTCCGTGACTATTTGTTTGCTTCGTCTAATTAGTCAGATTAAATAAAAAAAATGTGTTTGTGTTATAGTTGGTGAATGTTTATTTCGGAAACACCGTTTGGATCATAGCACTTGTTACTTCTGATTCGTCGCCGCCTGCACAAATGGCAATTCGTTCCACAATGGTCGAATTGCGAATGGGCCTAAACCTCCTCCGGGTACATAAGAACTAATAATATGATACAGGTGTTACCTAGTGGCGAGAGCATTTAATAATAATAATATATATTATAAATTTAGAAATATACTTCCGAGTATTCATGTTTATATTGTATATTGACTATCACGATGTATTCAGCCGAACAAAATAAAATCAGCGAATAATCAAAGCAAAATAAAATATAATATTATGTCAATTTTATTTTTAAATATATTAACATCAATACCTTTTTATGTCCAAACTACACTGCAACGAGCGCACGTCGGCTGCTTTCAACATTAGCATTGTACATATACACTACACGTTTGAGAGGCAATGCACATTCTGAAATGGGAATTTACTCAAATTGAACAAACAAGTAAATATCTTAGTAAAACCGGACAGAACCTTCGGACTTTTAGAAAAACATTGCGTTTGAATATGTGTGGAAGAAAGGCGTATTTGGGAAAACGATGGCAGCTGTGAAATAGGCAGGGCAGGACTGATGGATATATATATATATATATATATATATATATATATATATATATATATATATATATATATATATATATATATATATATATATATATATATATATATATATATATATATATATATATATATATATATATATATATATATATATCTATAAATATACATACATATATATATAATATATATATATATATATATATATATATATATATATATATATATATATTGTAACAAAATAATTAAAGGAATGTTAATATTGTGTATTTCAGGTAACTCATCCACACGTGAAATACGATGAAATATACTTAATGGGTAAGTCCTGCAAAGTCACTAATATAACATGCATTTCTATTTATTAATAATTTGGTTACCATTTGAAACCGCAGTCTCAAATTGTTCTGAAGTGTTCATGTCAACCCTAATTGTTAGTCCTTTTCTGTTGACTGTTATACCTGGTGTATATAGTTGCTTTGTAATGTATGTATAATTACGTTTCCTCCTGTATAGGCTCAATTACAAATACGGTGAACTCCGCTTAACAGAATCGGGAATAGTATAATCAGCCGTTTAGTAGAAGCAAATATATCAGTTTGGACGGAACCACCCCCCCCCCATTCACACTTTATAAAAGATGTCACCTAAGTGCACGAGCCGCTTAGAGGAACCAAATTGTTCTGGCCCAAAGTGATTTTATTGCTGTAAATTAATTGCTAATTTAATCAATTAACGTTTAAATGTGAAGTTTTGTTAAAATGATTGAAACAAATCGAAAGACTTTGATCGCGAAAGTTCCAATAGCCTGATGCGAAATGTGAATAGTCACATTGTCACATGCTACTCGGACAAAAGTAGTGATCGTAATGAGACTTGCAAGAAATACACTTGACACTGTTGTCAGATAGATTTAGAAATGCTGCAGTTTTCCAACGTGTTTTTGCAAAGCCATAGTTCGACCCCCTCCCCACTGGTAGTTCCAAAATGCGTGCATATGTTGTTGTACTTGCAATATGGTCTAGACGGTATATACTTACATGTATATAACCTGGTAATTAGGAAACTTGCCTTCTTGCCAGAGAGCTGAACACTGTGCATATCCCTTCATATTTCTATCCGTCCATCAAACTAACAGTCTATCCATTTGTTCGCCTGTGCCTGATTCCTTCCATCCAATCAACATCATCAACACTGTATATTCCTTCTTTCAAGTTTTCGTATATTCATTGCTAATTTGTAAGGTTTTTGTAACTACGTCTTGTGCTCGCTATTTGACTCAACTGTGCAGTCCACTCTATCGCACGTATTAAAGACAAAGGTGCATTCTTATATAGCGTGGTATCCAGTCCTTGGGACTATTCAAAGTGCTTTACACTTCAGCCCCTGATAGACCTGTTCATTTCAACGCCACACCGACTTCTCTGGGAAGCATTCAGATAGCAGTTTGTTCGTTTGTCCGTTCTTTTATTTGTTTTAGTTGGTTGGTCGGTGGTCGGTGGGTCGGTGAGTCGGTGGGTCGGTGGGTCTGTCGATGGGTGGATGGGTGGGTGGGTGGGTCGGTGGGTGGGTGGGTGGGTGGGTCGGTGGGTCGGTCGGTCGGTCGGCCGGTCAACCAGCCAACCAGCTAACCAACCAGCAACTAACTGCCAATCATATAGTTGATCAATCCAGCCATGATCTGTAGTCACGAGATGTCATATAGTGTCCAAAGGTTACCGATACTAGAGACATTCCACTTGAACCCCGCTAGCCCGCCCAATGCAAGAAGCAGCTACAATTATAAAGTATACGAAGTATGTCAGTGACTTATTGACACTCAATGTTTCATTTAACAATATACATACATAGCAGCAGTATAAAATAAGGAACACATTTTAAAAAATCAATTACGTAATAATATATATATATATATATATATATATATATATATATATATATATATATATATATATATATATATATATATATATATATATATATATATTGATATTATCTGCAATTTGTGTCTTGCTGAAACAAATATCTTTATTGGGCGGGGGGGGGCATTTACTTAGGTACAATATTTCGCAACGTATCTTTGTTATTATACATTTCTTTAAATTTATATATCAACTGAAAACACACATTACACGATATAGTAATTTTTCTTAAATTAGATGCACAATTAACAAGATGACATTTTGGATATACCGGATCTGGCACATACCCCGATATCGTAAAAACGTTTAAAATGTGCATTATTAACACATTTATGATTTTAACACATCATAGCACAGTATCCAACTGTACTCTTTAGTATAGCACACAAAAGCTAATATTAATTCAATATGCATATGCGTGCATTTAAAATGCAGAAATATTCCGTCACGGACGTTCCGATTTATGTTCATATTTGCTCAATTTAAAAATAAACACTTATGTGACTGTCTGGTAGTCAGCTGCTGCATAGACACTATGACGATTTTATGTCACCTTTAAGTGGTACCGAAATCTATTGTTCTTTCCTTTTTAAACGTGAATGCAACAGGTAAAAATTGCTTAGTAACTTACTACGCCTGACTTAATACACGCAGCTAAGACGCAGTACCTAACAATACAACCCAACACAGACAGGTTATTAGTGATACAGAAGAGACTAGTTGACGTGTGCATACTCCATTGGTATAAATGACAAGTGTTCACTGTCGTAGGCTAAAGCTTGAGAAACTTATGGTGGACAGCGACGATTTCCTCACAAAGACATTCTAGCAGGTGCTGGACGCGGTTGCGTCTTCCAGTTGCTTGTAGTGCAGGAATGAGAGTCTTTTCGCTGCATGCAGTTGCTGAAGCTACTGCTTTGCCTGCTGCAATTTCATTGTCCACAATAAGATGGCGTAAAAGCCTCATGCAGCCAGCTCCGCGGTCGTGTCGGTGTCCGGAGAGACGTCAAGCTTACCTCTCTTGGACCGTCTCCTGTGCGCTCGAGTGTAGGTTGAGCTGACGGCGAAGATGGGATGGTACTGGGACTTCTTGTCGCGGACCCGTTATCTCTGCCCTTTTTGAAGGCTGCGCTGGTATTCTTTCTTGGCTCCGAAGTCAGTCTTCTTATTCTCCGCGCGCATGACCTTGTTGTGATTTGCCAGAATATTGTTGAGTATGAAGAAGTGTGCTATTTGCATGTACAATGAACATTTTGTGAAAATTCAAGATAAACATTATACAACACGTGGAATTTCGTACATATGTTTTCAAAACAAAGCATGTGTCGGATGTTGGTGTTCCCTGTAGTGTATTGGCCTAACGTAGCCTAGGTTAGAAGCTTCGGCGCATTACCTACGTGGTAAAGAAATAGTCACGGACGTTCGATACGCGAACGCACGCACATACGCACGCACGCACGCACGCACACACACACATTATTTATGCAATGTTCATTTACACAGCATGTTCAAAAGTTTAGTCATAGAAAATTAAGCTTTAATGGTAAAACACATTACCATGTCCAATAAAAAATATAACGTTTTCTCATAGTCTAACTATTTTGTCTAATTATTGTGATCACATTATTTTAGGAAGTTCGTTTTCCCATTTGTAATCTAACAAATGTTTATCGAGTATTGCTAAGCTTCAAAAACACAACATTTAAAAACGAATTGACCGAGACAATGTCAACGACAGTATCGCCAGCTTCACAGGTAGAACGTTCCAATTCATCAATCAGTGTATGTTTCTTTCTGAATCGCGCCATAATACATTCTATTAATACACTCACTGCGACAACTTAACAGTTTCTCCAAATATATCATTGCAATCTTTCACACAACTCACGAAATCGTAGTGACAGTACTCCTCTCCGCTAATCGGATCTGACAGATAGGGGCAAGACTTCTTCAGTATATCATTCCGACATTTCTGATACTCCCGTTCGCACTCAAGAAGGCAGGACTCACCCTCCAGGATTGATGTCAAGTACTGCGTGGAGCCATCAACCACTGCGACACAAACGATAGCAAGGAGTATCTGTTTGACACAAAAAGTTAAGCAATATTATTATTATTGCTATTTTTGTTATTGCTATTATTTAAATTTTTATTATTATTATTTTTAGTATTATTGGTAGTATTAGCAATGGTTAACACAAGTTTATGAGGTGTCCCTAAACCCGCCGTCGTATGTGAACAGGAACACAGACTTTAAAGTAAAACGAAACAAATATCTACCAGGAACAAAATGGTATTGGATTAATACCGTTTGTATATATCTACCACATTACTTTCACGATTGTACCAAAGCATTTTCTAAAGTGTTAAATAATCCTAAGATTCAAATTCACCCAAGAATTCCGGTTACTTAGGTGGTGGCGGTGATGAGGGTGGTGATGGTGGTAATAGTGGTAGTGGTATGGCAGTATTAGTTAACAACATTACTAACAATGCACAACAACATGATACGAGTAACTGAATGGGGAATATGTTAATTGTAATTGGAATACGATGAAAAGAGCCACCTACCCAGTACGTTTACTTCATCGTTTCGTATCGATTTGTTGTTGGCGTTAAGTTTTGTAAAATGCGAAACAAAAAAAGACGCAATTTTATATGGTTACATTTCGCGCATTAAAGCCGGATTCATCAAGTTGCGATCTTAGTCTCGATAATGACTCGACAATGAACGGATTAATATTATTATGTCTAAACAAGACGAAGTCGAGAAAAGGGAGCACTTCATAGGATGTCTTAACATTCACATTTCTGTTTGTTCGCTTATATAACATTATTGTGCGCATGTCTTGTCGAAAGTAAGATAAGAAAACATATCCAAGAAATATCATATAATTCGTAATATTGGTATATAATCGGAATTTGTTTTCGACGTTACGAAACACTTTTGCAAATCGCCGACAGAGTTTCCCTTTGTCGTCTCATGCACATTGTGTTCGCATAAAAACATCTTAATAGTGTTCTGAAGGTAGTATTTCAGGATTGTCAGAAGCTATCTTCTTGAAGAAGAGTGGAATAGGCTCCAAGCAAAGGTATTTACTTGTTCAAGAAAGCCCAACCTCGAGAGGACTCAGGTAAACTAAAACAAGCGAGCCGACTGAAAGCCATATATGCACACACCGTGTTGGCGTCCGTATAAACACTTCAATAATGGCTAGGAATAGACTTGGCGAAAGATGGAAGTCGTTCCGTGAAAAAAACATCCATGTAAATATGCCTTCATCGGTAATTGGCGCCGAGAATCAATGTACTTGACTGTGAGCATTCCTTTCACGTCTTGAGACTGTAATCGGATCTATCAAAACAATACCTTCTGAAAAGTTGGCATAAAATCAGGCGACTTATATATTCAGAAACTATGTATGTTGATTCACGTCTATTAACGATAACTGGATGATATACGTTCCTCAGTTAATTCATACATTGCAGTCTGTTTGCATACATAGTATGCTACAGATGTACGATATAATGTAATGTAAAACTTAACATTTGAGCTGAACTCACCTCACCTCACCATACTCCAGCTAGGAATCCAAGCGACACTACAACTCCTGTCAGTGTGGCAAGAAATCAACTTCCTCCATTTTGTACTTTTCTTGTACCGTGTCTTTGAGGCTGATGTTCTTTTCCGCCAGGTGGCCGCCGGTGTTGTTGATCCACCGTCATCTTCATGCTCAGGGCAACTTTTATGATATAATCATCTTCTCTTCTCATCACGTGACCATCTCAATTTATTCATCTTGACCACTTCATGTTGCTCTCTCTATAGAGATTATCATTTCAGATATGAGCAAATGATAGTATGTGACTGGGTTAAACACGGAAACAGGACACAGTTTTTAAACTCAAGTGCTAAACCGCGCCTAAAGCGGGGATCGATTTTGCATTATAGTTTAAACTAACTTAATGTGTATTGTATTATAAGTAGCACAGCAACGTGCTTTGTTGTGATAGTCGTAACATAAATGTGTTAGAAATGTATACAAGTATCCTTGCTAGACTTACAACACAAAAAGAAACAGCAGAAACTCACGATATATTTAATCCATTAGATATATATATATATATATATATATATATATATATATATATATATATATATATATATATATATATATATATATATATATATATATATATATATATATATATATATATATATATATCAGTTGTATTTGAATGAGGATGTTTCGTCTGAAGTATCTGATATATATATATATATATATATATATATACTTCAGACGAAACATCCTCATTCAAATACAACTGATATATATATATATATATATATTATATATATATATATATATATATATATATATATATATATATATATATATATATATATATATATATATATATATATATATATATATATATATATATATATATATATGTGTGTGTGTGTGTGTGTGTGTGTGTAGGCAATTCCACTGTGACGGACGTCACATTCAGAGAGGTCGGAGGTCATACCAACGGCCCTGATTGCTAGAGTGGTATCCCCTGGAACTTTGCCTTGTGTGTCCAAGTATATTTGATACCACAGGGAAAAGAGTATCTATGGCTTGGTGGGTAATCAGAAACATGTGCGTGACGGACATTACTTCAAAAAGGACATGGGTAAAAACCAACTAACTTTATTTCCAAATTGTGTGAAACCCTTAAATTGCACAAATAATTTGTTGCCCTTGGAGTGAAGGTAGAAGACTACCAATTACAATTCAGCTTGAAAACAAGAGTATAAAGAAAGTTATTACATAATTGTGTGTGTTGGACGTTACGTGACGGACGTTACATTTTGTCCATTGACATAAAATTAATTTCTGCATCCATAAAAAGCAGTACATTGTCCACTGCTGTGATGATAAAAACATGAATTTTGATGTGAATTTTGATGACTTTCAACTAAATTTTCACATACTTTCAAAATTATATGAAGCCAACGAGGATTTACCAATATATCCATAGCCTCTTGTACATTTCTATCATGCAACAGTCTGCAATTATTTTAAAGGTAAAGTTCATCTTAAATCTGTCAAGTTGAAGACAAACACAGTCCCCTAAAATGGTTACACAAGGGTCTGCAAAAAAACAGTCCAAAGCATCACTGCGTGTGAAAAGTGACAAGTCATATACAGGTGCATTTTTAGACATTGCTTGGAAAAGGTCACAGTAGTAGCTGTTATCATGTGGTATGGATTCATTAAAAATTAATAGGTGGGGAAAGATCTGGTAATATACCATATTGTATCATATTCAGGACTACATTGGCCTTGTATCAAAATACACAGTTAAAAATAAAAAAATCGGGGAAACTCTCCCCCTAGTGATCCCTTTCATTGAGCATGGTGGTTGGCGGCAACTTTTCTTCATCTTCTCTCTAACATGGAAGATATCGTCCTCTTTGGATGGCCATTTCCAGGTGGTATCAGCTCGGTGCATAACGCTCACTTCGTAATTCCCATCACGAATCTGCTTTAGCTCTCCAGGAAAGAGTTCATCGCATATTCAACAACCCACCAGTCACCAACTTGGATTGGCTCTTCTTCTGTCGTGTCAGTAGGGGACTCATCAGCAGGCAGATGAATTTCTTCGGAAGTTTCCACTGCATCATTTGTCAGAACGAAGAGGACACAGCTACCATCCTCAATGGTGAACTAGTGGAACCGAGCAATTCCTTTGGTGGCTAGGACATCGGCGAACACATCTTTAAATTTGAGGGCCTCATTTCTTTTTTCTATATCGGATGTAGTCATTTCAAGGGCAGTGACCTGTGGCATGCCCCCAGCCACCTCAACAAAGGAAGACGCGGTGTTCACCACTATTTCCTTCCTTTGTTTCACTACAGTCCACACACACAGTTTTACAGCGCCACCTATCCCATCGACAGGCCCCTTGCCGTGAGACATGGCAAAGAAATTCCAGTGAATATTCATGTTGTGTTTTTCCTGTAGCGAGATCGTAGCAGCTGCTATGAAGCGGTTTTTGAATTGCGACGCTGGTCCATCAGACCAAATCGATACAGTATTGACTGAATTAGGGATCATTTCCAAGAGCACGTCAATGTATGCTATGATAGTGTCTTTCGAATGTGCAAGATTATCGGATGCTATCACAATCGAGTGGAGCATGCCAGCATGCCACAGGACTGCTGTAAAAAGGCTCACTTGATGTTGCTGCCGATGAGCACTTTGTATCTCATCCTGGTATTGACACGTATGGTTTTCGGAAAAATCAACCTGCAGCAGTGTCTTTTTCTTACTACCTTCAATTGCCTTCCGCTCCTATTTATTAGCTGCTGTCTGCCCTCGTTTACTCTAGCAGTGCGCCATAAATTGGGGCAATATGGAGGAAATGTAGGTGCGCAAATCACCAGTTGTTCACTCTTCTACTACCTTTGAAAGTCTCTCATCCGAAACATTATTCCAGGCATACCAAGTCACTTCCGCTGCATCATCCATGTCAGTCATGGCCGTGAAAACTTTCCCGTCCTTGCAGTTTTCGCAATTGTTAAACCAACAGTTTCTAGAGGCTGAACTGCAAAATAGTTTCTCTGGAAGTTCATTGTTATAGTTAGGTACGTTTGGACAGTGGGCGTGGAGTGCATTTATAGCAAGAATAAAGTTGTCACGATATTTGCAAAGCCAAACATTATGGGGTAACTTTTTGCTGAGCTGTACGTGGAGAGGGCGAAGAGAAGCAAATTTGCTTTTTCCAATCTTAGGAAGTACTGAAGAATTGTGGGTAAAATATCATCATGCTGCAGCTGCCATCTAGTGGTAAATAGTTCTAAAGATACTGAATGACTAAGACAATAGTAAAGACTTTTCATGTCATCAAGAATGTTTTGTTTTTATGCAAATTAGGGGTCTTGTGAATAAATGTTGACCTTTTGTATAATGAAATAATGAAATGAAATGTTTTCTCTCATGTCCCTTGAGTCATGGAATTGCCCATATATATATATATATATATATATATATATATATATATATATATATATATATATATATATATATATATATATATATATATATATATATATATATATATATATATATATATATATATATATATATATATATATATATATATATATATATATATATATATATATATATATATATATATATATATTATATATAAGATACTTCAGACGAAACATCCTCATTCAACGACAACTGCAATCTATTAATTATTTTGTCTCAATTTTGTTCATATCGGTATCGGACGATCATTGTTAAACTGTCTTTGGTTGTATATTTTTATGCGAAACAAATAATACAAATATTATGTTAACTACGTTTAATCGTGTCCATTTATATCGCACCAGGTTAACATAATTGATGAAAATGCGCCTAAATTCTGCCATTTCAAGAAGGGGACACCTTTAATGTAACGTATAGCAACAACTGGGTATTGCTCGGAGAGCACCTTGTTTGATGGATTGACGTTTGTGTTACTGCTGACTTTGTATCGGGATTTGTAATTAAATGATTAAAGGAACGCTGATATTGTGTATTTCAGGTAACTCGTCCACACGTGAAATACAATGAAATATACTTTGTGGGTAAGTCCAGCAACATCAGTAATATTAATATTTGTGCATATGTGCATGTGTGTGTGTGTGTGTGTGTGTGTGTGTGTGTGTGTGTGTGTGTGTGTGTGTGTGTGTGTGTGTGTGTGCGTGCGCGCGCATTTCTACTTATTAATAATTTGATTACCATTTGAAACCGCATTCTCAAATTGTTCTGAAATGTTCATGTCAACTCTAATTGTTACTCCTACGTCCTTTTCTGTTGATGGTTATACTTGGTGTAATATCCATAATGAGGCTTAATAATGTACTCGACGCAAAAGTATTGTCAGTTTAAAATATATTATAAATCTTTGTTATTGTTCTATTCAGGTGAATATGCCATCCCAGATTTCATGAGCTGTTTGTTTAAATAATCAATTCAGATGTAACACTTTATCGAACGTTTTCTGAAAAAAATAAATACACATTATGTTTTATTTACCCGACTAGTGAATTTTTTCCCAAAATATAAGATATTATTTAGACATTACCTACTTTTTAAAACCGATATTGATGAAGACTTCTAATAAACATTTCTAATAACTTGTAGACGAATTTTCTCTCAGTAAGTCTTGAAAAATACTTTTTCAAAGACTATTTCGGAGACTGACCGAGACTAAGCTACGCAAGCATATTGTCTCTGGCTAACTTAAATTAGTTTCTTCAATTATGTCTCTACATAGTTTATGTATTATAATGTATGCGCAATAAAAAAACTTTTTAATTAATATTCGTACGCATTTCCCATCAGTTTCTCCACAAAATTAAGTTTGAAACACTCACCAATATTCCCACGCTAATATCAATTTGGATATATTTAACTGCAGTGAGCACGTTGGATAAATTGCTAATAACATTTCTTTGTTTCTAGTAGTTTCCAAACTGTTCACGTCACGGTTGTAGGTTGCTTTGTTTGCCGTCGTCTGCACATCGGGCGTCAGATGCGGAAAGAAGAACAAGAAGAAGACGCCGTGGGGGCCAGGGATGGATTTAGAATTATGCAATGAGTTGTGTAAAAAGATCTACTTTGACTGTACAACCGCAGTCGTATCGTGTCCGTGGATGTCCACGAAAGGGCTTAAGGAGAAACAGTCAGAATGTAACCGCAAACTTAACCAGTGCATCAAGTCTTGTAGGAAGGAATTTCAAGAGAATCAGTTAGTTTGAGAAACACTGTCCGTGAAAGACTGATGTTGTTAACTTTCCAATGTGCTTGTGAAATTACGATAAATGATATTTTGTATCATGCCGGTTGTGCATGATTGTGTTGACGTATTTGTACTTTCTGGTTCGCAGGTATTGGTAATACTGCCACCATTGTGTTCATATAATGACCCTGAAGTATTGTCTTCACTTTGGACACACGTTCCTTCCCAGTCGTTCTACAACTCCTATTTACCGATTCATTGAGAACGGCATGAACAAAACAGAAGACATTAGGTTACAGTATCATTGCCATACAAGGTAATACATTGCCAATCAGTTATGTGTACCAAGTAAAGGTGCAATTTATATGGCAGGTTGCACCACGATTTACAAGGAATGTACGACGGTTTTTACTGGTTTAACTGAACAAGTATTTTACGGGGCGTTGCAACACCGAATGTACTAGCATTGACATTAACATATTGGTTGGTTAATCATAATACCCTACAAAATGAGTTACTTTTGCGATATTTCACTTCTTAATATGTTCGATTATCATTATGAGTTGGCTACGATTTAAAATATGCTAGTGCTATATAGAGACCGAACGCTTTTCTGCCATTAAAGACAAGCCAACAAATGTTCACCATAACATACAAGGGAAAAAAAGTTAATTATACCTCTTTATAAAGCAATAGTTAGACCTCATTTAGAATACTGTATACAAGCATGGAGACCATATCGTAAGAAGGATATAGATACGCTTGAACGCATACAAAGGAGAGCAACTAAAATGATTCCAGAACTGAGAGACCTTAGTTATGAAAAACGCCTGAAAGAATGTGGTTTAACAACTCTAGAGACAAGGAGGTTAAGAGAAGATCAGATTGAAGTTTTTAAGATATTGAATGGGTATGAAAATATTGACCGAAATATGTTTTTCTCACTCAAGAAGGATAGCAGAACTAGAGGACATGACGTAAAATTAGTAAAGGATCAATGTAGATTGGACATCAGGAAGCACTCGTTCTCACAGAGGACAATAAATGAATGGAACAAATTGTCTACAGATTGTGTAACTGCTAGCAGCGTGAATATGTTTAATAACAAGGTTGACACATATCTCAGGAGGGCGGGTTATAAGTAGATGAACATTGTTGGACTCTCAATACGCCAATGGCTTCCTTGTCCACTTGCCATCTGGGCCTTTGGCTTGGATGGCAAATCTTGTTAAATCTTGTTAAAACCTTGGAAGGTGACATACAACTCATAACGTTTTCACCAGATGAGTTGTTGTCTGTAAATTGCCAGTTATATACAATTTCCGACGGTAAATATACTGCAGGAATAAAGATAAAAACAAAAGCTATAACGTTGGTAATTTAGTGGTTATTTTTCTTCTTTTGACCTTGAAATATTAAGAGAATTTGGGCATTTTAATCACAGAGAAACCCCGGATAGTTGAGTATCAGGTAACCAATGACATTCGTTGTACATTCCCTTGAACATACAACATGTATACATTAACACATGCACTTAATTATTATTGTTTCATCAAACGATATAACTATTAATTATTAATTATCGAAGAAATATGAAGAGTAAATTTATATTTGTGAATATACCACGTCGTATTTTATTGCATCCCATGAATCTAAAACTGAGCCATTCCACTAATCCAGCTGTGCTTCTATATGCGTGCATGACGTTTTAGTTGTAAACGATAAACAAAATATATAGTGTGTTGTAATTTTGATTGCCCTTTCGCAATATATTACATTCATGTTATATAATGTTGTAATTATGTTACCATTCCTATGTGTTTGTTGTTGTTGTTATTGCTGTTGTTGTCGTAGATATAACAAATAAAGACATACATTTATAAAGAAATAAATAGAGATTCATTCATAACAAATGTAAAACTCTCCAAAGTTTGTAATGCCGCAGACGGCTCCGACCAATCAACACATGGCGGTCACATGTGCAGACCCACACTATTACAAGAGGACTATTGTTGTCGAGAGGCTGTTAGGGAAATGTGCCGACACTCTACCAGAAGCAGCATATATCGCAGTAATATAGTTGAATTGAATTACATATCACTACATCGTTAGAATATCAAGAAAGAAAATCTGAATTAGTTATGCTTGGCGCAAGTCTGTGCCGTACGGCACTGTGCTATATATTGAACAGTACCAGGCCTTCCACGTTGGCACAAACAAGTAGTGGGAGATCTCCCCCACACGGGAACTCCTGGGGTGACATATTTTCACTGATGATTAATGTTAATTTTGTTTTGTTTGCGTGTGATTAATCCATACATACTGCACATAGTCAGAGAGGTGTTTACACATTCATTACGTAGACATAGCGACGAATAACTATTAATTATTAACAATATTACGTATATAAAGATTATTGCATCATTTTCCAAATAGTACTATTTAATATGTACTAAACATCATTATTTGTCTCAATTAGTTTACGTACACGCACCAATTTACTTACAATAATCAATCAGGGCGAGTTCTGGACGACACATGTACTTTTCAACTAGTCTAACATATCTTAGTTTCACTGGTCTGCTTGGGAATAATTTTCAACGATAGTACGATATAATGAGTTACGTAAATAACCTCAATCAAACCAAAAATATACAAATCACTTCATTTACAAATATGAACTTTTTCGTTTATTTGAATTGGTAAATCGTAAGGATGTTTGAAAAACTACCCCCAAGCGGGAGTTATCCCGCCATATTGGGAAACTTGGAAGGTTTGCTGTACGATTTATATGTAATATAAATACAATACGATTTATATGTAATTATGGAGTAACCAGATATTATTACGCATCATTACACCGTCTTTACAACCATTCGAATAAGCCAATATTTTTTTTACATGACATATAATTGTTATTGTTTGCAGCAGACAATTTTTTTGGATATTAATGTGACTGATAAAGCTTTAATGTACAATTTTTGTAGTACAACAAGTCCACATTTAGAAAGCCAACATTTTCTTGACATACCTCGGAAAAGTCAGTCAGTGTGCAGCACGCGCTTAAAACGAACCACTGAAACGTTAAAAAAATAACTGTAATAATGTAGTTAGCATGACTTGGAAAAGGATGTTAACAGGCAAAGCAAGATACTTCATATGACAAGCGGACAAGGAAGCCATTACCTTATCGAGATATAATTATGACTATGACATGTTCAACAGTTGCGCAAAAGTCAAACAAATTAAAGTAATTATAATCATAGAAACAACCGACATGTATTATATATATATATATATATATATATATATATATACATATATATATATATATATATATATATATATATATATATATATATATATATATATATATATATATATATATATATATATATATATACATATATATATACGTATACATATACATATACATATATATATATATATATATATATATATATATATATATATATATATATATATATATATATATATATATATATATATATATATATATATATATATATATATACTATATATATATGTATATATATATATATATATATATATATATATATATATATATATATATATATATTATATATATGTAGGACAACTTGTAAAAACAGATTACAGCCAGTTAAAAGAAGTTAAAAGGAGAACCCAAACTGTATAGAGTGCCTTCGGGAAATTTAATGACATTATGAAGAGTAACATGCCAATATGCCTGAAACGAGTCTTTGATCAATGTATATTACCCGTATGACATATGGTGCAGAGACTTGGGCAAAGACAAAAATGAAAATGTATGCTAGGAATATCTAAGAGAGATATGACAACTAGCAAATGGACCAGAGAACAAACTAAAATCCAGGATATCATAAAATAAATTAAAATCAAGAAATGGAGGTGGGCGGGACGACTTGCCAGAACTAAAGACAACCGGTGGACAAAGATAACAATAGAATGGAGACCAAGGACAGGTTCTCGACGTCATGGACGACAACAAACTAGATGGAGAGATGAAATTGTAAAGTTTGTTGGCGTGACATGGATGAGAACAACAAAGGACAGAAGTAAATGGTACCAGCTTCGGAAGGCCTTCGCCCTGCTGACAGTGGCTGAGATGATGATGATGATATCCTTATGATATATTTTTCAATTATGTGCCTTTACACAACCGGTAGATAACATGTTTCTCTGTGAGAACGAACACTTTCTGCAATTCAATCTACACTGGTCATTTACTGATTTTTATTTAGATTTGACAAGATTTAAGAAAACTGCCATACAAGGCAAAGGCCCATATGGCAAGTGGACAAGGAAGCCATTGGCTTGTATTTAATACCCTCCTAATCTCATCGTCTCTCGTGTTGCTAAGCCAATTTCTTTTATGCGTTTACGATAAGTAACATTTCTCTGTTCTGTATCCAACCTGTTGTGTATTCTTTCTAACTGGTGTAAGTTCTTCTTATGGTGTGGGTCATATGTGGTGTACTATTTGATACCTAACTATAGATTTATTCAAAGGAATAACTAGTTCGTTTTTTTTTGTCGATTAGGTTGGGGCAAGGGAAAGATGCTGTAGTTATTCATTAACTTAATATGCCGTCATACAATTGCTGTTTTGTAATAGTATGTAAAACTAAGACATTAGGTGACGATTGACAACAAATAGTATGTAATATTTAATTAACCGTTTTGGATATTTTGTTGGTTACCAGGGGTAAATTTGTTCCCCAATATGTTTTTTATAGGAAAACAAGATATAGTTAGAATTTGCATTTCGTGAAAACCATCAGTGACATTTATTCCCAGTGACAGTTATTTAAGTAACGGATCACGATCCAACATAAGAAAATATATAAGAATAAGAATAAGAAAAATAACAAGAAGAAAAGAAGTATCATTGACAACCTGATGCAACTTTGCACCCCAGGCTGTATGGCCATCTACAAATCACATAAAATAATTTAAATAGAGTCTTTGTAAATTTTACATTTTATGCATTGTCAATGTTCTAAATATGTTCTATGATGTTTATCAGTAACTACGGATTTAAATTAAAATTTTATAAAAATACCAGTAACTGTCTTTCCCCATTGTATGACATACGAATACTGAAATGAAACAAAGTATGGCTAAATGTAAAATAAACGTGTTTTATTTAATCCAAATAGGCAACAGACATGCATCATTTAGTCATTCTCAAAGTCACTGTTAAAGCAGATAAAACAACGCACTCCTGGCGTGCAGTCATTGTACAAATGACACTGTAGTCACTTTACAACTGGCACTGTAGTAACTGTACAACTGACACTGTAGTAATTGTACAACTGACACTGTAGTCATTGTACAACTGACACTGTAGTCTTTGTACAACTGACACTGTAGTCATTATGCAACTGACACTGTAGTCATTGTACAACTGACGCAGTAGTCATTGTACAACTGACAATGTAGTCATTGTACAAATTGCACTGTAGTCATTGTACAACTGACACTGTAGTCATTGTACAAATGAGACTGTAGTCATTGTACAACTGACACTGTAGTCATTGTACAAATGACACTGTAGTCATTGTACAAGTTACACTGTAGTCATTGCACAAATGACACTGTGCCCACACCTCCCGAGGCCTACATTTCATGAAGGGCTCACCGCACATGGCACACGGCCATTCTTCCTTCCTGGCGTGTCTTCTGTTTGGCTTCTTCATTGCGTCTATGGTTCCATTCCGAGTTCATCGCATAGCTTCTCCTTTAATTTCTCCTTTAGCTTCTCCTTCCTCTTTGCTGACTCACGATTAACTAATTCAATTTGTGAGTTATGAATTTCAGTTTATTTGAGACAATAAAACCTTCTGTGGATGCAATTTGTACGTGCGGCACACTGTTAACCGAGGATAGTGCGAATTAATAGATCGTACATTTGAAAACACGGAGTTTTTTTTCAAAGTAAGCACTTTTGCACTACCTAATCACGACTATTACCTAATCACGACTATTACCCCGAACTCTAAGGGAGCGTCTTACCCAGTAAGCTTGGTGTAGATATCTTTTAGTCCCAGAGTTAATAATAATTAGCACGAATAGTTTGTAACAATAAATGGAACTGTGTACACGAATTACGAACATTGAATATGCTATGTATATTTCAGTGCAACATTGCAAAAATACCATGCAATTGTGTAGTACAGCCATGAAGGACAACTTAATATGCATTTCTTCCCTCTAATTCTCTATTTCGTCTGCGTGTGATATTGGGCAGAACATGCACTAGTTAGCAGCATTGCATTTACTATTTATCAATCTGAGACCGACAGTACGCGCGGATAATGTTTAATATATGAGACGGTGTCTTATCCCTTGGGGGCACTACCCATAATCAACCCAACACTGGGATTACCACTTAAAGCTGTTGTTGCCCTCGGCCATTGTTAAAACTAATTGTTACTCCTAAGTCCCTTTCCATTATGCATAATAGCGTTAAATCCCTTCCGAAATAGGCTATAATTTTAATAAAATGACGAAAGCCCTAAATGTTCAAAAGCATTGATATTCCGTCAGCTGTACACTTTGCTAACAGAGATCTGTTAGTTACCTCAGTCAATCACCCGAATGACTAAGATACTATCAAACTAGGTATGCCTGGAAGAAACGAGGTCGCCTCGTGCTCCTCAGACACAAGGCCAACAAGCACTTCTGAAGATGCACTCGACGCGTTCCTTGAAGCCAGATAAATACCGAGAATGCAATGTCCACTTGGCCATCTCCAAGGCCAAGCGTTCGGCGTCTCAACAGTTGCCATCTGAGGTGGATACTTCAGATAAAGTGGCTTTATTTACATGATTCTCCAGACGGTATCTACTTACATGGTTTCTCCATATAAAGTGGTGATTTGGAACCTTGCCTGCCTGCCATGCAAAGTAAACGGTCCCTCAATCTCCAACCCCCGTCTTGTCCTTCCTTCCTTCCAGGCTACGTGTCGTGTGTTGTGTTCTCTGGCTCTGTTTGAATTCAGTAATGTCCGATGTGTCGTTCCTATTTTCGATGCGTACGTGCATGCGCGCTCGCTCGCTCGCTCGCTCGCTCGTGTGTGTGTGTGTGTGTGTGTGTGTGTGTGTGTGTGTGTGTGTGTGTGTGTGTGTGTGTGTGTGTGTGTGTGTGTGTGTGTGTGTGTGTGTGTGTGTGTGTGTGTGTGTGTGTGTGTGTGTGTGTGTGTGTGTGTGTGTGTGTGTGTGTGTGTGTGTGTGTGTGTGTGTGTGTGTGTGTGTGTGTGTGTGTGTGTGTGTGTGTGTGTGTGTCTGTGTGTGTGCGTTTTCGTGCGCGTGCGTGCGTATGCATGTATGTATGTATGTATACATGCGTGTATGTATGTATGTATGTATGTGTGTATGTATGTATGTATGTATGTATGTATGTATGTTTGTACATGTATGTATGTTAGCAGGTACACCAGTGAATAAGTAACATTACTGTGTACATATACATCCTTCGATCAGTCTGCTATAGTGCCAGTTGTCTAGACAGGCAGGCAGCCAGCCAACCAATAAGAACGTCACTACATACTTCCGGCCAGTTAGTCAGGATGCCATCACGCACCTTCACGTCCAAATACGACTCCAGTCACGAGTTTTATTTTACCTTTTCATTTTGAACATTTTCCAATAGTAAGGCTATATATATTGGATACAAGCATTATAGCTTCCAGTTCGAGCAACATGGGCTGCATTTAGAGAGTATATTCAATCGGCTGTGTTTGTCAGGTAAGCGTTGACGTTCAATTAAGCTCAACTATTGTTTGCATAAACACTTGCTTTTGCTGCATAATCCGGATGATTACTTGAGAAGATCATTCAATGATAAGTGTCAGGTACGAATTAGTTTATATATTATTTAATGATATAACCGAAATACGTGCGATCATTCCCTGCTGCCTTAAATCGGTAAACCTTTACGCCTAGGGTCGCCAGTTCAAACATGTCCGGTGGGCCGGGTTCATGTATGGAACCACATACCTAACAAACGAAGTATGGACACGTACAAACACGCACACAGCAAATTTGTATATGTAGCCACAGTTGTTTAATAAAGTAGAAAATAAATTACATTTCTCAACACAAACACATGCAAAATTATGCAAAAAAATTCAGTAACATTCGGCCAATGCTTTGCAGTCAGGTACCTGAATTGAATTTGTTTGATAGTTAGATACACGTAGGAGATAATGCATCTATCTACATAAGATTTCCATATACATGTTCTTCTTCTCCACACTTGATCCCTTGCGCGGGGCGGGGGCCACGTTACTCAATATATATATATATATATATATATATATATATATATATATATATATATATATATATATATATATATATATATATATATATATATATATATATATATATATATATATAAATGATACGCTGTTGTTGTATTGATCAGGAAGACCCGAGAAGTCGGACAATAACAAGTTATTTCACACTAAGCAAAGGAAATATTTCTTAATTACGTTCAACTACAAACGCGTAATATATATTATATACGGAATATATGGATACAAACCAATTTACTGGTCATCTATGTAGCTGACATCATATTCGTAGCTCTTTGTGTCATGGATTAACATTTGGTGCATAGCAGTTTGTCTATGTTGTCCAGACTGCCTTTATGAGCATGCGCTTTAATGTTATTACATTATGTGTTTCAGGCGACTCACGAACATAACCGGTGAAACATGATGAAAGCTACGTTTTGGGTAAGTCTCTCAATTATACCATTAAGATACTATGCTTGCTTATTTGTGGAACACAATTTGTATAGTACGGAGGTAGGTTGGAAAAGAGGCAACGCGAGGAGTGAAATACCAGGAGAAATGGAGGGACAGGGAAAGCAGGTCACGTCACCAGATGGGGATGAGAACACTCCGTTTGCAAAATACTTATTGAACAACAGACTGTATTATTTACCATATGTCACACAAGTGAACGGCTCTTGAAGGAAACAAAGCACATCATTAGCAAACACTGGCTATGTGTGTGCGTATGATTGAAGACACAGGTACGGTAACGTGTGATTGAAGACACAGGTACGGTAACGTATGATTGAAGACACAGGTACGGTAACGTATGATTGAAGACACAGGTACGGTAACGTATGATTATAGACACAGGTACGGTAACGTGTGATTGAAGATACAGGTACGGTAACGTATGATTGAAGACACAGGTACGGTAACGTATGATTGAAGGCACAGGTACGGTAACGTATGATTGAAGACACAGGTACGGTAACGTATGATTGAAGACACAGGTACGGTAACGCAATTTACTGTAAGGCATTCACGAACAAAACAATTTCATTACTTTGTTGCGTGTTTGCATCTGGTAGCGGTTCGTAAAATCAATGTTTCTGTGCCAACTATCCGTCGCATCACCTTAAACGTCGTAAGTATGTAGCCAAGACCCCCAAATCGATCAACATTTTAGAAAAAAATTAATCATCGACCCCTTGGCCTACGCAATGGAAGTTCTGAGTAACGTACAATAAATCCAGCAAACCGTTTTTGCCCCGCTATTCCTTTATTTTTGCTAAATCGCGTGGACAGTCGATTTCCCTCTGCAAATTGGAAAGCGAGCCGCTGAAGGTCAATCTTTGTTATTGGAAACATAAGTTGTTGCAGATATAAAACGTGTTTCACGATCTCGTCCTTCAGCAGTTAAAGCACGGTGTGTTCCAAAATGAAGTGTTTCTTGATTTGCTATTTTGTTTCTACATTTGTAATGGTGGAGTAATACACCACACCACCGTACTGCAGATTTGAAGCCCATATCACCATTTTTGATGCTTGAAAGCGCCCGTTCTACATCTGACTTGTCCCATTTCCCGTAGACTGGTTGCAACCTGAAATGAAAAGTCAACACTTATTGTGCATTATAAATCAGCCAGACAAATTGTCTATTTTTTAGTCTCATTCATATTTTTCGCAGAAAACAAATTAACTGCGGACTATACTTCAACGAGTGTAAGAATATCCTATTTATTACTAGAATATATAGCGGCCTCGCCGCTATTTATCACAATTACAACAAAATAAATAAACGTATGGGATTCGAACCCACGTAGGTCGTATAATAAAATGAATATGTAGACTGGTGCCCAAGTCCACCGTGCGGCGCCACTTGTTAGCATATTCGATGTTTTGATAATGAAATATTTTTACTCATAACTCGGCTACTAAGCAACTTTCAATAATGATGACATTTGGAATAGAGCATGAGAAAAAATTCCCATTCATAAATTGGACGCCACTTGTTAATGTATTCGATTTTTGCATACTTTAGTTTTTAATTATAACTCGGCTATTAAGCAACTTCCAATTTGGTAACTACGCCTAATCACTTGACAACTAAAACTGTTCAACATAACCTATATGATTATAGAAACATAATATACAACCACCCATAATTAGATCAAAGCCATTAAAAATACAAAAACTGAAATATCTCTTACCTTAAAGAATGTTCGACTATAAAATTGTGGTGGAAGTTATTGAAGGAAGTGACACGTGTTTCTGCTATCCAATAGTAGTCCTTCTCTCATCGGAAATATGAGTTTGATCCTAGATCCAAAATAGGTAGGTGATCCAATGTAGACGACTTTACCCTATACATTACAATCCTCATATGCTTTAGCACAGCACGAACCAGTTTAGTCGATGTTCAAATCTGAAGTGTGTGATTAATTTAAGCAATATGCGCTTTTATGAAAGAGCGCGTACTTTTGCTGAAATCAACGATGAAATTGACTCTGAATTGATCGGGTAACTTGCGAAAGTGTGAATAGTCTTGTGTAATGGAATAAAGAGCCGAACCACTTCTGTCTTTTTTCGCCGGATTTTTACCGGACCATGTTAAAAATAATGTTATAGTGTGTCCGGCGATTTCATCAAAACCAATCTGTACAAACTGCTTATAGTTGATTCTACATCGATTAAATTTCTTCTGAAACGAGACCAACGAAAAAATCGAACCAAACAGCAACCTTAAGATGTGGATCAATTGAAGATTTGTAAAGAAGGATGCGTGTGAAGAACAAAGGAATATAAACAAACGGATTTATTCGTCTAGAAACACGAACTCGTCTTCAACATCTTGCCGTTCGTGTGGCATGTCTAGTTAGCCAACATGGTGTACACGTTATACAATCTCCACAGCTCCTTGATGAAAACGTTCATCAAGATGGGAATAATTTAAAGAGTGACGTTTTCTTAAAACAGCTATTATTATATCACTTACGGCTACTAAAGTGCCCTGCTGCTCACCAGGTAGTGGGACAAGCATTTAACTGAAGTGAAGTGACTTGAAGTGAATTGGTGTTTATTTAGACCCATAACAAAACAACAACATGCATTGCAAGCAGTATTCATACGTACATACATACATACATACATACATACATACATACATACACGTGCGTACCTACGTATGTCATACAATAAACCAAAAATAACAAATATTGTCGTGTATATGCAAAATAAAAAAACTTATGGGTCAGGGACACTCATACAAAGACCCTGTCGCTAACGTTGGAGCAGGCTGTCCCAGGAGTGGCTGAGCCAGTAACCCTCCTCTCAATTCATAACCGGTGTTGCCTTCATTATCAATTACATCATTTCGGCGCTTTTCCTATCGATGGGAGTGTACGATGATTTCCATTTGTTAAATGAAAGACTTTTTTACGCCATTGTGACACTGAAGTCACAACATCCCGGTTGGTTAATAATACTATTAATTAAAGATGTGTTACTTTCGTGATCTTTCATATCTTGAAAATATACGATTTGGCAAAGAAAAATATGCCACTTTTACGGCATATATACAGACCGCTTTACGGCAATAAAATACATACTAATAAACCTTCACCTCATGAGGTGAAACATAACGTTTTTCATCGGATGGCGTATAGGTCTGTCAAATAGCCGTTTTATACAATTTCCGACGTTATATAATAAAGAATAAATCATGAAGGTGAATAACACGGATATTCTGGATTTACTTTGAGATCGAATAATTAAGAGAACTGGGGCAATTTAATTATACGTCCAAACAGCTCCGTATATGTTAAACAACGACAGGCATTGTTCATTCCCTCTTAGAAAACTACATTGCTCATAGATACTATTTCTCTCATTTGTAGATTCTTCTAATCGCAGTCGTCTGTACGACAGACGTCCTGGGCGGCAAGAAGAAGAAGCCCGTGTGGGGACCTGGCAAAGATCTGGAACTATGTCAAGAGCTCTGCAAAAAATTTCACAACGACTGTATTTTGAAAGCCACCTCCTGCGTTTTCTTGTCCGAGAAAGGAATGAAGGAGAAAATTGATGAGTGTTTTCGCAAAAGTAAAAAATGCGTCAGGTCGTGCAGCAAAGCGTATCCCAAGAATGCTTAAATGAAATCTACCGAAAGAAAAAGGCCGAATTTAGGGTGAGAAACTTTATTTTCCCAACAAAATCGTGCGAATTGACCTCACAATTTCCCGTCTGCAGCAGTGTCTGCATGATCTAGAACAGGGGTAGCTGTTGGTTGGTTGGTCAGTACACGTCTGATGTATGCTGATTTGTGTAGACTAAAGTTACGGTAAATATTGAATAAATCGTATCTCTAAATTTACATTTTAATGAAGATATTACACTAGATGCTTTGGCAAGGACCATCGACACAGTTACCATGACAACAAAAATGTTGTACAAAGTGCAGTAAATAGCAACACAATTACTTTTATTGCTTTCTGTTGTGTGCATTATTGTTGTAATAGACCTTGTTACTCACACATTTAATATATATATATATATATATATATATATATATATATATATATATATATATATATATATATATATATATATATATATATATATATATATATATATATATATATATATTTATATATTTATGTATATATATATATATATATATATATATATATATATATATATATATATATATATATATATTTTGCATTGACCATCCCGCGAGTCGGGCTGAGCCAGCGCTGATACGCACTAACTTCACTACATATGTATTGTGTGTAATACCATCTGCATAATGTAGTCAGTAAATAAAAGAAATTTGGTCCAAATGATTGATTGTAAGTTTATCATCGGGCTACAACGAATGTTGTTGAAAACCAACCGCCATATTTTGCGACTGACGTCACACGATGTTGCCGTTTTTATAACAAAAAGTTAATAATGTTATACAAGGGCATGATAATTGTCAAGTAACTTTAATAATACACATATAGAATGATTATAAACATGAAATATGTGTTTATTGCGTTTTAAGAATATTCCGAATATCCTCGCAGGGGGACGTTTACAGCGGCATGGTCCAGGATTTTTCCGAAAGCGTTAATCCAGAATTATCATATCTACGAAGACGAACGCGCTCTCATTATTGCGACTTAAAGTTGACTTTATAAAAGCAGCAGCATATCGGCCAATGATTCGTAGTCAGCCTCCCGCTTGAGGCCAGTTTAAAGTGGGACAGTGACTTATTTCATGAACTTAATTTATCGCCCACATCCAACTCGCAGCACCGTTTATAATAATATTAGTTTCATAGTATTGGTGGGTTCATGCATTTTAAGAGGGGTGGGGGGTTCACGCTTTAGAAGGAGTTTCACATTTATGAAAATGTTATTATCTTCATAATATTATTGGGGTGTTCACGCTTTTGAGAATTTTTTGGGAAACGGGATTTACGTTTATGAAAATAATATTATCTTCGTGCTATTGGGGGTTGACGCTTTTGAGTAGCGGGTTAACTTTTTGGAAGAGGGGTTCACATTTATGAAAAATACTAAATAATATTGGGGGAGGGGTTAACTCTTTTGAGAAGCGGTTTCACATTTTTTTAAAAAGGGGGTTAACGTTTATTAAAACATTATAATATTATCTTATATTATTGGGGGTTCACACTTTTCAGAGGAGGGTTCACATCTTATAATATATTGTATATTATGTAACTCTCTGATTTGTTTGAAACAGAATCTTATTGTAACTATAAATTTGTTACCAAGTCACGTTATGTTTGGTCAGTTGGTAACAGCCAGAGAGCAGTAAACAATGTACAGACAGTCGCTAAGCAGTTATTCAAAACAACATGAAGACTTGTAAGCAGAAAATGGAATGGTTTCTCAAAATATCTGCTCACCGAAAGAATGCAGAGTTAGCAAGCCAATTACTTTCTTTGTTGTGGTGGCATGCTATATGGCCTCCACACATTCAACACACGCACACGCACACGCACACGCACACTCACACGCATAACACACACACACAAACGCACGCACGCACGCACGCACGCACGCGCACGCACACGCACACGCATCAGGTATGGGTTAATTTCAATTGTTCATTTGTTCATTGAATTAACTCTAGTTAATTTAATTTAATTAATTTACTTTTCCAGAAAGGCTAATTTAATTAAATTAAATTAATTAACTTTCCCAAAAAAGGTTACTTTAATTTAATTGACAAATTCCCAATTAACTCTCAATTAAGTGCTCGTTTAACAGTTAATTTTACTGGATAGTTCACAGCCATGTTATCCAGGTGTTTTCAGAAGGTCATTCACTAATGAGAAATTAGGTTCAGGCATGCGTGAATGGGAGGGAGGTCACCAGTGGTGGGCTGGTACTTCAGGCTCCTGTGAAATGGACGGAAGACTTAGAATGTCTTCTGGCAGGGTGAAAAGTTGATGGCTAACTGTGGTTTCAGCAAATTTCTGTTTAAAGTAAACATTTAGAGCTGACAACTTGCAGCCAAGTGGGCCTATATGGAGATATTAGGCCTATGCATCTATAATTTTTTGCGTGTAAATTATAACTGTTAATGGGGAGATGTAGAGAGAGGTAATATAGCTTCAATTTGGGATCTTTTTACAGTGCCAACTTAAATCAGCGTGCCAATATTAGAGATGCATAACAAATAATGTATATATGTGTAAATGCTAATGTGTAATGCGGAAACATAATGATATAGTATATAAAACACTGCATAAATAACAACTTGGTGCATAGAAATTATGTATGTAGTTGCCCGGTTTTTTTAGTTTGGTGGTTGAATATAGGAGGAAACCCCACACCTGCAAATCTTCAACCACAACTTTTAAACCCTTTCAGAAATTGTTTTTATAAGTATCTAAAACTTTTGAAATGTGATCAAATGCCCGTGAAGTTACAAAAACACATTTCTGTTATAAGTCTTGTGCTTTTAGAACTGTTTTAAAAGTGTAAACATTTCTATCAACACTTGATTTAATAGTTAATTGAATAACATTAATTGTTAAGTTAAATGACCTGAGAAATGTGTGAGGTTAATTTTATTTTATTTTATTGACCTGAGAAATATCTGAGGTTAATTTAATTTAATTGGATAATTTATTATTTAATTATAATTTAATTAATTAAATTTTCAAGTTAATTGCAAAGCATAGTGCAGACAAAGGTATGTGTATACAGCAAGCCGTAAACCAGTATTTTGTACTTCTAGGTTTCTTTAATTGATATTGCACATTGATTTGTTGCTCATTAACAACTCAGCTAGCACAATGTGCCCCTCAATCTCTCTCTTACTCTTCATAAAGGCTTGCATAGTTTCTGGGAATTATCACACTTTTGATCTCGATATGTGACTGCGCTTTTCATAATTCAAATTATTCATGATTTGTTTTGTAAATTGAATAATTTTTTTGATATATAATTCACCCAGGACATTTATATGTGTATATATGTGTATACATCATGTGCCCTTGTAACGCCCCCTGGAGTTTGATTGGGAAATATGACACCCGTGTAAATTTGTGGCGTCCTCCTGGAGTCGATTGAGAAAATATGTCCTCGCATGAACATGTGGTCTGTATTTGGACAAAATGAACTCCCCCTGTGAAAAGCTGGCTATGGGTCTGAATTGACTGCGCTATATAATCCAGTTTTAGTTGAGTTTACTCCATTTCCCCAGTTATTAGTGAAAAGAAACGCGCTAACTTTGTGACACAAAGTTAACTTGATAAAAGCAGCAGCATATCGGCCAACCATTCATTGTCGGCCCACCGCTTGCGGGCAGTTCAAAGTGCAGTCCTGAGTCAATCAGGGTCACCGCGAGCAGTCGAAATATTCACAACTTGGCTTCTTTTGGCCATCAAAGCAATTCCAGTTCGCCTGTTGCAGTGATTGATTTCATCAACTTAACTGATGACCCACATCCAACTGGTAGTCATAATAGCAATGGACTGACTGCACTATATAACTCAGTATTAATTGAGATTACACAATTCCACAAGTATCATGTCTACGAAAAGGAACGCGCTAACTTTGCGACACAAAGTTGACTTAATCAAAACAGCAGAATCGGACAAATCTTGCCGTCAGTTAGCCTACGATTT
This sequence comes from Lamellibrachia satsuma, assembly GCA_033239005.1. Classification (NCBI taxonomy): domain Eukaryota; kingdom Metazoa; phylum Annelida; class Polychaeta; order Sabellida; family Siboglinidae; genus Lamellibrachia; species Lamellibrachia satsuma. Next base: position 2,144,634 of record BSQZ01000048.1, on the reverse strand, counting down.
TCATATTGGCCGAACACGGACTAGTTTTATCCTAACAGAACATTTCCCTCAATTGAGAAAGCCCTCCAATACGCAAGGCAGCTGGGGAACACCGAGTTTAAAGAGTCGAACGGGAGGCTGTTCCGCAGGTATAACATCGTCTTCCACGTTATCTGCGGGGAAGCTGCCGACGTTTCCCTCGCGACAATCGACGATTGGAAGCAGCGAATTCCATCGATCATCGATGGTTACAAGCTCGATGACATAGAACTGCGACGAGACGGGACTGTTCTCTACCGTGCATTTCCTGACAAAACATTGGCAATCAAGAGTGCAGGGAAGGGAAACGGTCGAAAGAACGTGTGACCGCTCTGCTATGCTGCAATGCAACCGGGACAGATTTAAACAGATTTTGTTGTTTTTGCAACATGGCATTTTATTATTAACTGCACCGGTACACCACCGGTACACCACCGGCACACCACCGGTACACCACCGGTACACCACCGGCGGTATATTGATACATGTGCACAGCCATCTGACAAGCTTCTTCCGCACACATGACAAGTTTCTTCCAAAAGTTTAGTGATATTAACACCACACGTTGTTCCAGAAAACAAACAAACACATTAATTAATGATAGCTCCTGTGTTTTTATCACCCAGTCGATAAACCGCTCGCTTTGTTTCGCTCACGACAGTACTAACCAGCGAACATCAACGTAATCATTTATAATATGATTGCATCACCTACTGAGTATCCACGCGCCATTAAATTCTCCATAACGGACACCTCTCCATAACGGACATAATGCGCAGCCCCGACGGTGTCCTTCTATGGACAGGTGTCACTGGTGGCGATTTTATATATATATATATATATATATATATATATATATACATATATATATATATATATATATATATATATATATATATATATATATATATATATATATATATATATATATATATATATATATATATATATATATATATATATATATATATATATATATATATATATATATATATATATATATATATATATATATATATATATATATATATATATATATATATATATATATATATATATATATATATATATATATATATATATATATATATAACTGATGGTGATTGTAGGAGGAATGCACAAAACCCTAGCCCGCCATAGTAAAGGTGTTTATGGAATGCATGGTTTCCTGGGTTTCAATCGAAACGCGACCTTTTATTACTGCCTAGTGCGTCCAAGATGCAAAGCGTCTAGGAGGTGTAGCATAACATAACATAACATAACATAACAAAACAAAATATAACGTAACGTAACGTAACATAACATAACATAACATAACATGGATGTTGGGGGCTATGGGTGGTTACATTCATGTCGATAAACGTATTATCTTTGGGATAAAGCTTAGGGGTTAGTAATATCGTAATGAGAAATCATAAGATAGGAAAACTACAATAAAACAACAATGTCGCTTATATTAATTAGACTAACACTGACATATTACTTTAGTTTGACCACAAAACTATTTGCTACAAATGCGTTTTCAACGCGAACAGTCAGCTGGAACAGGCTTTTTGGGCTACCATGCTTAACATATGACCCCCATGAGAAAATATTACTTGACGAAATGCCACTGTTTCCACTCGACAATAAGTCATTTTGTTTTAGCTTCACAGCTCTCGACAATCAGTCATTTTGTTGTAGCTTCATATCTATAATTTTACAGCCGTTTTTACTTTACCTTGGACAGTTATTGATCAAAAACACATTTACTCAGCTATTCAGATAAAAATCAAAGCTATGTCAATACAGAAAGAAACTGATCGACACGCTTCTAGAATAACCAATTTATACATTCAATATCTTTCAATATCCTAAACATGTATATTTAGTATCCTCTTAATGTCATTGTCTCTAGGGCTGTTAGACAACATTCATTATTTTAAGCGCTTTCATAACTAAGGTCTCTCAGTTCTTGAATCAATTTATTTGCTCTATTCTGTATTATTTCTAGCGTATATATATATCTCCGCATGATATGACCTCCAAGTTTTTATACAGTATTCTAAATGAGGCCTATTGTTCTATAGATAGAATTTTTTCCCCTATATATTAAATTTCTTCAAAGCAGCCGAAGAATGCGAGTGCTCTTTGAAGCTGCAATCCCACACGGCTCATATCAGGACTCCTCGGATCACATGGGACCATTACAATAGGCATGTCATTTTAAAAACCATAAAAATACTGGCGCTGCCCTTTTTGTTGCGACATAACATTCGGTTGTGCATGTTGTTCGCATTTGTGCACTTTTTAAAGTTTATCCAGATGTGGGAAAATTAGTGTAGTCTAACACTAATGGAACGATTGTGAATTTACGAATAGTACTAGTATACCTCGCGAAAAAAAATACGCAGATGCCACAGCACGTCTTCGTCATCCTTCAGATCATTAAGTATAATTGTTTGGGGAATTATTGTGTTACGGTGCACCATTTTAACACATTTTATTATGCCTATTATTTATAGGTCCTCCTTCAATTCAACTGCTTCGCTTGATCTTGTTCACAAATAGTTTCATGAACAATGACACTTATCTACATGACATAATTTAATGCTATTTAAAGCCAATAACTTGACAGTCACTTCACTTTTTGCGCGGGAAGCCGGATTTAGAAACAGATCAGGTTGTACACAGGCATTCGGTAGGCGGCGCCACCAAGGAATACAGTCGTAAACAAAATAATGTTTATTTATTTGACATTCGATATTAATATATATATATATATATATATATATACATATATACATATATATACATATATACATATATATACATATATATATATATATATATATATATATATATATATATATATAATCACCATATTTTGATTACTATGGTATGCATCATGTCATCGTCTTTAATAACCGTTCGAATAAACGAATATATTTTCCACATTACTGATATTTGCAGCGGAATGATTTTTTTTATATAATTCGGATTAATGAAAAAATATACACATTGCATATGCAGTCAAAACGTCCATGTTTAGAAGGCCAACATTTCCGTGACATGCGTCAGAAATGTCAGAGCACTTAACTTGATCCTCTAAAAGGTTAATAGAAGCCACCCGTTTGAGCAAGATTGCTATCCATGGCAAAACACTCCAGATGACAAGTGGATAAGGAAACTGTTGGATTGTTGAGAGTCCGACGATTGGCATGCCCTTACGAGATACAGTATGTCAGGGATTTTGTTAAACCATATGCACTCTGCTTGCGACCTAGCCTTTACACAATGAGTATATAATTTGTTTCATTCGATCATCGTTCTCTGTGAGAACAAATATATCCCGATAACCAATCTATAATGATCCTTTAATAATGCTACTTTACAATATCTAGTTCCAATGCTTCGCGTAATTGTGAACGATTACTTTTATCAATATTTTCATAACCATTCAATATCTTAGACACATCTATTTGTTTACTTCTTAATATCCTCATCTCTAGTTTTGTTAAACAACATTCATTTACGTTTATCATGTGTAAACCCTTTGAGTTTTTGAGACGTTCAGTTGTCCGTCTGTGAATTCTTTCGACCTTATATATATCCTTTTCACGACGGGCTCCAAGTTTATATACAACATCCTAAATAAGGCATATCTACTACAGTATTGAGATGTATAGTCAACTCTTTTTCTGTATATTCTATATTTCTCACAAATTCCAGGTCAGCACCAAGTGTTACTCGCAAATACTTGTTGTGCTATGGCTGGAAAAGGAATTGTATCGCCCATTTTATATTTTCCATCCATATTCCCATGAACTGGATGTCTGAAGAGCACACATTACACCCAAACAATCGCGAATAGCTACAAATCCATTAAGATACTATCAAACTGGCAAACCTGCAAGAAAGGATGTCACATGCTCGACAAATGCTAGGCCAACAATGTGGACACGGGTATCTGAAGATACACTTGACACGAGCCTTGTTACCAGGTTAATGAAGAGAATGATACATCCATTTGGTCATTTCCCAAGCCAAGGGTTGGACGTAGCAGTCGTAACAGATATCTCAATCGCTACTCTTTCTTTGATGAATTAACATTGGGCGAATAACAATTTGTTTAAATCGTCCCGTCGGCCTTGGCTCCATTAATGTTTACATCGCGTACTTCTGGCGACGCTCGAGCATAAGCGGTGAAACATGGTAAAAATCACGTTTTGGGTAAGTCTCTCAACTACACTAATAAGATACGATTGTTGACCCTGTGTAACACATGCGTCTGTTTGAAGATGTTGGTGCAGATAATGCACGTAATTCCGGACCTGGTGGATTCGGGAGGTTCAACGAACCCCTTTTTTGAGAGAATGTGTTTACTATAACATTTTGATAAGTCATCCCAGAAATTCCATACTGATTGTTGATAAAATTGCACGTGATCATGCGAATGAAACTATTCAGCTGTTTTAATGCGCGTTTACGTTCATCTAGTGTTCGCAAAAGCAATGCTAATGCGTGCCTGATGTCCGTCGCATCGTCATAAGCAATATGAACTTGTATCCAGGACTTCTACATCGGTAATCTTTTTGAAAACGTGGACCGTCGATCCCTTGGTTACTGATTTAGTTTCACCGTATCTTTTCTATAATTCGCAAGATAAGATAACAGTTAGTTCTCCAATGCCAAGCATACAGTAAAAAGGGTCAGCGTGACACTAGGCTGGAATATAACTCAGTTGCATTAGAATTTCACGAACTATTCTACATTTATCATAATTTACGACTACTATCTCTCTTGAGTGAGAAAAATATGTCTGTCAATATGTTCATACCCATTCAATATCTTAAAAACTTGACTTTGATCTCCATACTACATTCTTTTAGACGTTCTTCATAACTAGGATTTTTCAGTTTTAGATTTATTTTAGTAGCTCTCCACTGTATTTTATTTGCATAGAAATATTCAAACGTCTTCAACATCTCGCGGCGCTTCAAATTAACCTGGATTCCGTAGAACTGTACAATCTCCACAGCTTCCTGGTGAACATGTTCAGGGAGTTGGGAAGAATGAAGTGTTAAACCACAACTGAATATCCAATTTATGTCTATGCTTTGAAGGCCACCGATTGCCTTCTAAATAATAATAGTTGAGGTTCAAAGGGAGAGTAACGATTGTTATTTGGGACATTGCGACACTCGTTCATCTTTTAATATATTAGAAAATATAAGATACGGCGATGAAATACGGTCAGCCAGTTTTGCTATACGGCGATACAATGCATGCCAATAAAATATGCACGTTTAAAGGCGAAATGTAATGTTTTTCATGGGTTGTTTGAATGCAGCGGCAGAGATTATAATAAGAAGTGTAACATTGCTAAATTAAAAGTACTAAGAGATCGAACCATTAAGAGAATTGCAGAATTTTATTTGTACGAAACCGTTACTAGCTCCGTATCAGTTAAACAATGATGATTGTTGTACATTCCCTGTTTAAAAACTTCACTAATTCATAGCTACTGTTTCTCTCATTTGCAGATACTTCTGATCGCCGTCGTCTGTGCGACATGTGTCCTGGGCTGCAAGAAGAAGAAGACACAGTTGGGACCGGACAAGGACCTGGAACTATGTCAGCAACTTAGCAAAAAATTCTACAGTGACTGTGTTGCGGCCGCCAATTCATGCCCTATTACGACCGAGAAAGGATTTGCGGACAAGATAGAAGCGTGTTATCGCAAAAGAAACGATTGCTTCAGTTCTTGCAGGAAAGCGTTTCCCAAGGAAGGCGATCTTTAAAAAATGCCGAATACGAAACGAAGGATACGAAACTAAGCTTGTTGTTTTCCTGAAATTCTTGTGGAGTGACGTCACCATTCCCCGTCTGATGCAGTTTCTGCGTTACCCAAAAACATGCAGATGTTCGGTTCCTGGGTTGAAACCACACTAAGAAATAACCAGTTGATAATCATGTTAATGGATTGTATGTCAAACAACAACGTCTTTACACACATACAAATAAAAAGTTATGTCAATATAGAAGGAATATGTTCAGTGCATTTCTAGGTTAACCAATTATTTATCTAGCCAGTTACACGACACACACACGATGATGAAGAAAGGCGTGTCAAAGGTACTGCACACATGCTTTTCCAGCTATATAATCAATAAATAATTCAATAAAATAGGCAATACACTACATAAACGTATGTGATGAATCAAAAACAGCCCATTAAAATGCCAATGTTTTTTAAATAGTGTAAATGCTTTCAAATGTGCGATCTGGCCGGTATGTTTACTATAACATGAATGTGAACAACTGTCGATCGTACACATAAAATTGTGGAAGGCGTTTGGACTTGTAAGTTTAGAATGTTAATCAAAATGTAAGGTTTTAATACTCATACATTTGCAACCATTGCCATGATGTGGAAATCAACATTTTGTGTTTAGTTTATTTATTTTATTTATTAATGCAATCTACTGGACATATTATGGTTCACAACACATTTCTGGTTGAAATTACATTTTTATTACGTATTACGAACGAAACTATTAAAAAAGTACAATGTTGGCCGATTGGAGTTTGTTTTGGTTTACCTGCATTTGTGAGTCACCATTTATATTTTGCTGAAGTCAAATATACGAACCTTTAATCAGTGTTGTTCAGAACGCCACTGCAATGTAGGGCGCAGTGGCTCAGCGGTCAGAGCGTCGGACTGTCAATCGAGAGGATCGTGGTTCGAGTCGACCTGCTACCATGATGGTTAGAGCGTCAGACTGTCAATCGAGAGGACCATGGTTCGAGTCGACCTGCTACCATGATGGTTAGAGCGTCAAACTGTCAATCGAGGGGACCGTTTAAATATATAAGCACGAGTTTTTGGTTAATAATTCTTTAACATTATAACCGGGTAGGGTAAAGCAGGTGCGTGTATGTAAGAATCATTTACATTATAGACATAAAGGACAACAACTGCATACTGGCACCAAACTATCCTAGTTACCTCAGCCAAACACCTGAATGACTAATATGTTATCAAACTGGCTAACCTTTAAGAAACAGTGTCGCAAAGTGCTCTTCGCACACAAAACCAACAATGTGGACGCAACTTTTTAGAAGACGCACTCGGCACTATCGTTGTTGTAAGGTAAATGCAAAGAATACAACGTCCATTTGACCACCTACCAAGCCAAGCGTTCGACGTCTCAGCCGCTGCGCTCTACGGTGAGAAATTCAGCTGAGGGGGCTTCGCTTACATGATTCTAAACAAGTCTGCCTTTTACGATATACAATCGTCATTTTATCGGTACATCAGCCTCGAACCACTGTCCGTCACTCCGATCATCTCTTCCTCCCCTTCCCTCTTCTTTGCTAATCCATTATTTTTCTCCAGGTTTCATATTTCGGTTCATTGACTCTGCTCGCATTCAGTAATTTCGGATTTGTCGTTCCTATTTTAGTTATTTCGCTCATCTACACCATGGTTTGTTCATTTGTTATTTCATACATCAGTATTGTCGTCCGTCCGACTGTTCATTTGTATGTATGTATGTATGTATGTATGTATTCATGTATGTATGTAAGCATTTATGTATGTAAGCATGTTGATTGCTTCCTTGTTTGGTTTGTTGATACACATCCATCGAACGAAATCTGCCCTGGACCGAGACGTTGGGAAGAGATGGATACAACTCAGTCGATGTCCATTTGTGTAGCTGATATCACATTCAGAACTCTTTGTTTCATGAATTGCTATTTGGTAAATAACAACTGGTTCAACGTTTCGTGTCTTCATTTGCGATCACGCACAACTAATGCTTACATTACCTGTTTCAGTCGAATCACGCACATAAAAGGTGAAACAGGATGAAAGCCACATTTTGGGTAAGTGTCTGAACCTTTTTATTAAGATACGATCGTTGCCTATGCGGAACACGTGTTTTATTGGAAGGAGTTTAGTAGGATTGTGTGGAGAGTTAATATTGACCTCAGTTGACCCCAGGTGTTCTACTCTATCAAAGATGCCGGCTATGAAGAACGAAACTCACATACAAATAACTGGATTGATTTGCCTATAAACTCTCACATATCTTTAATATCTTGCCGTCCGTGTTGCGTGTCAAATGAGCTAGGACTGGTTACACCGTTACAATTTTACTAGCGTCGTTGTGAAAATTTTAATAGAATTGGGGGTAAACCACTTAATGACATGTTCTTCTTAAAGAACATTTATTTATCACACTTGCTTCAGTGTTTCGACAAGCATCCACAGGGAAAGCGGCATACTGGTTAGATGAATACGAGGGAGAAACCGGTTTAGCAACATATGGGACAGCATGGTTGAAGTCCCAGCATTCAGTTTCCCCTAAGAAGGCAACTGATTAATTCATAGCTACAGTTTCTCTCATTTACAGATTCTTCTAATCGCAGTCGTCTGTGCGACAGGTGTCCTGGGCGGCAAGAAGAAGAAGACACAGTGGGGACCGGACAAGGACCTGGAACTATGTCAGCAACTTTGCTCAAAACTCTACAATGACTGTGTTTCAGCAATCCTCTCCTGTCCTCTAATGTCTACGCAAGGAATTACGGACAATACTGCAGCGTGTTATCGCAAAAGAAACGATTGCTTCAGGTCTTGCACAAAAGCGTTTCCTAGGGAAGGTGATCTTAAAATGATGCCGAATTTATGATGATAAACTGAATTTGTTTACTAATTTTACGTCATGTCCTCTAGTTCTGCTATCCTTCTTGAGTGAGAAAAACATATTTCTATCAATATTTTCATACTCATTCAATATCTTAAAAACTTCAATCTGATCTCCTCTTAACCTCCTTGTCTCTAGAGTTGTTAAACCACATTCTTTCAGGCGTTCTTCATAACTAAGGAATTTATGACGATAAACTGAATTTGTCTTTTACTGAAAAATGTTGCATATGACGTCAACATTTTGGAGAAGCTATTAGAAAAATGTATGCGAACAAATTATGTGTAAATTAATTAAAGAAATACAGGCGTACTCTAAACGGCGAAGACTACAACAAAGAAGCACTTAAATTAGGACTCAATATAATAGTGTATGCAAGCGTGGAGTTAATATTGATTGATTGATAATTTTATTTTCACTCGGTAACATACTTAGTTATACACTAGTTTTGATGGCCGAGCCATTCACGCATCATTTACATATCAATCATTCAACATATAATTACATTTGTACATATGATTAAAAATAAAAAATAGAATAAAAACGAAGAATATTTTAAATGGTGGCTCAAATATTAATTTTGTGTAGTGACTGCTTGAAGCTTGCAGACGACTGGCTGTTTTGAATGTCCGGTGGTAAGTTATTCAATAACTTCAAATCGGACACACTGAAACTGCGTTGATATTAGGCAGTTCTGGCTTTAGGTGGTTTTGGCTGTGAGGTATTTCTGGTATTGTAGTAGTGACTATTTGATGTAAACATGACACAAATATTGTGGTGCTAGACCAGTCATACATTTGTACATGAAACCACATTTATGGAAATCCATTCTTTGTTGTAATGATAGCCAGCCTAGCTCTTTGAACATAGCATTTCGTCTTCTTAATCGACGTGGGATTTGAACTATTGCATTATATAAATGTTAGGAATGTCAATTGGCATTATTTTACAAAGAGTTCGTAGGATTCCAATCTTGACTGAGACTTTAGGAATCATGTTATTAATGTGGTCGTCCCATTTTAGATTTGAATCTACATACATACCAAGGTAATTGGCTATCGTAACCGTATCGTATTGTAAGACGGACACATATACGCTAGAAATAGATACATTAGCTGTGAAAAACGCCTAATATAAAGTTCTTTAACAATACTAGAGAAAAGGTGATTAAAAGAAAATGAAATAGAAGTTTTAAAGATATTGAATGGTTATGCAACTATTAATACACGTAATTTGTGCTCACTTATGGAAGATATAACTAAAGGACACGTAGCAATGTTAGTTAAGGAAAAATGACGATTAGGTATAACAAAAGTATTTGTTTTCAAACTGCGCAATATATGAGTGGAACTTTCTATTGATTGAGTAAATGTATTTTTATAAATGTCTCAAAAGGGCGGATTTAACATTATATGAAAATCGTTGGACTCTCAGTAAACCAACGACTTCCTTTTCCACTTCCACTTCCTACCTTTGGCCCACCATAACATTACAAATTTGCCGTAGCTGTCGTTCCAATCAAATAGTCTGTAATAGGCCTTCTTCTCATTGGCGTAAAAGTATGAAAGACTGAATCGCCAGCCAATATGAAGCGGCGAAGGATCTTATCAACTCATACCAGTTGCTATCTGGGAGGATTGTGCAAAACGTTCTCGATCAATCAATTAGTTTTACTATATTCCCCTGCATAACACACGGCTGACTCGTTCTGATAATCTTCATGTTAAGCATTCGTGTTTAATGACACATAACGTGTGTACCTAAATATAAATAAAAGTGACATGTTTGTGATATGATATGTAAGTGATATGTTAATGTTTCTTAAATAGCACAACTATGTTCGCCTATTGCGATGTGGTTGACGTGGAACTATATGTGATCATGTATTGTACTGTTCAACTAATTCAACAATACAAGTATGGTAGGTAGGGATTATAATGTCTTATTATTCATACATCTACATTCGCATTGTATTTATTGACTTTATTTAATAATACAACTTATATAGATAATATTGTGGCTAAACTGCAAAAAAAGATATCGCCACGTGAAGTTCAGAAACAAGGTCAACAACGTAGTCACGAATGTCTGAAGATGCAGGTAAATAGGTAAATACAGAGCATGCAATGTCCATTTGGCAACTCACCAAGCTAAGCGTTCGACGTCTCAGCAACTGCGCTCTACGGTGAGTAAATCGGTTGAAGTGGTTGTATTGACAGGAACGTCCAGACACTAATTTGGAGCGGTGCCTATCTTTTACAATATACAAACATCACTTTATCGGTCCTTTTGTCTCGAACCACCTTTCTCACTTTCTCCACTCCCCACTTCCCTTACTAATCCAGCAGTATGCTTCAGGTTTCATGTTTGGTTCACTGTCTCTGCTCGCACTCAGTAATTTCCAATTTCTCGTTCTTAGTTTCGCTATTTCACCAACCTACCCAATCATTCTTTCATTTCGTCTTTTGCAATATATGCACATGTTCGATTATTGTTCGTAAGTGATGCGTGCGTATATATGCGTGTGTGTGTGTGTGTGTGTGTGTGTGTGTGTGTGTGTGTGTGTGTGTGTGCGTGCGTGCGACCGTGCGTGTGCGCGCACGTGTACGTGTGTGAATATGTGTGAGCGCATGTGCGTTTGTGCGTTTGTCCGTATGTACGTATGTGCGTGTGTGAGTATGTGCGCATGTGCGTATGTGAATAGGTGCATTTGTGTGTATGTGTGCACGTGTAACATGTGTACATTTGTGCACCTGTGCATAATAATTATTTCATGCCTTCCTATCTGCCTTTGTGATCAGGCGCAATGTATGTTTATGTGTTTCAGGCGACTCACCCTTACAACTGGTACAACATGATGAAAGCTAAGTTTTGGGTAAGTCTCTCGACTATGCTTATTATAAGATACGATTGATGATTCCTTCATCCAGCAGCAGCAGCAGCAGCAGCAGCAGCAGTAGCAGCAGCAGCAGCAGCAGCAGCAGCAGCAGCAGCAGCAGCAGCAGCAGCAGCAGCAGAAAGGAGTAATAGTAATAATAATAGTTGGTAGTAGTAGTAGCAGCAGCAGTAGCAGTAGTAGTAGTAGCAGTAGTAGTAGTAGTAGTAGTAGTAATAATAATAGTAGGTAGTAGCTGTGGGTAGTAGTAGTAATAATACTAGGCAGTAGTAGTAGTTGTAGTAGTAGTAGTAGTAGTAGTAATACTAATAGTAGGTAGTAGTAGTAATAATAGTAGTCTATGGTAGTAATAATAGTAAGTATTAGTAGTAATAATAGTGGGTAGTGGTTCTAGTAATATTAGGTAAAAGTAGTAATAATACTAGGTAATAGTAGGTTGTAGTAGTAGTAATAGTAGTAGTAGTAGTAGTAGTTGTTGTTGTTGTTGTTGTTGTTGTTCCCTTCATTTATTGTCTTCTGTAAGAGCGAGTACTTCCTAATATCCAATAAAAAAAATAATTTACACTGATCCTTTGCTAATTTTACCCCTAATTTCCTCTAGTTTTACTATCTTTCTTGAGTGAAAAAAACGTATTGATGTCAATATTTTCATACCCATTAAATATCTTAAACTTCAATCTGATCTCCTCTTTACCTCCTTGTCTCTAGAGTTGTTAAATCACATTTTTGTCAGGCGTTCTTCATAACTAATGTCTCTCAGTTCTGGAATAAATTTAGTTTCTCTCCTCTATATGCGTTCAAGCGTATCTATATCCTTCTTACGATTCCATGATTATAATTACGGTAGGTCCGCGCTTGTATACAGTATTCTAAATGAGGTATAACTGTTGCGTTATACAGAGGTATAATTGGCTTTTTTCCTTGTATGTTATGTTTCTCCTAATCAACCCAATAATATGATTACCCTTTGAAGCTTAGTCTGAAAATTTCATATCAGCACTTATTGTTATTCCTAAGTCTTTTTATAGTAGTAACTAGAACAGTATCTCCCATATTATAGCTTATATTCATGTTCCCGTGTCCTGTATGTCGGCATTTACATTTTCCAAAATTGAATAACATCTGTCATTTTTTTAGACCATTTAACTAATTTGTCTAGATCGGTTTGTAAATGTTGTTTATAACCATAATTTTGAGCTTATCTAAACACGTTTGTTTCATCCGCAAATTTTAGTACCTTACCATTGGTACTACTACTACCTACTATCACTTTTGAGTGGGGTTACCACAAGGATTATAATATACCTATATATATATATATATATATATATATATATATATATATATATATATATATATATATATATATATATGTATATATATATATATATATATATATATATATATATATATATATATATATATATATATATATATATATATATATATATATATATATATATATATATACATATATATATATATATTGTACCCACATATATATATATATATAACAATAGTAGGTAGTAGTAGTAGTAGTAATAATAGTAGTTAATAATATTAATAATAGTAGTTAGTAGTAATATATATTATATCGATTAGTTGTGAATTGCAAAGTACTATAACCTCGAATAGTAAGGGAAAAAGACCCGGTAGGCAAAGCAAAACCCAGCTTAAATGTCCTTTCAAACAAACATTGACACGTCTTCAACATATTTCCGTCCGAGTGGCTTGTGACATTTGATAGGGATTATGTACATTGTTGCAATCTTCGTAGCTTTTTCATGAAAATATTTATCCAGTTGGGAAAAATCCAATGAAATTGTCTTAAGCCACATCTGTTTATCTCACTTTCCGCTACCTTTTGACACACACCACTAGTGATAGCACCATATTAGTTAGGTGTATTATACATGGAGACCCTCTGGATTAAAAAGAGAACACCGAATATGAACATATACCATTAGGGGCACCAGCTCAGCAATATAATTTATGGCTCATGCTTGTCCCACTACGCGGTTAGCAGAAGAACAGAACTGAAGTTCCATCATTCCGATTCCTGAAAAAGGCAACTGAATAATTCGTAATTACTGTTTCTCGCTTTTGTAGATTCTTCTTATTGTCGTCGTCTGTATGACAGGCGTTCTGGGCGGAAAGAAGTCGAAGAAGAAGAAGACGAAGTGGACACCTAGAAATGACTTGGAACTGTGTCAGCAAATTTGTGCAAAAGTCTACAGAGACTGTGTTCAGGCTGTGTCCACCTGCCCATTTATGACCAAACAAGGAATGGTGGACAAGATTTCAGAGTGTTTTAACAAAAGAACCAGTTGCTTCAGGGCTTGCAAGGAAGAGTTTATAAGCGATCCGAAATTAGGATAGAAAAATATATTTTTGGAATATAGAATTCCGATACGACATCATTGTTTGTGAAATGGAGTTTCTGCGTTACTCAGACGGGAATGACTGTCCAGTTCTTGTTTTAGAAGCACATTAAAACATAGCCAATTAATAACCATGTTTTTGGATTGTGTCTTATATAATTATGAATACGAATATGTGTTTCCAACTGACTATGCATGTACCAGTCTGTAAAGTATGTGTTATATATGTCGATGGAGCAGCACTCCAGTCGTCAGTTTAAGAAGTATTATAAGATTTGTGATTATTGAATATGTGTGTACTTAATTCTTAACCAGTTCTTGCTAAGACAGGTAGTCATATTGCTATCATCTTCTCAAAATAAGTTAAGCGAACGATCATTTGATTGAAAACTGCGAGATTGTTATTCTGTGGTTCAATTGATATATAAATACGTTGTTTTGATCTGCTACGAATATGCATGGACATTGTGTTGCTGCACTCTGACTGTACACGTTAATCATAATCTAATGCATACAGTAGTTGTATGTGTAATTAAATATTAATATAGGTATGTTACTAAGTAAAAGTGATTATATAGCTAACTATATAAGTTATAAATATAGATTTCTATTGCCCTTTTTCAACAAATTGCAATCACTTATATATACTGTATACATGATTTTAATGAATAATGTGTTTGTTGGAATAACATTCATTCAATCATCCAACTCATTCAGTTCGGTGAACAATATTAGCAGCCACTTGGAGTAAAATAAATGTTGCGAACAGAAGGTACAATAACCGGACAAAATTGAGAAAGTCGATTTCGTGCAAAACTGACAGGCGTTCAAAAGTAACTTGAAGTCCTAACTTGAGTATGCTGAGCAGGGAAGCAGGTCCACCTATGAAGAGCCCACTCTTTCGCGACAAACCAAAGTACAGCGTTCGGCGGAGTACACTTGACACTTGACACGGCTAGTCGAACGCAGTACTGTTGACTTGACACAAACACTTACCGGCTTGTACACATCGCCACCTGTGACAATATATATATATATATATATATATATATATATATATATATATATATATATATATATATATATATATATATATATATATATATATATATATATATATATATATATATGTTGCTAGATCCAGGCAGTTAAGTGCCAAAACGTTCCAACCGCTGGTCGGTAATTCAGTTAGACGCACGCACGCACGCACGCACGCACGCACGCACACACACACACACACACACACACACTCTCTCGTTCTACATGCTACCCATACTTCCAAGAATCCATGTGTAGCGTATGTACGTATGTACGTACGTATGTACTTATGTAGGATTGTACGTGTTTTTGGCATAACAAATGTTGCATAATAACCGCATACATGTAACGTAATCAAGAAAGCTTCAAATAATGTAACAAACAGAGTATGCATATTTCACATCTGGTATGCAATATCCCTTATAAAATCGGTAATACCGAGAATAAAAACAACGTAAAATAATAATACAAAGCTAAAAACTATTTTATTTATAAACTAGATTTTTAAAAATCAGTCGATTATATGTCGACAATATTCCGCCAGGAACATGTTCGTCTTTAAAGTGCAATTGGAAAAATATTCCGCAACCGTGGAGCAACCACTTCAAAGGCTCGAACACCGAAGCTAGCAAGCGTGCTCCAGGGCACTTCAAGTAGATACTATTGGGATGAGCGGGTATATCATAAAGTGGAGTGTCTCCTTACATAGCAAGACAAAGAGGGCCAGGGTCGTTGAAACATCGCAACACGTAAACGAGGGTCTTAGATTGCATTCGGAACTTGGTGGGAAGTCAGTGCAGCGCCGTCAGGACAAGTGTTATAACGTTTACGGAGAGGGGTAAACGTGCTGATACTGGCTGCCATGTTTTGTACACGCTGGAGTTGCTTAATGTTGTCGAGAGACAGTCCTGCCTGAAACGCATTCCCATAGTCCGATCGTCATGTTGCAAATGTTTGCACCAGATATATGGTCGCATCAACAATTAAAAATCTCCTGATGAGACCGATTTTGTGCAAGTGCAAATCAGCAGTTCGACAAAGCGCGTTCGTCATGTTGATTGTAAAGTCAAATAAAACATCGATATTTATTTATTTATGTATTATACATATGCTGATGAATACATAGTAGATTCGCCGATGGTTATTTGAATGATCTTCGTCATCGGCAGCTTTTGCTTAGTGCCGAACATGAGTACCTTGACTTTATTTTATCATTAAACAAGAGTTGATTCATTCGCGATCATGCGCCTATTTCCTCAATAGCTGTATAGCGGGTCAGTGTCATTCGGTTGATCAAAAGCACCGGAACAACAAGAGACAAGCTGGTGTGTGTCAGTCGGCGTATAGGTTGTAGTTCAGACCGAATTTCCTGATGATGTTGCCGAGTGGTGTTCGTATTCGTGCCATAAATGCGAAAGTTTAACCGCGACACGTTTATAGCCAATCACAACCTTTATTTTGGTAGTGCCACTTAGAGCCAATCATAACCTTTATTTTGGTCGTAACACTTTTAGAGCCAATCACAGCCTTTATTTTGGTTGGCACATCATACAATACTGGCACGGCGAAGGATTTGTCACTTTGTCACGAAAGAGCCGTTGCTAACCATTCAAGTAGGACCCGAACCACTCATGCGCTGCGCCAGTGTAACCGCTAACAGCTTAACCAGTGGTGTCAAATGCAGCACTCATGTGAAGCAGAACCAGCACAACAAGAGAGCAACAGTATGATGTACACAGGATGTCACTGTGCGCTTAGAGCAAGGAAGCCGCGCTAATATGTCAAACCGCTAATAATGTGACTCCGCCTAACGACTGTCGGTCTTCCTAATACTGTCGGTCTTCCACAAAGCCTTACACCATAACACAGCCGTCACCCCGCCAGACTACGTTAAAACGTCTACTCGCCACACTAGATCGAGCGATTGTCACCACTTCATTCCTCCAACAGTTAAATCCGACGTGTTCAAGTTTAGTTTCTTTCCACGTACATTTACATATTGGAATTCCTTAATCCCCAACATTTCCAACAGTGAAACAATCTCCAGTTTTAAAAGCAGATTAGAAAAAAAACCTTTATTATTAGTGTAGGTAATTGGAAGCACCCATAGACTTAACCACGTTTTTCAAATGTTTTTTTAATTTTTGTTTTAATTTAATAATTTTTTTTTCTTTATTTTTGTCCTTTCTAATTCTTAGTGACTGGTGCTGTCCACTGGATGTATATGGGATTATACACCGAATGGTTTTTGTCATTATCCATGTAGATGCGAACGACCTTTGTCTTCTACTAGAGTCAAAATGGGAATTCTGTTGGGTGGGAAATGATGGGTATATTAGGAGATGGGTGTAGACATGTGAGACAGTTTCGGCTGACAAACATAAAATACGGCAGGTAGTCTAATAAACTGTACACATTAAACATTATTTGTTGTATTAGTCTAAGTGTTAGAGCAAACATAAAACACGACAGGTAGTCTAATAAACTCTACACATTAAACATTATTTGTTGTATTAGTCTAAGTGTTAGAGCAAACATAAAACACGGCAGGTAGTCTAATAAACTATACACATTAAACATTATTTGTTGTATTAGTCTAAGTGTTAGAGCAAACATAAAACACAGCAGGTAGTCTAATAAACTGTACACTTTAAACATTATTTGTTGTATTAGTATAATTGTTAAAGCAAACATAAAAAACGGCAGGTAGTCTAATAAACTGTACACATTAAACATTATTTATTGTATTAGTATAATTGTTAGAGCAAACATAAAACACGGCAGGTAGTCTAAGAAACTGTACACATTAAACATTATTTGTTGTATTAGTCTAAGTGTTAGAGCAAACATAAAACACGACAGGTAGTCTAAGAAACTTTACACATTAAACACTACTTGTTGCATTAGTCTAAGCGTTAGAGCATCGTAGCTTTAACACTGACCCTGAAAGTTGTGAGAGGGTCACCCAGGATCGCCCTAGATAGCGCAGCAGGGACACCCGTGGCGCTGCCAAAAGGAGACATGAACTGCGAAAGTCTAGAGATCCTTAGGACAATTATACAAACATTCAGCTTGCCAAATTCTTTGGATGTTTTGAGTGACTTTTAAAGAATTGTTCATGTTAACTATACAAAAACTGTAAATTCCGTAATACATGTGCTATTTTATGATGTTATGTGTGTGCATGTGCATATATACGGGTTCCCTAAGTTATAACCTTTTATTTTATCAGGCCCATACCCCGCCCAAGCCCGACCCGATATATTTAGCAGAGGCCCAGTCCGGCCCGGCTCGTGGGCCTAATGCATGGCATTAGTGTAACACCTGTTTATTTCACATAGATACTCACTCACTCTGATAGCGGACGAGACCTATATAGATGTGTCGTGACTACTTTTTACTCGTGAGAGATGCAACTCTGGTGATTGATCGTTTTCCTAAGTGTTTACTTGAAACTATTTAACCAAGGACCTCTCACATGGTCAAACTACCGCCTAGTCTGCATTTCGCTGAAATCTATCGAGGCTACCAAAGTCGCAACAATGTCAGGTATGTTATTATGTTGATTGCTATAGCTGCGCATTAACATCTGCCTAAACGTCTATGCTACAAAACAGTTTGCGTCGGTGTCTGCCTGTCTGTTAGTCCCGTCACATCTCCGTCATTTCCGTTTGAGGCTGAACTACTGTAGGCGCTCTCGTGCTCATACGTTAAACAAAATCGAATGTATCCCGTATGTGAGGATCTTACGAAGGAACTTATGTGATCGTTTGACGTAACTGGAAACAAAAGTAGTTCGTAGCTACGTACAATTGTTCGCAACGTTATGCGTGTTTTCTACGATTGTTCCGAGTTACGTAATCAAACGTCAAACGTTCACATAAGTTCCTATGTACGATACAAACGCTTTGTGAAACCGTCAGTGGTACATGATTTCGGGACATGACGCTGTATCCACCATTGCCATTAGCATTGCCTTACGAACACGTGACTGGGTAGTGCAAGGAGTAATAAGCTCTCGCAGTGGCTGCCTTTTCTGCCATGCAGTGCCGGGTAACTCAGCTAGTAGCATTATAAAAGGTTGTGTAGTTGCCACAGCTACGACATTACAATACTAATACGTTTAATTTACTATCTGTATATCAATATAATTATATACTATTATGTAGGGTCATTGCTGGAGGAGTTGCTGGTTGTTGCTTCACTGCTGTAAAATACTCCAGTATGTCTTGCAAATTATGTAATAATAAATCACTGAAATTATTCTTTTGAATGTTTTCACACAATTATCCTGAATTATGCACAGTAGTATTATTTATGTGCGCTTGTACGTGCTCCTGCGCGTGCGCGTGCGAGTGCGTGTGACAATTAGACGAATCTGTTTGTAGTACCAGTTACCTTCGAAATACGCTCACGATACATAAACGTAAAATAAAATACGTAAACGGGTTCGGTAATGTTGTCATATTATGTGTTTCAGACTATCCTGTCACATCAAAAACTTACACGAAATGAAATTCACATTCTGGGTAAGTAAGTGTGTATAGCGCATTTTAAGAAATGACATCTATGTAAATGACTACTAATGTGTAGTTGTTTTTGTAAAGAGGAAAAGGCGACGCATAATGAGAGAAGACGTCAATGAGAGAAAGAGACGAGTAGGACGAAACTAGATCATACTTGTCGACGGGAATGATGTTCAAACGAGATTCACGAGAAAAGAGCTCGACATTGACACAGTCGTGTACCTGTTGACATATAGGTTAATATTCAGGATGAATGAGATGATATAAAATCTTTATTTCGCACATTAAAAGTGGTTATTTTACAATATTTTAAATACAGTTATTTCAGTAATGACATCGTTAACATTATCATAGCTAAACATATCGCATGTTTTAAGACCATTTATCATTTCTATCAGACACGTCATCACACATGTATTCATGTATGATATGATAGTAGTTACCACCACAATTCGACCATGGACTTTGAATTGATAATTTAGCAAGGATGCTTATCACAGGTGGCTTGTGGTTTAAAGCCTTATGAATAAACTTCATGAACATTTGCTTTATAGTGGGAAACTATGAGACAACAACCAACACTTTCTCTGAAGATCCAGTAGTGGAGCTCCGTAGTAAGAGAAAACATATTGTGTGAATGACTTGCACTTTGCAGCAGTCTTTATGTGACCAAATTCACCCATGAACATGTTATACCCTCTCCAGAATTTTGCTACAGGGTTGTCCTTATTAATAGTGGATATATGGTGGCCCAGATGTACAGCATCCTAAATACTCGAGTTTACTCGAGTGTCGAATTTACAACTGAGACCTCTAGAAACAAGATACATACTCTTCGCACCATTACACTTTACACAGTAATCGTCTACATATTGTTCACATATCTCGAATAATACCTTGAGTTTAGACCTTGTAGGTGTTAGTATTGTCAGGTCATCTGCATATCACATGCCACCCGCATAGTAACTGCCCATGTTGCGTCACACAACACTATTCTCTAATTGTTCACATAATCCAACCATAAATACAGAGAAGAGTATAGGAGAGAGGATGTCTCCTTGCTTGATTCCACTATAGGCGATAAACTGTTGTTGCTTAGTATACATACATAGCAGCAATCCTAACACCAGTGGTGATACCTTACCCTTTAGAAGTACTCTAAGAAGCTTATCATAGTTGACTCTGCCAAAACTGGTATCTAACATGAGTGCATACACATTACTACCATTAGCGTTGTAATGACTGATTGTCTCCATCATAACACGTGTGCAGTGAGTAGTGGACATATTTTGTTAAATCCAAATTACAATTTATTTCTGCTTTTTATCAGGCGCACCTCAGACAACAGGTTACGGGTTCTATTCTCACTAATGACCTCAGCCATCTTAGTGGTACAACGTATGTCACCTTTTCTGATAATGTGTCTAACAGCCGTATGATACCGAGCCATTGTAATACGCCTCATTGCTGTAATATCACCCTGATGTGGCATTCCTGATGATGGCCACTGCCGATGAGCGCTTCCATGAACCGACCAACTAGGAAACTTTATGCCAGACTACCATGTGACAACAGTTCCTTTCAAACCTGTGATCTACATTTAAATCCAACCTTATTTTAAGTGGTACATGATCAGAAAGCAAAAAGTTGCCTATAATAGAACATCCCAGCACCCTCTGTCCCAATGCAGCCGTTTCTATAGCATGATAAATGATAGAGCTAAAACCGTTTGAACTTACATACGTATATGCCATTTCCGCTTCTGGCGCATCTATGCATATAGAAATATTAAAATCCAATATAAAATTCCTCAAAGCATGTGCATGAGGTGTACTCCTAGCCAAGTCAGTGTTCGTGTGCATGAGGTGTACGCCTAGCCAAATCAGTGTTCGTGTCACCCCGTATATAATATGTGCGGGATTATAACTGAGTATCAACTGCTGCATTTCACGTAAAACATCGATGTATTCAGCATATTTATCATCTTCGAACCTGCCATCACAGGGCACGTATGTCTTGACACACACACTTTCACAGTTATTACTAATTTGAATCGTATTGCCACATAGCCTTACATAATTGCATTCTCAACACAAGATCGCACAACCACAGTGTGGACGTCCCTCCCTAGCAATACATTCATCCATAAAATTCTCTAATTTACAAATCTTGGTTAATTCACTTTTATATAAGCAATGTTCCTGCATGAATAAAAGATCACATTCCTTGTAATATCACATGGAAAATAAAAGTCTGTGAAGTATTGACAATTAATTATTCTCTTGTTTCGCTATGTATGATAGCATCCTTATCCCATATATAGTGTCAAACTCAGGCAATTAAAACTAACATATGTGCCTTTGATTAAGCACATTCTGACACATGTCATTGTTTGAAAGAACGTTCTTTGTGAATTTGTAGGTTTTACCATTTGACTGTCGTTATCGGCTCACGATATTCACTATCATTCCATCTAACTAATGCCGATTTTTGAAATCCTCAAAAACGTACTATTGTTGACACAAATGACTGTTAACTGTTCGTTGTTCCAGATTATTCTCTTCTTCGCTGTTTGCACGAGAGATGTCCATGGCGGAAAGAAGAGCAAGAAGAAGATAAAGTGGGGACCCGAAGACGACTTGGAGATGTGCTTTGAGCTGTGCGAGAAAATTCACGGTGACTGCATATTGAAGGTTTTCTCTTGCCCTTTAATAACTAGAAAAAGGGGCGATGAAATATTAACGGATTGCGATGTCAATCTCAACGAGTGTTATAAATCCTGTCGAGCTGCATTTGGAAACACAACACAATGAGGTCACGAGACTTCGCGCGGAAGGCCGTGTACATAATACACAACCAAGTGCTTTTAGTAGGTTTATGTCAGCGTGTAGTTCTTCAGTCCGTCCACACTCCAGCTGCGCTGGACAACCTTTCCTGGTTGTTAACTTTACTGTGCGTATGCCATGGTTTAGTTAAACAAATATGTTTAACACGAGTTAACAAGATTGCCATCCAATGCAACGACCCATATGGCAAATGGAAAAGGAAGCCATTATCTTATCGAGAGTCCAACAATGTTTCATGTTTGTGTATCCCGCCCTTCTAGGATATATGATTTAGTTTTTAAACATATTCGCGCTGCTAACATTTACACAATTTGTAGATCATTTGTTCCATTAATATTTTGTCCTCTGTGATCAATGCGTATTCGTGTGTTACGTCATGTTGTTTCCAAGTATAATTTACTGGAATGAGTTAATTGTTTCACATGTAGTTGCTATGTTAGCTGTGAACAGCATTGAGTGCTGCATAGTGTATACGTTGAACCGTAAACTGTTACCGAAGACCACGGTATTGCGATAACCTGCCGTTCCCTGAATACAATGTATATAGCGCACTCTTTCACAACGGTAATGGACTATGCAGGCGAAAGTATATACAATAAAAAACGTGTGCCTGTATTTATCTGTCTGTCTGTGTTTTTGATCCCTCATATGTCCGTCAGTTTCGCTTGCATGGGGCTGAAATGTAGTAGGCGTCCCTGCCCATGGGGTTGGTTCGAACACTGAAAACATTTTGAAATTCTCCCGGGGTGGCATCGTACGAAGGAACGTATGTGGACGTTTGACGTATATTACGTAACTGGAAACAACAGGAGTTCGTAGACACGTACAATTGTTCGCAACGCTATGCGTGCCTTATACGATTGTTCCGAGTTACGTGTTCTTCGTCAAACATTCACACCAGTTCCTTTGTACGGTATACATGTTTCGTGAAAATGGCAGTGGAACATGATTTTGGAGAAGATGTATCTAACATTGCCATTGGCGTTGCCCTACCAACACTATACTGGTTGGTGCAAAGGATCATACGCTGTTGCGGTGGCTGTCCTTTCTCTCCCCGAGCAACTGCGGGTAACTCGGATAGCAACCATGATTGCATTAAGACGTATTTTCAACTCGATATATGGCACGCACCAAGATATTTCCCATGTGTATGGTTTTCCATATGTACAACTTATATATGGTTCAATATCACAAGAATATATATAACAAGAAACGGTGTAAGATACATTAGGTGCATGTTATGTAAGGTATATATATATATATATATATATATATAAGATATATCGTATATATATATATATATATATATATATATATATATATATATATATATATATATATATATATATATATATATATATATATATATATATATATATATATATATATATATATATATATATATATATATATATATATATATATATATATATATACCTGCCGTTTGCACCGCAGGTAAAGGCCACAACGCATTTAATATGCAGTAGTTCAAGCAACTGGGTGAACTTCGTCAAGTCCGGGTGTGAGAAGTCCTGGGCTGAGGTTCAGGTGGATAGTTTTAGTTTTGAGTGTAGGGGATGTACGAAGATGAAGGAACTTGAGGTGGAGTTGGAACAGATAAGCCTGCTCGTTGTGGCAATGGTGGGAAGGGAGCAGGTGGTTTGTGCCAGTGGTTCCGGTGGGGGACAGTAAATGATAAATTGTGGGAAGACGACGAGGGAGATGCTAGGGAGAGCTCACCTCAGCTATGGAGGAGGCTGAGAGGAGGTAAGGTGACAGTACGTAAGGAGAGGGGACGTAAGGGGACAGGACGAAAGGAGATGGGAAGGAAACAAATGGGAGGGAAGACAAATGGATCGAAGGAGAGGGGAGTGGGGAGACAGTAGCGAAGGAAGCGGGGGATAGTTAAGGCGATGGGAGTGAGGGAGACGGGAGGGAAGGTGTCCGGAGGGAATGCGACGGGAGCGCAAGTGAAAGGTGACAGTTTGATGGGTGAGAGAGAGACTGATAACTGCCAAGAGACGAAGCTGCAGGACAGAATGTGATGGAAGAGATCCATCGGAAGAGCTATTCAGAGGCTGTGCTAGTGGAGATGACAGTGGTGGTTTGATTGCCTAGGGCCAAAATAGAGCGCGATAACTGAGAGGGTAGAAATTATCGTGGGTTCGGGCAAGGGTGGATCTGTTTTAATACTAGTAGGGACAAATAACGTAGAGAGGGAGGGTACAACTGCCATAGGTAGGAAATACAGGAAGTTGGTCAGAACACTAAAGCAGACGCGGGTTGAGCAGGTAATACTGTCAGGGATTTTACCTGTAATAGGAAGGAGGGGTCACAGATATCGAAAATGCCGGGGGATGGCAATTAACATGCTAGTCCAGAAGCTATGTAGGGAAGAGGAAGTTGGATTTGTGTCATGGGCTAATACAGACATAACATATGCTCAATTAGGATAGAGAGGATACGTAATGTTTATGAGAGATCGAATAGGAAGAAGGGGAGGGGAGTTATTTTATATGTTAAAGAATCTATTCAAGCTTATGAAATAAAATTAGAAAGGGAAGCAGATTGCAGTGAAGCTGTTTGGTGCAAAATAGTTTCAGGAAATTCAAAATTAACTATTGGATAAGTTTACTGAAGTCCAAGCATAAACGAAGAGGATAACACAAAATTAAAAATGCTATAAAGGAAGTTAGTAAAGGTGAATGTATCATAATGTGAGATTTTAACCATGGACACAAACAATGGAAATCTCTTGAGAGAACAGGGGGTGAGGACCAACAATTTCTATTTTTAATTCAGGGTAGCTTCCTTACTCAGCACGTGCTAGAACCAACCAGGGGAGAAAATGTATTAGATATAGTTTTGTCATCACAAAAAGAATTAGTGGACAATGTAAAAATACATGAACCATTGAGTAACAGTGACCACAATCAAATACATTTTGACATCAATGTAAATTCAGAAAGTAAAAATAAAAAACGTATAGGAGAAACTTCCACAAAGGTAACTATAAAGATGTGAGAAAATACTTAGCAAAGCTAGATTGGAATAACATGCTGATGAATAAGACTGCAATTGAATGTTGGAATATTCTAAAATATGAAATTGAGAGTATCATCGATAAATTTGTTCCCTTGATAAACAAGGAAAACGATCTAGAAAGAAACACTTTTCAAAAGAAGCTATTAGAAAAATAGTGTTTAAGCAAACTATGTGGAGGGTTTATAGGCGTACCAGAAAGGATGAAGACTATGCAAATTACAAAGAGGCACTTAACCTAGCTACAACTGAAATAAAAAATCTAAAAGAACCTTTGGACAAAAATTGGCAGGTAATATAACAAATGACAGCAAGAGTTTCTATGCTTATGTAAGGAGTAAACAGAAAGTTCGAAATAAGGTCGGACCACTGGAAAACAACAATCGAAACATCAATTCAGACGGGTGTCAAATGACAGAGGTCCTGAATGAGTATTTCAGCTCAGTTTTTACCACAGAAGATATCAGCTCACTTCCAGTTCCATTTACTAAATTTGATGGCAACAAATCAAAACATTTAGGGCAGTTATTTGTAACTCCTGAAATGATAGCAAAAAAATTAAGAAGATTAAAGATCATAAATCACTGCTTAAGGAAAGTGGTGAGAAAATTAGTACACCACTTGCAAAATTGTTTAACGTGTCACAAAAAGAAGGAATAGTTCCTTCAGAATGGAAAGAAGCAAACATTACACCGCTATTTAAGAAGGAATCGAGGAACAAGCCAGAAAATTACAGACCAGTGAGTTTAACATCAGTTGTATGTAAATTACTCGAAACATTAATTGGAGATCACACGGTGGAATTCCTTGTAAAACATAAATTAATAAATACATCTCAACGTGGGTTCCTAAAAGCAAGGTCATGTCTAACTAATATCTTATATCTTTTGGAAGTAATTACAAAGTGGGTAGATGGCGGGTCACCAGTGGATGTTGCCTACTTAGATTTTCAGAACGCTTTCGATAAAGTGCCACATCAAAGATTGTTACTTAACGTAAAAGCCCATGGTATAAGTAATGGTGTAATCAACTGGATAGAAGAATGGCTTACACACAGAAGACAGAGAGAAATAGTAGATGGTGAGATTTCAAATTGGAAATCTGTTTTGAGTGGGGTGCCACAGGGATCAGTATTATGCCCTATGCTGTTTTTAATATATATATATATATATATATATATATATATATATATATATATATATATATATATATATATATATATATATATATATATATATATATATATATATATATATATATATATATATATATATATATATATATATATATATATATATATATATAAATGATTTGGAAGATGACATATCAAAGTTTCAGAGCAATGTCGGTTTGCTGCTTCGAAAGGAAATAAAATTCTAGGGTTAATTAGGAGAAATATCATGTATAAGGAGAAAGAGCTAAGTATACCCATGTACAAAGCAATAGTTAGACCACATTTGGAACATTGTATTTATGCATGGATGCCGTTTCGCAAAAAGGACATAGACAAACTAGAAAAAATACAACGAAGAGCAACTAAAATGATTCCAGAATTGAGAGACGTTAGTTACGAAAGCCGCTTATTACAATGTGGTTTGACGACACTAGAGAGCGGGAGACTAAGATGAGACCAAATAGAAGTGTTTAAAATAGTGAACGATTATGAGGATGTTGATAGGAATATGTTCTTCAAACTAAAAGAAGGCAGTAGAACCAGAGGACACAAAGCAGCATTAGTTAAGGAGCTGTGTAGGTTGGACATGAGAAAGTACTCTTTCACACAGAGGGTGATAAATGAATGGAACAAACTGCTAAATGATATTGATAATGCTAGTAATGTGAATATGTTTAAAAATAGAATTGATAGATATATGATAAGGGCGGGCTACACATAGATGAGAAAATTCTATGTGGGACTCTCGATAAGCCAATGGCTTCCTTGTCCACTTGCCATCTGGAACTTGTTGTTTGGGATGACAATCTTGTTAAATATCAGGTTTATATCTAAATTTAAATCTGTTTAAAAAGTGCATACAATACTCCATCCTGATAAAATGTTACTTTTATATACCAGATATGATCTACATAATAACATAAACCAAAACACTGTTTAAGTTATTAAAGTTTTTCGTCTTTACGATTATTTATATCTTAATAAAATATATTAGAATATACATACCCACATTTATATAGCTTTGTCGACCCCTAGTCCCATGGAGACTATAATATACATATATATATATATATATATATTTAAATAAATATATATATATATATATATATATGTCGACGTAATAAATAAACACACACACACAATATATATATATATATATATATATATATATATATATATATATATATATATATATGCATATATATATATATATACATATATATATATATATATATATATATATATATATATATATATATATATATATATACAAAATCCAATATTTATGTAATATTTATTCATTTAATTAATTTATTTAGTATGTATTCGTTGAATAAAAAATGTGGTGAAATTAAATATTTATTCATATAGCTTTACCACTTATGTTGGCAACAACTAACTCACGCCTGTAGCCCGGCCCTGAAAGCACAGCTAAAACACGTGTCTCCGACTATAACGACCGAGTATATATATATATATATATATATATATATTATACATATATATATATATATATATATATATATATATATATATATATATATATATATATATATATATATATATATATATGTCGACGGGGACAGAAATCGAATATTTATGTAATATTTATTCATTTAATTAATTTATTTAGTATGTATTCGTTGAATAAAAATGTGGTGAAATTAAATATTTATTCATATAGCTTTACCACTTATGTTGGCAACAACTAACTCACGCCTGTAGCCCGGCCCTGAAAGCACAGCTAAAACACGTGCTCCGACTATAACGACCTGAGTTATAATACATATATATATATATATATATATATATACATATATATACATATATATATATATATATATATATATATATATATATATAATATATATATATATATATATATATATATATATACATATATATATATATATATATATATATATATATATATATATATATATATAGAACGTGCCTATATATATATATATATATATATATATATATATATATATATATATATATATATATATATATATATATATATATATATATACCTGTCCAACCTCACAATTGCATGCACCCGGCAAACTTCACAATCACATTCGCAGTTAGATATTCTATTTGTAACGCACTGGGTCAATCGGAGAGGTATGTACATCCTATTGACTTGACACTTGCACAGACACTCCTCGAAGCAACTACAGTAAGAATTTGCACATGATAGCCCTGCGAAACAGACTACCTGGAAATACATTTGACACGTCTCTCCAGACAGTTACATGAGACGCCAGTCTGCCAGACGAAAGAAAAAATTTAGTAATGCAACTATATGCACATTATTGTTGACGAATTCAAAGTACTTTATTTGTGTGAAACTATATTTACGACAGGTCAATTACATTCACAAGTGCTTGAGTATTCATAGGACGTTCAACAATACACAAGCATGTTGTAAACGTATGGCGGAGTTTGAACTTCGGCACAGGGACAATATTGTAAATGTGCACACATGAATTATTTAGGAATGGCTAAATATGTTAGTTATTTTTTTCCTGTGAAGGATATATATATATATATATATATATATACATATATATATATATATATATATATATATATATATATATATATATATATATATATATATATATATATATATATATATATATATATATATATATATATATATATATATATATATATATATTTATACATATACACACACACACACACACACACACACACACACACACACACACACACACACACATAATTAGTATCTTTACCAACAACTACTATTCGTGTCTTCTTGTAAAAAACAAGAGGGTTCTGTCATTAAGCTTCAGCATGATTTAACAGTAGTGTTAATGCAACACAGAACGTTTGGGCCGGTTCGGTAATTTTCTTGATTTCAATTAACCCTTAGACGTTTGCGTAATTGTCTCATCGTGTAAACTATATTGTCACAACATAACAATTGTTGTACTACGACCCCGATTTAAGTGTTGCGCTAGTTCGTTTTATAGAGAATGAGTACAGGAAAAATGCGTACGTATTTTAGCCATAATATTATATGTAAGGGGAAAGGCCATTTTGTTGTATAGCACAACTGCTCACCATATGTGGAGTCGGGGGCGTGGGAAGCACGCATGTCCCAACATGGCTCTGAATGCACGAACACGCTAAAACAAATTGGTCAAATCCTCGTATCGCACCAATATAGCAAGCTCACAGCCATAGTTGTCCATTCGTTCTGTGCCCCGATGTTGTCGACCCACACATGCATGTAGCGTTACAACCTATGTTTGCAACGACTGACTCAGGCCTAAAGCCCGGCCCTGAAAGCACAGCTCAAACACGTGCCTACGACTAACGACCCGAGTTATGTGGTCGCGCCACTGTCAGTGTCTACACAATGGTCCAACAAAAGCAGGCACAAACTGTGTGTACATTTCTATTACACACGCACACAGTACGTCCTATCCAATACAGGGATGCAGTTATAATTTCATTATCGAACGGTCATGCGATTACGACGACGTACTGGTTTACGTTACGACGACGTACTGGTTTACGTTACGACGACGTATTGGTTTACGTTACGACGACGTACTGGTTTACGTTACGACGACGTACTGATTTACGTTACGACGACGTACTGGTTTACGTTACGACGACGTACTGGTTTACGTTACGACGTCGTAATCGCGTAAAAAATGGCGTATGTGATGACGACGAGTCTGTTGCTCAAGTTGTGACTCGGTCATCAAATATACAATGGCGGGTGCAATGCCGAACTACTGTTAACGTCGTTACGTTGTGATCGCGTACACGATGGCAGACGATCATTTGAATAAGTTGTAGTAGCGCAAACACACCATTTAATAGAATAATCATTGAATGTGTGTGTTTAGACGAGCGACGTGTGTCAACACAGCGACCTAGATTTTGACTTTTGCCACTCCCGCTTTGAGCATTGATGAAAGGTCACGATGGATTCACCTGTTGTTGGTCGATAATTGGCCACTGCTTCAAGTTCTCCCTGAAAAAAACCATACCGGCCGATACATTTGGAAAACATTCAGTCATGTAAACCGGCCTCTAGACTTGTTTTGTCACAGTTCAGTTAAGTCAACAGGAAGCTCCGAATAATAACGTTTAAGTGACTACGGCGCCTCACGGTGGACGGGGAAGCATTCAATATAGACACAGAGGGGTTTGTTTATCACTTTTTTTGGCTCACCGACCGTTGCCTCCCTTATCTGTGAAGTAGTCACGATACTTTGTGTGATGAGTTCTGATTGGTAGGCTACATGTGTGGTTTAGTGGGATACTACATTTAAAGCGCTTCACCGTCCATTTACTATTCCCAGTCGAATTATGAGTTGCAGTCGGGAAACAGATCGGTGAGTAGATATTATTATGTGAATATAGCTATTCAATACAGCAGTAGCCAACTATTCCGAGGGCAATCGAAATATTTATTTTAACTACTGAGATGCCTGTGGGTTACTCTGAGATATTCTAGGATGCAAACACGCAGGCACATACACACGCACACACGCATACATGAACACACGCACACACGCACACACGCACACACGCACAGACTCATAGACGCACACACGCACACACACACACACACACACACACACACACACACACACACACACACACACACACACACACACAATCATGTATGCTTTTATGTAAACTTGTCAAATTCGCAAACGGTCATGGATGGGCTTACTGGTATTCTTGTTAAACGGTATAATTATTAAAGGTTGATTTGCTGTAGTTCATAAAACAATTCTTTCAGGTATCTGATGGTCCAAACTGCTAGTAAAATGGCACAATGGTTCTCGGTAAGTGAACATGTACAAACATGAAATAGATCAGACCATACGGCTAACTATTGTTTTTCTGATTTTAACCGTATATACTAATTATCAGGGACGGGCGTAATGCTGGTGTTGTGCCTTTTGCTGTGTTGCAACATTAAATTTTTAGTATTACGAAGTGATAGACATATTTGTTTTGTTTGTACAGTATTGCGAGTATTTGCAAAACTTTCAGAAGTATTGCAGCATAATGCTATTCTTGGTTTACGTTTAGGTTTTATTAAAACAATGTTTTGTGACGCACTTTTGCTATTTTGTTAATTATAATTTATTTATTTATTTGTTTAAAAGTAAGACATGGGTGTTTAGAGACCAGGTATTATGTAAGACTTACGCGCTGAGAAAAACCATGCCAAAATTCCCTTTTTATCCTAACAATTTACACTTTATGTGATACTTAACATTAAACCTTATTATTATAAATATTGCAATATGTACTATGTAATAGGGCGGAGAGGTACTGCAAAGGTATTTGCAATACATTTATGAAAATGCAATACTGTATTACAAATATTTACAATACCATTGCAATGTAATAAATATTTTAAGTTTTTGTAATACTTTCTCTTTTAAAAGTATTGTGCCCAAACTTGCTACTCGATACTTCGATGTTACGACCAACGCAGGATGGTCTTTATAAGTTCGGTTGTAGTGTTGATTTGTCTAATGTAAATTGTACTCACTTCTTTCGCATCTATCACGTGAGTAACATTCACCGGAAGAAAACATTTCGCAGGCGGGTACGTTTCCATCCAAATTTCATTTTGCATAATATACATAACATAATTGATATAGTAATAATTGGGAGTAGAAAAAACCCAACTGCAATTTATGACGCGAGAGATGGACACATGTTTTGCCATGTTTGTGTTCACTGAAGCTGTCCCCTGCGACATGTCCTGCTGTCATTCCAGACAAAAAAGTAATCAGATATATGATGGAACTCGGTCGAGGATCGTCTAAGCTTCAGCACAAGTACCATCACTGTCACCATGCAGACAGCAAACAGACAGCAAACAACACAGTAATGAGGTTTAGTAAATTGTTGGAGAGATTCCAAAATGGCCCTTTGATTGGTTCAAAGGGTAAGAATATTTATGAATCGAGACATGCTATGTTCAGAGCACAATAAACCAAAATCATCACGAATACCTACGATGGTGGCGACATTAACGGTGTATGTGGTAACCATGTTATAGCAGTGATGAAAGATCATACCCTCGATGCTTGATATATTACTTGATATGTTGTTGCTGCTGTTGCTGCTGCTGCTGTTGTTACTGCTGTTGCATATCTTGGTGTTGCTGCTGCTGCTGCTGCTGCTGCTGCTGCTGCTGCTGCTGCTGCTGCTGCTGCTGCTGCTGCTGCTGCTGCTGCTGCTGCTGCTGCTGCTGCTGCTGCTGCTGCTGCTGCTGCTGCTGCTGCTGCTGCTGCTGCTGCTGCTGCTGCTGCTGCTGCTGCTGCTGCTGCTATTAAAGAGTACGATAGTGCTGATATTGTATAATTTTTATTTGGATTGTTGCTTTGCCGATGGTAAAACTGCTACCGTACTGCATACCTCACAAACTCACACATCAATCCATACGTGATGTGAAAATGGGTGCATAATTCGAGTTCCACATCCTTGACACATACAAAGGCGAAAGCTCCTACATTTAAAAAAGTGAAATCGTTATTTAACGATATAACCAGCTATTCTCAATATATAAATACTAACAATTAATATATAAAATATGTGTAATCCATATACTGTTTATATATATATATATATATATATATATATATATATATATATATATATATATATATATATATATATATATATATATATATATATATATAGGTTTTGAACAAAACACGAGTGCACACGAAGAGTTGAACAGGATCTCACGCGGGTTCTCGTTATTGACCCCTCATTCACCTCGCAACTGATCAACAAAGAAACTTACGTACCGTTACACCCTTTCGAAGTTATCGTTTTGATGATCGTGTAGCTGCATAATTCATTGTGATTCTCCTAATCATTGGCGTCACTGTTTGTGATGCTTAGTATTGTTGTTATTTTAACTATGAAAATGTATTGATGTTTTAATCGTGTCGTCGCCATCATCATAGTCATAATCAATGCCATAGTCGTCAACGTCGTTAAGAGTAACACCGCAATTCAAGTCTTCCTCGTTTGCGTCTTATTAACTGCGCGACCAGTCGGAATGGTTCCGGTTGCTTCGCCTTTTCCACTACTGACGTAGGCTGTAATCCGTGATAAAACCACAAACGTAAAATACGTACACTTCTGAAATGTTGAGGCTCTCCGTGTTATTATTTTATGCCCGGGACCTGTCCCGAGCGGTATTTGTTAAGGTAAATTTTAGGCACCTGACAAACATCATGCTGATTGGATAGTTTTCTTCTTCTCGCGTTTATAAGCAGTCTATTGTTGCAGTCTGTCATTGAACAGCTATTCACGGCTCTCCGTTTGGAGTGGCGCAGAGTGTACATAACATGATGCCACTGACCATTGTTCACTACTGTCATTTTCCAACAGTTGCTGTTCGTCGCCTTCCTGTGTATTACGGCGATCGACGGCGGCAAGAAAAGTCGCCGAAAGAAGGGCAACTTAGACTTGGAACTGTGCCATGAACTTTGCGAATACGTCTTCCGTGACTGCTTCGCTAAAATTAACATGTGCCCGTGGAATGACGAGACCAGCTCAACAAACGCCGCGATAGAGTGCGCCAAGAAAAGAACCAAGTGTATGGAGTCTTGCAATGACAAGTACGCTAACAAAAAGCCATGAACTGATACACAGTTGGTGGTTCGGTTACAAGTTACGTAGTAGGATGTATGGGGTGGTCAGGCGCCGATATGCGCTTAATATTGTGCATTGTTTAACCTATGTTCCCATTAGTGGCGTAGGAAAAAAAAAACAACTAAGTGCATCATATTATGTTATTCTTCAAATACTTCACCAGAATATATTTATTTAGTTGGGGGTCATCTATGCCATTACGAAATCGGACACGTATTCTTACTCTTATATGGGGCTGCGATTTTGTGACGACAGGTATTTTCTTAAATCTAATTGTGTATTTCGTGCTCATGATGCATTTTAAAAACCTAATTAACAGAGACAGTCAGTAATTAGTCTAAGTTAGATTGCTGGTACGATCTTTTGCAGTTTGTGTATTAAACTAACGCACCGTTGATCAGACGGTTGTGTAGCCTCACATAAATCAAACCCCACACATAATGCCAACTAACTCGCTAGGTGTCGCCACCGGAATCAGCGAACGATTTAGATATGATTAGGGGTTATTCACAATTATTGTTAACATGTCCCTATTAGTACAGAGAGTACTTATCAAACCACCAACCCATGAATTAGTACTTTAATATGTTGGTATTTTTTTCATATTGAAAGACATAAATGTAATAGTGTTATGATATCATTCATGTATAAAACACACAACAGCAATCGTCATGATGATGTTTCCAAACAAGTATTTACAATGACTATGCCTGTGCAATTATACACAAGAATATGCATATACTGGCATAAATATAAAAAAATTTCACCATGCTACAGAAAATTCCACTGCTATTACCACAGACATAGGCAATCCAGTGAAGTAAATGCAGTCATGTTTGTAGTGTATTCGTTTTCACTCAATACAGTTGGCATTCTGGTTTCTTGGCTTGATTGGTGAAACATAGTTTTACCTAACAAGAAACTTGTTGACGTTGATGTCAAGTTTATTGTGAGGCAAAACTATGTTTAATAGCTTTGCATCATTTTCATATTAA
This sequence comes from Lamellibrachia satsuma, assembly GCA_033239005.1. Taxonomy (NCBI): domain Eukaryota; kingdom Metazoa; phylum Annelida; class Polychaeta; order Sabellida; family Siboglinidae; genus Lamellibrachia; species Lamellibrachia satsuma. Next base: position 2,109,333 of record BSQZ01000048.1, on the reverse strand, counting down.
TACGAAGACACCACACATAAATGATTGATTGTGTAACGCGAAAATATAGGCTTTGCTGACATGCTGATCCGACTACGTATTTACAGCTGCTTTTCGGACTTTGACACTCCCTTATACCACCGGCTAATACGAGATATTTTCTACTTATTCGGTGCATCGATACGAAAATATGACAGGTTGATCCTACTAGTCGCAAAACATGGTAAACATGTTAATGTTGCAGCAACCTACACGTGGACTGAGTACACACATTGTCACTACTCAAATGTTAATAAAGACACCTGCTAATCCAGGATATATTTATATACGATGGACTAACAACAACAAGGCTCAATAACGAAACGCTTCATGGCATAATCTTGAATTATCAACCATAATGTAATCTTCCCGTTTCGTTTGAAAAGTTACACACAATGTAGCTATATTTGTTATTCCGAAGTAAACTACATACAGTGTGAATTAAAATTCAATTGAAGACGCCGTGGAGGTAACTGTGAAGTATTTATTTTCTGGGATGTTGCTACAACCACATACAGAGCAGTGCATACTCCTACATAACATAATTGCAAACAATCCAATGAATTGGACGGCCCTCTAACATAGCAACGTGCATTGTAGAGCGCAGTTTGTATTGACATAGACTATGTCAATGAATACATAGGTGCGGTAATACATAACACATTCAAGTGTTAAACAATACCTCTGCTTGAATCAAGTTTCAGGTAAATGAGTCTAGCCGGGACACGGCACCATCGTTCGACATGTATTACCACTCAACTTTAAGCATATGCGTTTCGTATGCGCGTCACCGAGAGGATGATTGTGTCGATTGTTACAACCAGTAATGTAATAATCGACCGGTAATGTAATAAATCGAAGGCAATGTAATAATCGACCGGTAATGTAATAATCGACCGGTAATGTAATAAATCAACTAGTAATGTAATAAAAATGATGATGATAATCACGATGATGATGGTGATGATGATGTTAATAATGATGATGAAGAAGGTGATGATGAGAGTGATAAATGATGTTGATGATGTTGACGATGATGACAATAATTATTAAGAGGTCATCTTAGTAGCGATGATAATGATGATGATGGTAATTATGACGACGATGATGATGATGATAATGATTATGATGTTGATAATAATGATGACGATGATGATAATAATAATAATAATGACGGTGATGGTGAGGGTGATAAATGGTTATGTTGATGGTGAAGAAGAAGTTGAAGACAATTAAGGGGTCTTAGTGATGATGATGAAGATGATGACGAAGATGATGACAATGAGGGTGATAATTATTACGATTACGAGGACGAACATAATGACACCCTCAGCCTTGTCATCCTACTCCTCCTCCTCATCGTCATCATCATCCTCATATTCACCCTTATAACGGCTAGCCATGCTGAGATCCACTGGACGTTCACAAGCGTGTGATTAACATAGGAATCTCTGAACGAGCCAGCCGCATGTTTTCTGGAAGGATATATGGAATGCCGTTCATATAAGGTAATCAACACTCAATTAAGGGATCATCTCAAACAATTATTTAATCGATCATTAAAAATGCTTAAAACGAAATACCGGATCATCACTTGATCAAAATTGGTCATCTCAAACAACTCAAGTCAAAATGCAATGTGATGTTATATTAGAAACAAATAACGTGTGCATCGAAATAAAAATAAAAGTGATATTAATAAGGAAGGAATGAGATAGAGGTACTAATAAAAAAACTAAATACGACTTTAAGGTGTTAATGTTTCTTAAATAATACACCTAATTTAGCCTTATTACGGTGTGGCCGACGTGTGAATTATATGTGATCATATATATATATATATATATATATATATATATATATATATATATATATATATATATATATATATATATATATATATATACATCGTTGCAATCCAGTGAATTCTCAACTTAGATGTACAATATTTGTCACAAATTGTAATGGCCTGAATAATTGGATTCAATGACTTGTCATTCCTAATCTTTAAACTATAAGTAGCATTTCTGGTGAAGCATTTACAAGAGTTGCCGTAGCAAACATGTGGCTGGCTCTGCTCCTCATAGGCAGCCTATTTAAAAATGCTATGAGTTGTTATATGCCACTATAAAATGTTGGAAAACAGCTTTCTATAATTCACCCATAAGGCGTACATATAAACATTACTGAAGTAGTGCGTGAATGACTTGTTCTTTACAGCAAAAGAGCAAAACGTTTTTGACGCAGCATGTTGCTGTTAGCATAAATTAGTCTAACTTTGGCTTGAATGACGCCCTCATCAGATAAATCGTTAAAAATAACTTGTCCAAGTTATTTTCATGAAGTGGCAATGTTTAACTTCGTCATTCCTAATGTCATTTTTCTAGCAAGATTTGCGTTTCTAGAATAAAAGTACATGATCAGAGATTTGGAGCCGTTAAATTGAACATCGTATTCACAACCGCATACGTAACAACATTCAAGTAACATTTGTAGTCCCTTGGCGGAAGGGGCGAACACAAGTAAATCATCTACGTAAATCAGGTGATTGACGACCGTTGTCCCGTGGTGTGCAGTTGTACACAGAAGTTGTCCATATAAACGTTAAACGGTAATGGGTATAGTTTTCCTCCTTGTTTAACACTGTTGCCCACACGGACACATACACTTTGATCATTGTACTTATTGCTGATCGCTCTTAAAAGGTATTTTGGTGCATCACGTTGTGCTAGTTTTGTTATAAGCTTATGCCGATTGACTAGATCAAACGCATATGAAGCATCTAGAAACGCGACATGCATAGCCAACCCATGCTTAGTGTAAAACCTTAGTAGTTCCTTAAATGAGAACACACACAACTCCATCCTAGGCTTGAACTTGATCCCAAACTGGTGTGGTGTATTTTGCAAGTAAACATCCAAACGATTGAGTAATGCAGCTTCTACCATTTTGGAACCTATGTTAGAGTGGCATATAGGCCAGTAATTTTTCGTTTACACGTATATTCTTGCCTTTAATAACCGGTACAATGACAGACTCAGTGTTGACCCATGCACCAGAATAGAGAACACAAGCGCAGTGAGTAGTACCAAGAGTTGGGTGTCCGAATACTTCATGTGTCCTGTTTTCTGTGCATTCTCAAGACACGTCAATATAGGATGGATGTAATATATCTCAGTGTATGACTTGTTTAATTTCGTCATTATTTATTCCACCATTAACACATTCCGGTGCTATATCACAGTTATTGCTGAATGACACCGGATGACAGTCCGAATTAATACAAACATAATGAACAGACCTGTTAGTTATGAAGTCATTAACATCATCATAACATGATCTAACCATGAGGTTTTCCCCCAAGCAGAGCTGACAGCAGAGCTGTGTCTATCGGAAAATTATCCTTGTCATGTATAAACAATGAATATTCATTGCAGAAACCGAGAACAATATTCCCAAACACTGATTTCTTAGAAATATCAGCTCAAAGTTACAAATAAATGTTACACATGTGTTATTAATAGTATCAAAATATACCGCAGTTTTAGCCATATAATTATTAAACCTGTACCTGTTCTCCTTACATTCGTAAGGTAGGTATACATTTAGTAAATAATACTCCTTTTTACTACTGCATATTCTTATGCCGCAAAGCCAGTCATAACAATAAAAAACTATGGTAATATATTACACCTACCTACAACACCATATGGCCTACCAGATGTAACACCGTCAGAGGAGTCAATTGATGAAACAACATAACCAACGTAACCTACGTGACATACGTGATAATTGTCTTGTTTCGTTAGCATGAGCTCCCAAAGGCACAACAAATCGCACTCATTTACCAAATTACTTCAAAAACGCATAACACCTTTAAAACAAATACAATAAGTTATATTAAGTTTCATAATTTAATCCTTGGAATTAAAGAACTTCCTCATATATACCCCCAGCTGGCCAGTTTTCAGGGTTACAGAACTTAGACGCGTTATTGCACATTTCGTCAATCTCGAATGACACGTAACTGTCATGATTCGTTTTCAGCTATTTATTGACTTTATTTAATAATACAACTTATATCTAATACTGTGGCTAACCTGCAAGAAACGATATCGCCACGTGAACTTCAGACACTAGGCCAACAATGTACTTACGAATGTATAAAGAGGCAAATAAATACAGAGCATGCGATGTCCATTTGGCCACCCACCAAGCAAAGCGTCCGACGTCTCAGCCACTGCAGTCTCTGTAAATCAGTTGAAGTGGTTGTAATGACAGGAATGTCCAGACGATAATTTTGAACGCTGCCTCGCTTTTACGATACACAATCATCACTTTATCCGTCCCTTTGTCTCGAACCACCTTCATCTATTTCTCCATCCCCATCTTCCATAAATAATCTAGTAGTTTACTTAAAGTTTTATGTTTGGTTCACTGTCTTTGCTAACACTCAGTAATTTCCGATTGTCGTTCTTTTCGATATTTCACCAACCTACCCAATCATTCTATCATTTCTTCTTTTATAATATTTTCACATGTTCGATTAATGTTCGCAAGTGCATGCGTATATGTGTGTGTGTGTGTGTGTTAGTGCCCTGCGCGGGCCGGGCTTTGGGCCCAAGCCCGGCCCGGCCCGCAGCCCGCGGGCCGGGCCGGGCCGGGCCGGGCCTCTACATAATTCCGCGGGCCGGGCCGGGCCGGGCCTGGGCCTACATACTGCGGGCCCGGGCCGGGCCTGGGCTGAAAACAATTTAAACACATCGGGCTTGGGCCGGGCCTGGGCTGCGCCTGGACGTAATAAAAATATTCATAAAAACACCGATTATTACTTTATTTTTTAATAAAACCTGATTATAAATTGTAATTCCAGTTAATGAATGCTTAAAATTATTTATTTAGTATTATATAGTTGCAAATTGAGACCTTGCATGGAATCTAATGGCCCCATAAGTTCACTTGGCTGGAAGTAGCCAGCCCCAAATGTTTACTTTAGAAATATTTGCAGAGGCAATCAAGCCATGATTAACCATCAACTTATCACCCTTTGACCCTACCAGTGGACATTCTATTGTCTAGGTCTTCCCTCCAAACATTTGCCCACCTGAATGACCTGCCCATTGCCAAGTGCCCACTAGGCCACTAGCCTACTACCCAGTACCCAACCCAGTTGGTAATTGGTATTTCTCCCCAGTCCTAATTCATTCACACTTGTACTAATTCACACATGTCTGAATCTGTCTGTCTCAGGCTAGTGACTGCAGGCCTGCTGGAAATGCCACTGGGTGTCAGTGCCAGTGGGTGACATTTAATTTAAATATCATATTAAATTATGTTAACGAAGTTGACCTAATTCAATTAACAATATAAATTGGGGTTATGGCTTGCATAAGGGTTAAGTCAGGGTTAGATAAACAAATCTCGTACCCTAACCATAAGCCAATACATTAAAGTCAATTATAACAAATCTTATCATATTTAATAGTAATGACACTAAGAAGTTTTTCTTTATTTTTCTTCAGGATATTCGTCCGTTTGAAGAAGTTGGTGGTGCTGGATTTTTAGAACTCATCCAGCACACTATGGACAAATAAACTGTTTTACAGTTTATTTGTTTTTCGTCTTTGTTATAAGATTATAGGTTTATCTTCTCTAAACTTAGCGGGCCGCGGGCTTGCGGGCCGCGGGCTTACCCATCTTTGGCCCGCGGGTATGGGCCGGGCCTGGGCCTGAAACTTGCGGGCCGGGCCGGGCCTGGGCCAAACATTCACGGTCTGGTTCGGGCCTGGGCCGGGCCTGGGCCTAAATTCTAGTTTGCGGGCCTGGGCCGGGCCGGGCTTGAAAAATTATTGCGGGCCTGGGCCGGGCCTGGGCTCTAACTGCTAATTGCGGGCCGGCCTTGGGATCAAATTCTAGGCCCGCGCAGGGCACTAGTGTGTGTGTATGTGTGTGTGTGTGTGTGTGTGTGTTTGTGTGTGTGCGCGTGTGTGTGTGTGTGTGTGTACGTGCGTGTGTGAATATGCGTGAGCGTATGTGCGTTTGTACGTATGTGTGTATGTGCGTATATCCGTATGTGCGTATGTTAGCATGTGCGTATGTGAGTACGTGCATCTGGGTGTATGTGTACATGTGTAACATGTGTACATGTGTGCACGTGTGCAACTGTGCATATTAATTATGTTTCGTCTTCCTAACTGTCTTTGTGATCAAGCTCAATGGATGTTGATATTACGTGTTTCAGACGACTCACGCATATAACCGGTAAAACATGGTGAAAGCTATGTTTTGGGTAAGTCTCTCGACTATACTAATTATAACACACGATTGATGATTCCTTCATACAGCAGCAGCAGCACCAGTAGCAGCAACAGAAGCAGCAACAGTAGCAGCGCAGAAAGCAGTAATAGTAGTAATAAAAGTAAGTAGTAGTAGCAATAATAGTAGGTAGTAGTAGTAATAACAGTACGTAGTAGTAGTAGTAATAACAGTAGGTAGTAGTAGTAATAAGAGTAAGTAGTAGTCGTAATAACAGTAGGTAGAAGTATTAATAATAGTAAGTAGTAGTATTAATAATAGTAAGTAGTAGTAGTATTAATAGTAAGTAATTTGTGCAAAAGTCTACAGAGACTGTGTTCAGGCTGTGTCCACCTACATATTTATCACCAAACAAGGAATGGTGGACATGATTTGAGAGTGTTTTAACAAAAGAACCAGTTGCTTCAGGGCCTGCAAGAAAGAGTTTATAAGCGATCCGAATTTAGGATAGAAAAAAATATTTTTGGAATATAGAGCTCCGAGACGACATCATTGTTTGTGAAATGGAGTTTCTGCTTTACTCAAACCGGGAATGACTGTCCAGTTCTAGTTTTGTAAGCACTCTAAAACATAACCAATTAATAACCATATTTATGGATTATGTCCTACATATTTATGAATACGAATATGTGTTTCCAACTGACTATGCACGTACCAGTCTGTAAAGTATGTGTTATATATGTTAAAGGAGCAACGCTCCATGCGTCAGTTCAAGTATTATAAGATTGTTTAATATTGAATATGGATGTACTTAATTCTTAGCCAGTTCTTGCTAAGATAGGTAGTCACACATTGAGTCACTGTGATCATCTTCTTAAAATAAGTTAACCAAACCTTCATTTGAATAATTTTTTTCGAAATATTTAAGATTGCTATTCTGTGGTTCAATTGATATATAAATATGTTCTTTTGATCTGCTATGAATATACATGGACATTGTGTTGTTGCACTCTGACTTTATATGATAGTCATGCTCTACTGTAGTTGTATGTGTAATCAAATATTAATATACGTATGTTACTAAGTAAAAGTAATTACACAGCTAACAATATAAGTTATATATATATATATATATATATATATATATATATATATATATATATATATATATATATATATATATATATATATATATATATATATATATATATATATATATATATACTTATATTGCCCTTTTTCAACAAATTGAAATCACTGATATATACTGTATAAATGATTTTAATGAATAATGTGTTTGTTGGAATAACATTCATTCAATCATCCAACTCATTCAGTTCGGTCAACAATATTAGCAGCCACTTGGAGTAAAATAAATATAACGAACAGAAGGTACAATAACCGGAAAGAATTGAGAAAGGCGATGTCGTGTCACACTGACAGGCGTTCAACAGTAACTTGAATTCCTAACTTGAGTATGCTGAGCAGGGAAGCAGGTCCACTTATGAAGAGCCGAACTCTTTCGCGACAAACCAAAGTACAGCGTACAGTACACTTGATACTTGACACTTGACACGGCTGGTCGAACGCAGTACTGTTGACTTTACACAAACATTTTATGGGTACCCGAAGCTGTGAACACACCGTCACCTGTGACAATATATGTTGCTATATCCAGGCAGTCGTTAAGTACCAAAACGTTCCAACCGCTGGTCGGTAATTCAGTTAGACGCACGCATGCACGCACGCACGCACGCACGCACGCACGCACGCACACACACACACACACACTCTCTCGTTCTACATGCTATCCATACTTCCAAGGATCCACGTGTAGCGTAGGTACGTACGAATGTACATATATATGATTGCACGTGTTTTTGCCATAACAAGTGTTGCATGATAACCGCATACATGTAATGTAATCACGATAGCTTTAAATAATGTAACAAAAAGAGTATGCATATCTCACATCTGGTTTGCAATACCCCATATAAAATTGGTAATACCAACAACATAAAATAATAATACAAAACGGAAAACTATTTGATTTATAAACTAGATTTTTTAAAATCAATCGATTGTATGTCAACAATATTCCGCCAGGAAAATGTTCGTCTTTACAGTGCAATTGGCAGAGTATTCCACAATCATGGAGCAACCACTTCAAAGTCTCGAACCCCGAAGCTTGCGAGCGTGCTCCGGGGTACTTCAAGTAGATAATATTGGGATGAGCGGGTATAAATAAAGTGGAGTGTCTCCTTACATAGCAAGACAAATAGGGCCATTGTCGTTGAAACACCGCAATACGTAAACGAGGGTCTTACATTGCATTCGGCACGTGATGGGAAGTCAGTGCAGCGCCGTCAGGACAAGTGTTATAACGTTTGCGGAGAGGGGTAAACGTGCTGATACTGGCTGCCATGCTTTGTACACGCTGGAGTTGCTTAGTGTTGTCGCGAAACAGTCCTGCCAGAAACGCATTCCCATAGTCCGATTGTGATATTGCAAATGTTTGCACCAGAGATATGGTCGCATCTACATTTAAATAGCAGTTCCACAAAGCGCGTTCGTCATGTTGATTGTAAAGTCAAAGAGAACGTCGATACTTATATATTTATGTATTATACATGTGCTGATAAACGAATAGTAGATTCGTCGATGGTTATTTTAATGGTCTTCGTCATCGGCTGGTGTTGCTCAGTGCCGAACATGAGTACCTTGACTTTATTTTATCATTTAACAAAAGTAGGTTCATTGGTCAAGTGTTAGAGCATCGTGTATTGCTATCCGGCTGTTCAACGTTCAACATTAGTCTAAGTATTAGAGCATCGTGTATTGCTATCCGGCTGTTCAACGTTCAACATTAGTCTAAGTGTTAGAGCATCGTGTATTGCTATCCGGCTTTTCAACGTTCAACATTAGTCTAAGTGTTAGAGCATCGTGTATTGCTATCCGGCTTTTCAACGTTCAACATTAGTCTAAGTGTTAGAGCATCGTGTATTGCTATCCGGCTTTTCAACGTTCAACATTAGTCTAAGTGTTAGAACATCGTGTATTGCTATCCGGCCGTTCAACGTTCAACATTAGTCTAAGTGTTAGAGCATCGTGTATTGCTATCCGGCTTTTCAACGTTCAACATTAGTCTAAGTGTTAGAACATCGTGTATTGCTATCCGGCCGTTCAACGTTCAACATTAGTCTAAGTGTTAGAGCATCGTGTATTGCTATCCGGCTTTTCAACGTTCAACATTAGTCTAAGTGTTAGAACATCGTGTATTGCTATCCGGCCGTTCAACGTTCAACATTAGTCTAAGTGTTAGAGCATCGTCTATTGCTATACGGCTTTTCAACGTTCAACATTAGTCTAAGTGTTAGAACATCGTGTATTGCTATCCGGCCGTTCAACGTTCAACATTAGTCTAAGTGTTAGAGCATCGTGTATTGCTATCCGGCTTTTCAACGTTCAACATTAGTCTAAGTGTTAGAACATCGTGTATTGCTATCCGGCCGTTCAACGTTCAACATTAGTCTAAGTGTTAGAGCATCGTATATTGCTATCCGGCTTTTCAACGTTCAACATTAGTCTAAGTGTTAGAACATCGTGTATTGCTATCCGGCCGTTCAACGTTCAACATTAGTCTAAGTGTTAGAACATCGTGTATTGCTATCCGGCCGTTCAACGTTCAACATTAGTCTAAGTGTTAGAGCATCGTGTATTGCTATCCGGCTTTTCAACGTTCAACATTAGTCTAAGTGTTAGAACATCGTGTATTGCTATCCGGCTTTTCAACGTTCAACATTAGTCTAAGTGTTAGAACATCGTGTATTGCTATCCGGCCGTTCAACGTTCAACATTAGTCTAAGTGTTAGAGCATCGTGTATTGCTATCCGGCTTTTCAACGTTCAACATTAGTCTAAGTGTTAGAACATCGTGTATTGCTATCCGGCCCTTCAACGTTCAACATTAGTCTAAGTGTTAGAGCATCGTGTATTGCTATCCGGCTTTTCAACGTTCAACATTAGTCTAAGTGTTAGAACATCGTGTATTGCTATCCGGCCGTTCAACGTTCAACATTAGTCTAAGTGTTCGAGCATCGTGTATTGCTATCCGGCTTTTCAACGTTCAACATTAGTCTAAGTGTTAGAACATCGTGTATTGCTATCCGGCTTTTCAACGTTCAACATTAGTCTAAGTGTTAGAGCATCGTGCATTGCTATCCGGCCGTTCAACGTTAACTAACCACTTTCAGGTGTCGCCGGATTTGTCATGATCTGAGATGTCAGTCTAACTAAATTTGTCTTAATGAGGTATGTATTTATGACACTGATACAAACATTCAGCTTGCCAAATTCGTAGAAATTTTTTATGTGACTTTAGACATTTTTTCCATGTTAACTATAAAAAAAACTGTAAATTCCGCGTACATAACACAACTATAATTGTCAAAGAATTGTCCACTAAGCTGTATTCTTAATATATGTTTTGTTTTTATTAAATATAACATTACGGTTTATTTACAGAGTTTGGCAAATGAAGTTGCCTGTCTGCTAATTCCACGTGGTTTGAGGCTGGAACGAATGCACCCTTGCATCAAAGACCCGTCTAATGGTTTACCTAATTAAGTATCTTAGGTAACTTTTTATGCGGCTATATTATTATATTATGTGTGTGCATGTGCACATATACTGGTTCTCTAAGTTGTATGACACAATAACTTGTTTTTTTATATCCCGGCCCAGATCCACTGACACTACGCCCACATCCGACTTAAGCCCGAAGCGCTAAATTTTATTCCGTCCGAACCATAAAATGTAGATCCATGTCCGAGACATTTAGCAGATGTCCGGTCTGGCCCTGCTCGTGGGCTCGTGATACACCTGTGTATCAGCAGAGATATGCACTCACTCTTATAATAATAATAATAATAATAGTTAACTTTTATAGCGCCTATATCCTCAGGAACCTGAGCTCAGAGGCGCAACAAAACAAAATCATTAAGCATAATCGTGAAGAGGGACGCGCAAAAGTCAGTATCAGAACAAGGGACAACCGAACATTTATGGTGGAAATGCAATTTGGAATAGATAGGCGCAGACCCTAGGCGAGAGAAAGCACGTTTACCAAAGTTAAGTTTTATTTTAGGTACAATAAGTTGTTGTGTAATTAATGATATTAGCTGCCTACGGATATTTGAAAGATGCAGGAGACTAGCCAAGTAGGGACGAGACCGATATAGATGTGGCGTGACTACTTTCTACTCGTGAGACATGCAATTTTGGTGAGTGGTCAGTTTCCCAAGTGTTTACTTGAAACTATTTAACCACGGGCCGCTCACATAGTCAAACTACCGCCTAATCTGCATTTCGCTGAAATCAGTCGAGGCTACCAAAGTCGCAACACTGTCAGGTATGTAGCGCATTAGCATCTGCCTAAATGTCTATTCAACAAAACAGTTTGTGTCTGTGTCTGTCTGTCTGTTTGTTTGTTTCGTCACATATCCGTCACTTTCGCATGGGGTTGAACAGTTGTAGGTGTGCACGTGTTCGTACAGTAAGCACAATCGAAATTATCCCGTAGGTGGGTTTTTTTCTGAAGGAATTTACGTTTTACGTAACTGGGAACAACAATTATTGTAGTTCGTAGCTCCGTACAATCGTTCGCAACGTTATGCGGTTTCTATACGTTTCCTCCGAGTTACGTAAAAACGTCAAACGTTCATTATAAGTTTCTTCGTAAGATACGAACGTATTGTGAAGCCGTCAGTGGTACATGATTTCGAAGCATGAAGTTCCATCCATCATGCTGCCCTACGAAAACTTGACGTGGTAGTGCAAGGAGTCATAAGCTCTCGCAGCGACTGCCTTTTTTGCCGCGCAATGCCGAGTAACTCGTTTGGTAGTATTATAAATGGTGTTTGTATTTACCACAGTTGCTATATTACAGCAGTAACAATCTGAAATGTACTTTCTGTATATTAATACAATTATATACTAGCATGTAGTGTCATTGCTGGAGGAGTCACATTGTTGTTGCTTCACTGCTGTGAAATACTCCAGTAGGTCTTGCAAATTCTGCAATAATAAATTGTTAAAATTATTCTTTATAATATTTTCACACAATTACCCTGAATCATGCACGATAGTATTATTTATGGAATAAAAAAACATGAACCTAACTTCAATTGTGCAATGTGTCTGCGTGTGCATGTGCGTGTGCGTGCATGCGTGTTTGTGTTTGTGTGTGTGTGTGTGTGTGTGTGTGTGTGTGTGTGTGTGTGTGTGTGTGTGTGTGTGTGTGTGTGTGTGTGTGTGTGTGTGTGTGTGTGTGTGTGTGTGTGTGTGTGTGTGTGTGACAAATAGATGACTATGTCTGTAGTACTAGTTAGTTTTCGAAATACGCTCACGATACATTCGTGTCATTCATACATTTGCATAAATGTTTCATTATGTAAACGGGTTAGGTAACTTTATCATATTATGTATTTCAGACGATTTATTCACGTCAACAACTGACACAAAATGAAATTCACATTATGGGTAAGTAAGTGTGTATTGCATTTTAAGAAATGACATCAAAACAAATGACTACTATTGTGCATTTCTTTTTGTAAATAAGAAAAAGCGTCGAATAATGAGAGAAAAAGACGAGGAGGGGGTAACAAGAGTATAGTTGGCAAGGGGAATGATGTTCAAACGATATTCGCGAGAAAAGAGCCCGACATTAACGCATTCTTGTACCTAACATATAGGTTTATATTCAGGACGAATGAGCTGATGACATAAAATCTTTATTTTGCACATTAAAAATGGCAATTGGCAAAACTGTACAATAATTTAAATACCGGTATTTCAGTAATGACGTCGTTAACATCGTAATATCAAAACAATATCGCCTGTTTTAATGCCATTTCTAATTAATATATCAGAGGAGTCCTTATACATGTTGTATTTAGAAAGGATATTTAACAAGATTTATCAATATTTAACAAGATTGCCATCACAGACAACAAGTTCCAGATGGCAAGTGGACAAGGAAGCCATTGGCTTATCGGGAGTCCAAAAATGTTCTCATCTATGTGTAGCGCGCCCTTATCAGATATAAGTCAATTCTATTTTTAAACATATTCACAATACTAGCATTAACACAACCATTTGCCAGTTTGTTCTATTCATTTATCACCCTCTGTGAGAAAGAGTACTTTCTCATGTCCAACCTTTACTGCTCCTTAGCTAATGGTGCTTTATGTCATCTGGTTCTACTGCCTTCTTTAAGTTTGAAGAACATATTCCTGTCAACATTCTCATAACCATTCACTATTTTAAACACTTCTATTTGGTCTCCTCTTAGTTTCCTGGTCTCTAGTGTTGGCCAACCACATTGTAATAAGCGACTTTCGTAACTAAAGTATCTCAATTCTGGAATAATTTTAGTCGCTCTTCGTAGCATTCTTTCTAGCTTGTCTATGTCCTTTTTACGATAAGGTATCCATGCTTGAATACAATATTCCAAATGGTCTAACTATTGCTTTGTACAAGGGTACAATTAGCTGTTTCTCCTTATACATAATAGTTCTCCTTATTAGCCCTAGAATTAGATTTCCTTTCGAAGCAGCAATCTGACATTGCTCTGAAACGTTCATATCAGCACTAAATGTTACTCCTAAGTCCTTTTCCTGTGTGGTTCTACCTAGTACAGCATCCCCCATTTTATATTCTTCGTCCATATTTCCTTGTCCTATGTGTATTTTTACACTTATGTGTATTTTTTACACTTCCCAAAATTGATTAACATTTGCCATTTCTCAGACCATTTCACTAATATGTCTAGATCATTTTGTAAATGTTGTTTTTCACCATCAGTATTAACCTTTCTAAACAGTTTTGTGTCATCCGCAAATTTCAGTACGTTACTTGTTATACTGTCGTCCAAGTCATTGATATATAATACAAATAATATAGCTCCTAATACTGATCCTTGAGGTACTCCACTCAAAACCGATTTCCAATTTGAAAAATCTACTACAACTCGTTCTCTTCTGTCAGTCAGCCATTGTTCTATCCAGTCAGTTATGCTATCCCCGATACCATGGGCCTTTAATGTAAGTAGTAATTTTTGATGTGGCACCTTGTCAAAAGCTTTCTGAGAATCTAAGTAGATAATATCTACTGGTGATCCCACGTCTATCCACTTAGTGATTTCTTCCAAAAAACATAACATATTTGTTAATCATGACCTCGCTTTAAGTAATCCAAGTTGAGATGAATTTAATAATTTATGCTTAACGAGGAAGTCCACCGTATGGTCTTTAATGAACCTTTCTAGTAATTTACAAATCACTGACGTTAAACTCACTGGTCTGTAATTCTCTGACTTATTTCTCGAACCCTTTTTAAATAATGGTATGATGTTTGCTTCTTTCCATTCAAACGGAACAACTCTCTCTTTTGATGACAAGTTGAATACTCTTTATATAGATTACATACATAAGGTTATATCTGACATAGTTGTAGTAAAAGTATTCGGTAAAAAGGAACGAACAGCAGGATTTTAGAACTGAGTCTTATTGTGTTGTTAACACAGTGTTCTGCGTACTCGTTGGGTGGCAGGCTTTTTTTGGGAGGGGGGCTAATTCGAGCTTAGTGGATAGAACATAGTTAGCCATTTAATATGCAGTAGTTGTAGCAACTGGGTGGACTTCGGCAAGTCCGTGTGTGAGAAGTCCTGGGCTGAGGTTCATGCCGATAGCTTCAGTTTTGAGAGTGCGATGTGCGAAGATGAATGGAGTAGAGGTAGAGATAGAACAGCTGAGGCAGCTCGTTGTGGCATTGATGGGAAGGGAAGATGTGGCTTGTGTCAAATGTTCCTATACAATGGATGATAACGTGGGGGGAAGGCGATGAAAGAGATGCTAGGGAGAGCTAACGAGGACATGGGAGGAGGCTGAGAGGACGTAAGGACGCGGGACGTAAGGAAACGGGGGCGAAGGAGATGGGAGGGAAGGCGACGGGAACGAGGGAGATGGGAGCGAAGGCGTCAGGAGTGAAGAAGACAGAAGCGCAAGATAGCCAGTAGACGGAAAGGAAATGTGAGATGAGATGAAATCCATACTGCCAGGTGACACGACTACAAGACAGATTGAGACAGAAGGGATCCGACGTAACAACTGCTCTGACGTAGTGATATAGGGGGTGATGAGGAGAGCGAGGGTGTTTGTGGGGCACTCGATAGTTATGAACGCTGACAAAGTGCAAAGCAACGGGGAAGACGTGGTTGTTTGTTTTCCTGGGGCAAAAAATAGAATAGCGGCTATCACAAGAAGGGTTGAACAATTCATGGGTCCGGGAAAGGGAGGATCTATTTTTTGCCATAGTTAGGAAATACAGGAATTTAGTCAGAACACCTAAGCAGACACAAGATGAGCAAATAATTAAGTCAGGGATTTTACCAGTAATGGGAAGCAGGGGTCAGGGATATGGAAATTGCAGGAGGATGGCAATTAACATACTAGTACTGCAGGTATGTAGGGAAGAGATAGTTGGATTTGTGGATTTGTGGGGATGTTTTGTGGGGAGGGCCGATATGTACATGAGGGGTGGGGTTCATCTAAATGGAAAGTGTGCAAAAATGTCCGGCAAACATTACTGAAGCTGGTTATAAATGCGTGTGTTTAAATGCATGGAGCATAGTAAATAAGAAAAACGAAATAAACATTATGATAACAGAAACATATCAGATGCTAAATTAGGACTGACAGGATGCGTAAAGTTTAGGATAGAATAGGAAAAAGGGAGGGGGATATATTAAAGAAAATATTCAGGCTTACGAATTAAAATTAGACAGGGAAGCAGATTCCGAAGATTGAGTTACATGAAATTCAAATTTAACTATTGGATTGGATTGGATAACGCTATGAAGGAAGTGCGTAAAGAGGAATGCATCATAATCGGAGATTTTAACCACATACACATACAATGGAAATCTCTAGAGAGTAGAGGGAGTGAGGACCAACAGTTTCTATTTTTAATTCAGGATAGCTGAACCAACTATGGGAGAGAATGTGTTAGATATAGTGTTGCCTTCACAAAACAAATTAGTAGACAATGTCAAAATATATGAACCGTTATGTATGATCATAATTAAATACATTTTGACATCAAATGTTGGCTCATTCTAAAATATGAAATTGAGAGTACCGTTGATAAATATGTTCCGTTTTTGAGAAAAAAAAACTTAGTGCAGATACGGCTGAAATTAGACAATCTAAAAGAAGCTATCAGCAAAAATTAGAGTGTAAATTGCAGCAAGAATTTGTATGCATATGTCAGGAGTTAAAGAAAAGTATGAGACAAGGTTGGACCACTAGAAAACAGTGCTGGAAATATAATGTCACAAGGTTATTTAATGGTGGAAAACCTAAATGGTTACTTTAGTTTATTGTTCACCTGAGAGGATATTAGTTCACTACCCGTTCAAGATGCTAAATGTCTGGAGGCTAAATCGGACTATTTAGGGTAGACAGTTGTAAGTCCAGAAATGGTAGCTAAGTAAGTAAAGGCAATGAAGGATAACAAATCACCTGGAGTGGATGGAATTCCTCCAAAACTACTAATGCAAACAGTAGAACAAGTCGATTTGCAAATCGCAAGAGTGTTCAACTTGTCATTAAAAGAGGGAGTGATTATATGGTAAGAAGCAAACATCATAGTATTATTTATAAAGGGTTCGAGAAATAAGTCTAATAATTACAGACCATTGAGTTTAACTTCACTGATAAATTATTAAATCCATGTCAACATGCATTCCTAAAAGCGAGGTAATTTTTAACAAACATTATGTTATGTTTATTGGGAAGAAATTACAAATTTGATAGACCAGGATTCACCAGTTGGTATTATCTACTTAGATTTCGAGAAAGCTTTTGACAAAGTGCCACACCAAAGTTTACTATTAAAATAAAAGCCCATGGTATGTGGATGTCATAATCGACTGGGTAGAACAATGCCTGAATGACTGATGACAGCGTGTTGCAGTAGATGGTTTTCAAATTGAAAATCAGTTTTGAGTGGTGTACCATAAGGATCAGTATTAGGACCTTTATTATTCTTAATTTATATCAATGATTCGGACGATAATATAACAAGCAACGTACTGAAATTTTTAGATAGGTTAACAATGATGGTAACAACATTTTAAAAACGATTTAGACGCATTAGTTAATCCAAAATCCCAGTCCCCAAGGACGGGATAACTTGGTAGTTTAAACGTGATAGCAATGTTTACCAAATGCCTCAGGCCAATACGCCATCAATACGCTCGAGATTGTTTAAGGGAACGTCAAACGTATTACCAGAAACAACTGCGTTAACGTTAACTTCCGTTAACGTTTTACGTAGCGAACATTTGAATTATCATATAAACCACTAAAAATCCTTGATATACGGGGTATTTCGAAAAATAAAGGCGCTACGTTTCTTTCGTGGGGTCGTAGATTGATCCCTGACAGTTTGGCGTCCGAGATGCAAGCCGTCTACGAGCAAACCGTTAACATAGCCACACACAAACATACATACGCTAGCTCGAATATAGTTAGATGATCTGAAAACTAGTGGCATATGTCATTACATTTTGGGAAATATAAATGTCTACATACAGTACATGGGAATTTGGATAAGCTATAAAATGGGTACAAGTAATAGGTACTATTGTAAAAGAAAATGAAAATAACATTGACTTAGGAGTAACATTGACTTAGGAGTAACATTGACTTAGCAGTAACAGTAACAGAACGTGTCAGAGCGATGTGGTAGTGCAGCTTCAAAGGGTAATCGCATTCTTGGGTTGATTAAGAGAAATATAACATACAAGGAAAAACGAATTATAAATGTCTATAAAGCATTAGTTATGCCGCATTTATAATAATATATACAAGCGTGGATACCATATCGTAAGAAGGATATAGATAAATTTAAACGAATACAAAGGAGAGCAACTAAAATGATTCCAGCACTGAGAGACATTAGTTATGAAGAATGCCTAAAAGATTGAGGTTTAGCAACCATAGAGACAAGGATGTTAAGTGGAGATTTGATTTAAGTTTTAGAGGTATTGAATGGGTATGAAAATATTGATATAACTATTTTTTTCTTACTCAAAAAAGATAGCAGAACTAGAGGACATGAGGTGGAATTACTAAAAGATCAATGTAGATAATTGATCACGTGGTACTCTTTCTCACAGAGGAAAATAAATGAATGGAACAATTTATCTACAAATTGTGTAACTGCCAGCAGCGTGAATATGTTCAAAGCAAGGTTGACACATGGATTACACATAGATGAAATTTTGAACTCTCGATTAGCCAATTGCTTCCTTGTCCACTTGCCATCTGGGTCTTTGCCTTGGATGGTAATTTTGGTAAATGTTGCTAAATGTCAATCTTATAAATAGGTATGTATCACACATTGTGTTATGATTGTATTAGTGTTCACTGTTATTAATAAATTGAATCACATATATGCCACATAACCACACGTGTTTTAATTCCTAGCACAAGATCGCACAACTACCGTGTGGACGTCCCTCTTTAGCAATACATTCATTCTTATATCATTTACCAGTGATGGCCATGCCCTAATTTACACATCTTGGTTAATTCACGTTTAAATATGCAGTATTCTTGTAAGAATATAAGATCACATTTTGGGTAATCTTATATATAAAATCAAATATCGTTTTTTCTTGAACTGTATTTATATGTAGCTAATCACAGTTAGATTTTGCATAGGGTTAGTGTGAAGATTTCAACATTATTCGTTTGTTTCGCTCTGTGTGACAGCATCCTTATCCCAGGTATAGTATCACCTGTCATTGTTTGAACGAACGTTTTTTTTGTGAATTTACAGGTTTTACCATTTGACTGTCGTCATCGGCTCACGATATTCACCGTCATATCTATCTAACTAATGACGATTTTTGAAATCCTGAAAAACGAACTATTGTTGACATCAGTGACTATGTTAACCTTTCGTTGTTCTAGGTTATTCTCTTCTTCGCTGTTTGCACGAGAGATGTCCATGGCGGAAAGAAGAACAGGAAGAAGATAAAGTGGGGACCCGAAGACGACTTGGAAATGTGCTTTGAGCTGTGCGAGAGAATTCACGTTGACTGTATGATGAAGATCAGCTCTTGCCCTCTCATAACTCGCAAAAGGAACAAAGAAATGTTAATGGATTGCGATGTCAATCTCAACGAGTGTTATAAATCCTGTCGAGCTGCATTTGGACAATCCGGAAAACCAGGAACGCAGTGATGTTATGAAACTCCGTGCGAAAGACCAATTGCATAATACACAACCAAGTGCTTTTAGTCAGTTTACATAAGCGCATATTTCTCTAGTTCTTCCATAATAAATTTGCGCAGGACAACCTTTCCTGGTTGTTAACCTCATAATACGTATGCCATCGTTTGGCTAAGCAAATATATTTAGCAAGATTTAACAAGATTGCCATCCAAGGCTAAGGCCCAGGTGGCATGTGGACAAGGAAGCCATTGGCTTATCGAGAGTCCAACAATATGTATTATTTTTGCAACCCGCCCTAATAGGATATATGTCAATTTTGTTTTTAAACATATTCATGGGGCCCATGGGGTGGTTCGTTTATTGAAAAAATTTCGAAATTCTCCTGGGGTGGGAATAGTACGAAGGAACTTACGTGGACGTTTGCGTGTTTTATACGATCGTTCCGACTTACGGGAACAGAAATCCAATTTGTCCCCGTCGACATTTAGTGGTTTTATATCCAGAAACAATGAGAACATAATTTCGACCGGGACAGGTTTGACAGGAACGGAGTTGTTTTCTAAGATTCCCATATGAAATGTTGACGATGTAAAGAGTCTGATTTTGTCAATCGTTTACCATGATATGCAGCGGAATACAGACATATTTTTTTCGAATCAATAATAAGTAATTAAACACAATGTATAATGTACGAAGGAAATTTTTTTTAATTGTTTTCTTTGGGTTATTGATGTGAAATATTGATAACATAAACAACCTCACGTATACACCAATGCACCATAATAAGCAGCTGTATATAAACGTTTTTTTTCATGACAATGATATGCATTTTCAGCAGATAAACATAGCTTACAATGTGCGCGGGAAAAGTTTTGCTATTCACGGAGACACATTTCATATATGATAAAATATTAAAGAAAATTGTTCAACAGAAAACAATTTTTGTGCCTTCATCGGAAACAGTCATATATGTTATCAAGTATAGTGTCTCTCCCTGTCGGAAATTTTACAACCCCCTCCACTATTGAAATGGTCCCTGTTGAGTAGTGCCTGCACTATATTCTACATTTATATTTGAAATGTTGGCATACATTTTTTTAAGTACGACGATGATTGACCTCTCACACCAACACCAACAAGGTGTACATTTATTTCCATAACTTTCTTCTTTTTATTTGTGTTGTATGCGGAGCGTTGAACATGTGAGTGACGTGGACAAAATGTGGTGTGCGACTTGGACAAAATGTGGTGTGCGACGTGGACAAAATGTGGTGTGCGGCGTGGACAAAATGTGGTGTGCGACGTGGAAAAAATGTGGTGTGCGACGTGTACAAAATATTTTGTGTGACGTGCATAAAATGTAGTGTGCGACTTGGACAAAATGTGGTGTGCGACATGGACAAAATGTGGTGTGCGACGTGGACATAGTTAACAGCAACAACATTTGCAAAACACGTATCTCATTGCACTTTTTTATGTCATGGGTAAAAAGTGTACAGTAAGTAAAATATAAGTAAATAAAATAGAATCGGGAACACCAATAATAAAAAAATCTGAATCATCAAATTGTCACGAGCCATATATATATATATATATATATATATATATATATATATATATATATATATATATATATATATATAATTATTTAATTACGCCAGACACCATTCTGTCAGACGAATAACGACATTTTGTAATGTAACTACATGCACATTATAATAGATTTACCCCCAACGAATTCAAAGCACTTTGTTTGTTTGAAACCATATTTACGACAGTTCAATTACTTTCACAAGATTATTCATTGGACGTTCAACAATATACAAGCCTGTTGTAAACGTATGGCGGAATTCGATCTTCGCCACAGTGACAATATTGTAAATATGCACACATAAATGATTCAGGAAAGGTTAAATATGTTAGTTATTTTCCTGTGAACGATATATATATATATATATATATATATATATATATATATATATATCGTTCACAGGGAAAATAACTAACATAGATAACATATATATATATATAACATATATATATATATATATATATAACATTTATGTGTGTATATTTACAATATTGTCATATATATATATATATATATATATATATATATATATATATATATATATTTATATTTATATATTTATATTTATATATTTATATTTATATATATATATATATATATATATATATATATATATATATATATATATATATATATATATATATATATATATATATATATGTATATATATATATATATATATATATATATATATATATATATGTGATGCGCCACGCCAAAACCAGGCGCTTCTCGCTAAATTTTGTTCGGCGCAGGAGCCTAAAATGCATGGTGCCCGTTCGAACTGTCGAAAATCGGTTAACGACGGAGTCGAACAACGAAATTATCCAGCTTTCCATAAATCCATTTATATAAGCTGAAAGACTGTTCAAACTAGTAATATTTAGCACTTTATTGAGGCCCCTGATTAACGTCGCGGTTGAGAAGTCTGAAACAAAGCCATGTTTACACGTTTTTGATCGACTGTCTTCGCTCGCTTACAAGTGGGAAACCCCACATGTTATACATGGCTGGAAAGCTTATGACATCAACTACACGTGTGATTGGGAATCTCTTACTCTAGACCAATAGAACAGCTCCTATTATACATACTTTATCCAGCAACAAAGTGCTGTTGTTGCTATGGAAGTTGCGAAACGCTCGCTAATTGGTCGAAAACGTAAGCGCGCATGCGCAGTCGGCTTGTTTACACATTCCTTTCGTCTTTGTTCGCCAGTTTCGCCTGCTGTTTTCGCCTTCGATTCGTTAATGAATTGCACTATGGCATCGAAAGAAGCTTATTTAGCTACCGAGTTGGATCGTGCGAGGGGGTGCAATCTCGAGGACAGCAATTTAGCTGCAGTGATTGAAGATTACTTCGAAGGCCGCGTCGAGCCCGTGAAAGTCGCCTAGGCAGGGGCAGGGGAAGACAACATTGAGCCTGCACTGGTTGGCTCAGCGCCAGCGGGAGCGGACTTTCCAAATTGGGGAAACTGACATTGTGTAGTGTTATTATATATGTAATGTGCAAATAATGTTTCATTTTAAGATATTTCAGGGATTTACTTTAGGGGTTCGGCACCCAGTGCTCGCGGTAGTCTCCGGGAATACCAAACCTGGTAGTAAATGAGGTGGCATTCAATAAATAATAGGTTTTTCCACTTTATACTTCTGCATCTAATTTATACACACCTACTGGAGGAACTTACAAAATTTCATTCCATTTGGAGCATTATAAGTGCATGGTTGCTATGGGAGAAGCATTTTTTCAATGCAGTTTTTAAAGCTGATTTTCTCAAAACTATTATTCCAAGAACGTGTACACTAAAAGTGTAATATCTTGGCCCATGAGTAAGGTACACTCTTCATGTTGGTGTCATTTTAAAGCTGTGTATCTCCTCTATTTGAATCTGTAATAAAATTGTCGAGAAAAGCCTGGTTTTGGCGTGTGTGTATATATATATATATATATATATATATATATATATATATATATATATATATATATATATATATATATATATATATATATATATATATATATCGTTCACAGGAAAAATATATACATATTTAATCATTCCTAAATCATTTATGCAGTCAGATACACTGTTGGTGCATTTTGATCAGGACAAGCCTCTCCTGCTCACATGCGATGCATCACCGTATGGCGTCGGAGCGACCGATTGCATTCGCATCAAGGAGTTTGTCGCCAGCTGAGCGGAATTACTCTCAGTTGGACAAAGAAGGACTGAGCTTAGTATTTGGTGTAACCAAATTCCATCAACATATATATGGAATGAGATTTGTGTTAATCACAGATCACCGGCCTTTAATTGGGTTGTTTAATGAGCAGCGACCTATACCTCATCAAGCGTCGAGTCGACTTCAACGCTGGGCTCTCACGTTGGCATGTTATGACTACATCATTCGTTACCGCAGTGTCGAGGCACTTGGGAACTGCGATGCTTTATCATGGTGAAGACAGCGCGGCAGTACAGAACATTTTTAAAAACACAACTATTTACAGTAGTTTTTTTATAATATGCTGATGTGACCATTTGTAAATGTATTCATTATTATTTTGTTATTATTACATACAGTTAGTTGTTATTATATATTCTTTTTAGTAGGACTATTTTTCTAAAATAAATTCATGGAATATATTTTTTTAATATCATAGTTGATGTTGTTTTTAATATAACTGTATGTTATAGGTGTATTTATGCAAAAGACTCACGCCTGTAGCTCAACCCTGAAAGCTCAGCGAATTAACTCACCATTTCCCTATTAGTACAGAGAGTACCATTATCATACCACCTCCCCGGAATCAGTACTTTAAAATGTTCATACGTTCCTTATTGAAAAGTGTCAGTGATCCCTCTGATGTATGTCGTATGTGGAAAGAACATGTCGACACACAAGGTCACGTCGAATCTAGTGCAGAATGCCATTAACAAACTGTAGGTCGGTAAATCGTGTGGTAATGTAGGTCTTAGTACCGAACATTTTAAACGAGCTAACCCACGTATAGCTGTTATACTTTCAATATTTGATTACACATGGTCATCTACGTAATAACTTTATGACAACGTTTATTATACCATTGGTCAAAAATAAATCTAGTGACACTAGCAATGTTAATAATTACATACCAATTGTACTGGTTACGGTAGATTCTAAGATATTAGAAAATGTAATGATTGAGCTAATAGACAGTTTGGTTTTAAGAAGGTACATTATGCTGATCACTGAGTATCCGCATTAAACACATTTATTATGTACTATAGAAGTTATAACAGCCCTGTGTATACATGCTTTTTAGATGCGTATAAAGCATTCGATAGATTTAGCCTTTGGATACTTTGAAAAAAAACGGCTAAATTGAGAATTGCCTATATTGTTATGTATTCTTTTATACTGGTATATAACGCAATGTTCAGTATTAAATGGAATACACCAATCTCAAGCAATTTTTTTTACTCGACCTGAAGCCAAGGCGTCCATAGAAATCTACGCGGATTACCGTTTTTTCCCGTTTTTAAATGGACATTAAATTTTATTGAATTGAATACGCAAGCCCGTTTCAAGGGAAACCGCCAACAGCCGGTTACGACCGGTTTGAGGCGCTGCGCACGACGGCCATTTATGCAGGGTCGGTTTACCCGGTGATAATGGCGTTTTAACTAATACTATACCATGTCGAGCTCCAGAGAACTAAAGATTCTGACCGATTCATGTAATCATGGAAATTTAACAGTCTAACGCTTCGGGATCAAAATCTAGGATCCTCAGAAGCACGTGATCCCGCTAAGTTCACGACTGTCGTTCGAAAGGATGATAACTTAGCCGTCAGAGGGAGCCACATGCAGCTCAAGTTGGGAGCAAGTGATTTTATCACGAGCGGTGGATGGTTGATTAGCGCTAGCGATAGGGAGTGGGAACGATTGCTCTCCTAAAAATTATGCCCTGCATAATTTGCCACGATTATCAGAAAATATAGGCTGGCACAAATGTTAAAATTTAATAAGGGTATAGTGCCAAATAAGGTGCGTATAGGGTGGCATTTTTCATAAATTAAATACGCGTATAAGGACGTTTATTCGGCACTCAAGAGTATGTGGTCGTGGTAGTGTCAATGTCTATGCAATGGTCCAACAAAAGCCTGCACAAACTGTGAGTAAATTTGTATTACACATTCACGCAGTACATTCTATCCAACACAGGGATGCAGCTATAATTTCACATTGAACGGGCATGCGATTAAATGCGACGACGTATTAGTCCTAAGACCAAGACCAAGGTTATAAAGTGTACTCAACTCAACACAACACGGTTTCATGCTCAAGCCTCGCTTTCACACTACGCTCAAACTCAGGCGAGGTTATAAAACATTTTGAGCACGAAATCGTGCTCAAAATTGAGCATGAAATGCTGAAATCCTGAGTATGCTCAAGTCAAGACCGTGCTCCAGCATAAATAAATATGGCAGCTCACGAATAAATGTATTGGTATGTGGCAATTTTGTGCATTGCCGCTAGTTTGTTTGGCCTCGAGCACTATTTCGGGCCAGATCGACCTGCGCTGCTGAGCCGAGTAGCAGTAGGCGCACTCTTCGCTTCTTTGTGCGTGTTTTTTTTCTAGCTACCCTAGATCTGTTGTGTTGATGGCGTAGATCACAGGTTCTCCATTCACCGGGTTTTCGAAATTTCTGAATCCGACTACGGGAAGACTTCCAAAAGTTTTCGCGTGAATTTTGGTGTTTGTTTGCTCATCAAAATCATCATCGCTTCACCCGAAGGTGAGTACAATATCTTACATAACATAACATATGATAATATTATTCCTTCATTAGTTTTCTGTATTTTATGAACTTTTCACATTGTTTGAACGATTCCCAAGTGATCTATTTGGATGCGCAGAAATTGATGTAAAAAATGCGCAAGCTGGCAGAATTTTACATCAGATTCATTGTCCATTTGAACCTACTAAACTTTATCGAATGTCACCACATGGTTCTAATTGTTACATTTATTTCTTATCAATTATTCATGGTGCAATTTAGGCATTTTTTTTTACTTTGTAACACCAATTATTGAAGATTTCGAAAGCTACCTCCTTGGGCCAAAATAGATTCAGCCGGCGTAATGAAGGTCACGTGACTGATTTCTGGCAATCTGATTGACTGATACTGGATGGTTGCAAAACAAATGCCATGTACATCACATGCTGAGATGCTGTCAGCATGAAAATGTGTTGTTTTCAGTGGTTATTTCACACTCAATTGTGTACTTTAATCATGTAAAATTTGCCTTCACATTCTCAAAGAATTATGGTATCTATTTTTGAAGTGTCTGTTGCGTGTTAATAATTTTTCGGGTGATTAAAATTTTTACTGGTAAGACTGGGCTATGATTTCTTTTTATGATTTTAAATTTGCATTTCTCTTTCTCATGTTTGTATGTCCATCAACATGAAGAAGAAGAAGTCGGTTTTGCAAACCAAGGTAGGTGCTGCTCGGCAATACATGATGGATACCTACAGCTCCATCCCTGGCCAAAATCTGAAGATGGGCCATGGTTTTCTTCTCTTGATGGAACAGGAAAAATCTGTTGCAAGGACTATTCGTGCTGTCAGCGAAATATTTTCGTGCAGTATCCGTCCAAACGACATGAAGATTGTCTTGAACAATCTGAATTCATTTAAACGTCTTGGTCGAGAAAAGGAAATGGAGGACTTCATCCAGCACTATAGTGAACCTTTCACCATGTTCACTGCTATCTGTGAGACTTGTACACAGTGAGGTAACTGCTGCTGTTAACAGCATTCCGATGGATGTTAACATTGATCTCTTCTCAACATCAGTGGCTGTTCCAATACCTTCGGCTTCAGACAAAGAACCTGTTTCTGGTCCTTCAACTTCATATGAACCGCCAGATGCAGTGCCGGGGAATTCTGATGATGAACTAATTTGTACCCCACCTGCTCAGACTGTGGCTCCCTTCATTTCTTCGCTGTCTGTTCGTTCCTCGAAAATTCTTACCCCAAGGAAACTTCATTTGAAAAGGCGCCTGGACATCATGTCAACTTTAAGAAGTGAGCAGTAGAAGTGGTATATTGACGGTGTGAGGAATTTGAAGGGACTCATCAATAGGGAGAGAGTGGCTAAAATAAAGTACCTCAAGCGCACGGGCAGGAAGGAAGTTCTATGGCCAAGTGCCATAATGGATGACCTGAACCTGAAGCAGTTGCAGCGAACGCATAAAAGGAAGTTGAAATATGCAGACATTGTTCCTTTGGAAAACTTCACCAAGCTGCAGCTTGAGTTGACTGCGAAAAATGAACTTGTCAGGGACACTTGAAGATAGAATATTGTTTCTTGAAGAAGTTGGAGAAGGGTAAGATATTTTACTGGCTTTAGGGTAAAGCTGCAAGAACCAATTCAAGATTACATGGAATATACCATCAGGAGGCAACGGAACGTTGGCCGTAACTGAACACAGTCACAGGTAAATTTTTAACTTCATTTAAAAAAAATATTTTCAGCACTTTTTCCAAGAGGATTAAATATGTTTTTCTATTTCAGAATACTGCGGTCTTCTTTGTCTTTTAATAAAGTTTCTAATGATACCAACCTTTTGGATGTAGGACAATCATAAAGAAAATTATGGCTGTTTATCTGGATCCCCAAATTATGACAGAAATGGGTCACAGGTCACAGTTCGTTATCTATTGTTTTCCATTAAGACAATGACGAAAAAGTGGATTAATTTGGGCATATAAAAATTTATGTGTGTCCTATAAGACAGATCTTGGTATCACTGGAAAGGTCTCTGCAAGACCTTTCCAATGCTACCACTCACATTTCCATCCCTTAACAATGATTTTTTTTGTCACATAACTACATTGAAGTCGTTGCAAGTTCGTTATTTTCGAGAAGATAGTCCGTCCGATTTGAGCGTCCAAGCTGCCTATTTCCGAGTTTTATCCATACGACGAACTTGTGGAATACGACATTTGTGAACATTTAAATTGTACGCCTCAAACTGCACTATTTAATGAACATTAGCCAAATCAAATGCAAAAGCAGCAGCGACAGACACCACAAAACAAACGCTAGTTTACTTTTGGTGGCGGCTTTTTCGGCGACGGGGACCATTCATTTACTGCTGCACTTGGTTCCAAGAAAAACCTTCCAAATGTCAATAGTTAGGCTACCATAGAGTAAAATTGTAGGTTAGTGCTGTTAAGAATATGCTGTTCTAGCCTCATTACTTCAATGCTGCAGGAAATCTAAGAACGAAGTAGTGCCGGTGACAAACTACAGCTCTATGATTGTGTTTACGACTTTCCTTTATTACTTTAAATTAATTTATAGTAAATGCATATTCTCCAAATAGATAAAAAGATATCACAACTGTCCCAAGACAAAGATAAACATCATACTTTGGAAATAGTACGTGATTGGAATGTAATGTACTGAGGAAGATAGATACACAATGATTAAGAGGCATGCCACATATAACTTGGTAACATAAATGTGTTTGCCTTATGAGCCTAAACCTAGCGAGGTGGTAGTGAAGACAACGACAAGTGTAAAGGCTTACTCAGGGGGTATGTAACATAATACTAATAGTAACATATGCTGCATATATTGTCTTGTGCAGTGGCCTATTTGAAATATAACTTAAATTATGATAAATAAAATAATATATGTTATGGAAATAATGATTCTATGTAGTAAATAGAGTGCACATTAAAAGTGCAAATAATATATTCGCTTGGGCACTCCCATCATAATTATTATTAAAAAATACCACTATAAACCAATGATGACATAGTTTACTCTTGAAATTTACACTTACACAATTTACTGTTTGAGATTGCATTAGTACTACAGTTGTCTTATTATCTATCAAAGATTATTTATTAAGGAGTAATACAAACTTATATCAAGTATATTCAATGACATCCATTTTAGCATATAATATATTCAATTCAATCACTTTATTTCGGAATATTGCACCAGTATAAAAGATAGGCTAGACTAAACATTATAACAGTGGGTAATCCCAGTGACACAACCATGTGTGACACCCCACATTAAAACCAACCACAAGGGGCAAACAAAGTTGTTAACACCGTCAGAAGCAGCCATTTCTTAGTTTTGACAATCACTCCAGTTTTGGTTCACTGCACAACAACCTGAATACATAACTGTGTACCACACATAGTCTTCTAAGTGACTCTGACGTATGGTTCAACCATAACAAACAAGTGTGTGGTTAGGTACACTATGGTCTAAACAGAGTAATGTTTACTTATTCAGTACAGATATAATGATCAAAACTATGAAACTGAACCTGTCTCACAAAATGTTTATTTTTGTACTCTTCTTTCCAGTACGTGTGTATTGCTGCACATATTTATCTATTATGTCAACAATTTACATTATAATGAAATATAAAAATCACACATTATAATATACTGCGAATTTAGGTAATGTCGTTATTTTTAACTTTGAAAACATAAATATAATATATTTTTATAACGAAACTAATGTTATATTAAAACTTGTATTCATTGAAAAACTACAACCTGTCGTGTTTCTAGGTACATTTCCAGAAGTTCTAGTTATCACGCCGTATATGAACATGACAAACATAATAAGTTTGATGATTTTCGAATCGCTTAGTTAGGCCTAGGGCTTAGCCTTAGCCTGGCTTAGGCCTCAGCCTCAGGATTAGCCTAACGTTTAGTCTTTAGTTCGTATGTCCTTAGTATAGCCATAACATAGGATAGGGATAGGAAAGTCTCAGACTCAGTTGATTTGTCATAGATAACCTTACCAAAGTGCGAATACCAGCACCATGCGATGTATGTGTATTTAAAAACCGATAACAAACTAACATCGATGACCAAGTCGATGACGATGTCGGCGTCAGTGTCAGTGTCTGCAATACTGAATTCAGCGTGCGAGGTGTTACTTTTTATTATTTTTATTTTTAGAAAGTTTAATCTTGTGACTTGTCTCGTTCGGTCGGTTCAATCGTTCACCGTGTTCCCGACTTTCCACACAACGTCTGATATTGGTGATGGGTTGATTTTTCTCCCGCGCCTTTTCCCGCAAAAGAGATGCTTGCAGCCGAAATTCTTCGTCCACCACTGTATGTGCTAGTAATTCTATATACTGCTAGTGCAGTTGTGTGGTGGCGCCATCTGGTGGGTGCACGTGTGTCGTAGAGAATGTGAGGAGAGATTCCGCTAGGGTAGTGTCATGGCGTCGTGGTTTTGTGCGCGGCTCGTGTTATAGTCGAAAATACAAAGATTTAGGAGATGGCAACCCTGGTATCAAGGTAGATGACTGTTTAACGTACTATAGCAAAACTGTATGCTGGTTTTGAGCATATAACATTCATTACATTTAATAAAACAAGACTTGTAAACTAGCCATTGTTTTTCCCCGGCCCCAACTTCTAATAAGTAGTAATAAGGTGTATTTGTGCATTTACGGGCTTTTATTGGTAATGTTCATGTTTTCTACACATTTATGTTGTATCATTTATATCTTATTTTCATCTCTGTATTTCAGTTTTACGTAAATAAACAGACAATAACATTGATTGATTCGGACATAGCGTTCAGAGTTGACGTATAATTCGCTACAAACACGGCACTGTTTATATACGGAAGTATCTTTTTTGTCTTTTTCAAAATGACAGTTCCGCTTGTGCATTTGAAAAAACTGCGTCGGTTCGTACTCAGCTGAGTACGTACTCAAAACGTTTTATGTCCTCTGTTGAGCACGAAAACTCTGGTGAGCATGAAATCTCAGACTTGAGCACAGATTGAGCTTGAGTTTGAGTACGGTTTATAACCTCGGGCCCTGGTATGCGCTACGAAGCGGTAATCGCGCACAAAATGGCGTATGCGATGACGACGGGACTGTTGTTCACGTTACAACTCGGTCATCAAATACACAATGGCGTGTGCGACGATGAATTACTGTTAACGTCGTACCGTTTTGATCACGTAGACGATGGCAGACGATCATTTGATTAATTTGTAGTACAACACACCATAGAACAATCGTTGAATTTCCTTCAGGTCGATTTACACGATTTGTGCTCCGAGTTGTAGAGCGACACCGTGTCACACAATAATACGCAACTAAACAAACGAGCGATATGTCTCAACACAGCGACCTATATTTTGACTTTCGCCATCATCATTTTAAACGTGGCACACCGCGAGGTACTAGATCGTGAAACTAAGAAACCAGACGCAACGATGAATGAATTAAGCTATTTCCGTTTCTGAAGTACCTGAACGAGCTTTCAACTGATATATCTCACGTGAGAGGCAAGTGTTTTATGCTGAGGACGCACAAGGTCCTTCAAGGCACAGCTAATGTTTTTGCTCAGCTAGACCGTCAGATGGAAGCGCATGTTTCGAACACTAATGTATTGATAAATGTGTAGAGAAACAAAAGTGACTGCATAAGTTGACGCAAATTGACAACAAAACATGTAATTTTATAGCACGGTGTCGAATCCCCGTGACTGCTTATAGTGGTTTATACCTCACCATTGGGCAGACCTGTTCATTCCAACACCAACTGAATGTTACGGGGATAATGCACATATGACCCGCGCCTTCAGAATATGTTTATTCTTTCTTTCGTAATAACTTGTATGTTTTTAATAACCAAACAGTTTTACACTAGTTGACGTAAGTGTTAATTCAGAAATTTACTGGCTACAGTGCAACATAAAATGATTGTAAATGTAGGTATATATATATATATATATATATATATATATATATATATATATATATATATATATACATATAATAGTTTAAAATGGAGTTAACAATATCAAATAAATACAATACTTCAATTACGTGACGAGTATTGCAATACAAAACAGCAGATGCGATGAAGACATTAAGAGTAGAATTGCAATGCCAAAGGAAACATCCCAGTACATGACATATAATTTAAGACCGCAACTGAATGTTGGAACATTCTAAAATATGAAATTGAGATTATCATTGATAAATTTGTTCCGTTGAAAAAATAAGGAAAACGGCCTAGAAAAAAGACTTGTCAAAAGAAGCTATTAGAAAATAGCGTACAAGCACACCATGTGGAGGGTTTATAGACTACACAAATTACAAAGAGGCACTTACCGCAGCTACGAATGAAATGAGACAATCTAAATGAATCTATGAGCAAAAATTAGCATGTAACATAAAAATGAGAGCAAGAGTTTTTATTCGTATATCACGAGTAAACGAAACGTACGAGACAACGTTGGACCATTAGAAGACAGTGCTGAAAATATAAAATCACAAGGTATTTTAATGGAGGAAGACCTAAATGGATACTTCAGTTCACTGTTTACCACAGAGGATATTTGTTCATTACCAGTTCCAGATACTAAATTTCACGAGGCAGAATCGGAGTATTTAGGGCAGTTAATTGTAACTACAGAAATGGTAGCTAAGAAATTAAAGGCAATGAAAGGACAATGAATCACCTGGAGTGGATGGAAATCCTCCAAAACAACTAATTGAAACAGTAGAGCAAATTAGTATACCACTTGCAAGAGTATTCAACTTGTCATTAAAAGAGGGAGTGGTTCCTGTTGAATGGAAAGAAACAAACACCATACCATTATTTAAAAAGGGTTCGAGAAATAAGTAAAATAATTACAGACCAGTGAGTTTAACATCAGTGATTTGTAAGTTATTAGAAAGGTTAATCAAAGACCATATGGTGGACTTCCTTGTTAAGCATAAATTATTAAATTCATCTCAACATGGATTCCTTAAAGCGAGGCTTAACAAATATGTTATGCTTTTTGGAAGAAATTACTAAGTGCCTTGACGAGGAATCACCAATAGATATTATATACTTATATTCCAGGAAACGGTTGAAAAAAGCGCCACATCAAAGATTACTACTTAAATTAAGAGCCCATGGTATCGGGGATCGCATAATCGACTAGATAGAACAATGGCTGACTGAATGAAGACAGATTGGTGTAGTATATGGGGAGGTTTCAAACAACAATAAGCACTGATATGAAAGTTTCAGAGCAGTGTGGTATTGCAG
This sequence comes from Lamellibrachia satsuma, assembly GCA_033239005.1. Taxonomy (NCBI): domain Eukaryota; kingdom Metazoa; phylum Annelida; class Polychaeta; order Sabellida; family Siboglinidae; genus Lamellibrachia; species Lamellibrachia satsuma. Next base: position 2,076,069 of record BSQZ01000048.1, on the reverse strand, counting down.
CTTCAAAGGGTAATCAAATTCTTGGGTTGATGAGAAATATAACATACAAGGAAACAAGCTAATTATACTTCTGTATAAAGCAATAGTTAGGCTTCATCTAGAGTATTGTATACAAGCTGTACAAGCATATATATATATATATATATATATATATATATATATATATATATATATATATATATATATATATATGCTAGCAGCGTGAACATGTTTAAAAACAATCCCAGGAGGACATATTACAAATAGATTACAAAGTTGGACTCTCGATAAGCCAATGGCTTCTTTGTCCACTTGCAATCTGGGCTTTCGCCTTGGATGGCAATCTTGTTAAATCTTGTTTAATCTGATTAAATTTGAAGAATGGGAATATATTTATGCAAATGATGTTCTGTGCGATATGTTGTATGCATTATGGCAGTGAAACCTGGCAACAATATAGGCTTAAATTGCACAGATCAGCAGTAATATAATATTATGGTTTCTCCGGACAATACAAACTGTCTCTTGAACAAAACACATGACAAATAAAGAGGTTTCACAAAGAGTATGACAACAAAGAAACTGGAACCGATCCAGGTTACAATGTCTAGTATATGTATTGGGAAATAGCGAGATTGAGAAAGCGCCTGTAGAACTGTAGAATCAATGGAAAGACACAAAACTTGAAGCAAGCAACGTCTAGAACACATCAAAATTCTGTAGAAATGACTTACATAATAATATTCAGCTGCCGAGAACTACAGACGACGTAATTATGTTGAGGGACAAGGTTGAAAACGTTACCAGGTACAGCAACTGATGATGAAGAAGAAGATCGCTATAACTAGTTAACCTATATTATACAATGGTATGTACATAACATTAATAGTCATACATATCTGGTATAATTGGTCAAGTGGGCTGACGGAGATTGCGATATTTTAGTATACATGACGACGAATTTGTGTGGTTAGTTTTGATTGGTATTCTACATCTATGGTTTAGTGGGTTGCTACATTTAAAGTACTTCACTTTACTATTCCTAATTATGAGTTGCAGTCGGAAACAAATCGGTGAGTAGCTATTGTTGTGTGAATACAGCTCTTCGGACGTGAACATGCCATCAGCACAGTAATTGCCAATTGTTGCTTGTTGCGCGGACAAGCGAAATATTTGTTTTAACTACTGATATGCCTGTGGGTTACTCTGATATATTTTAGGATAGCTAGTCTCACAAATACGCATGCACACACACACACACACACACACACACACACACACACACACACACACACACACACACACACACACACACACACACACACGCAAATACTCACGCACACGCTCACACACAGACGCGCGCGCGCGCACACACACACACACACACACACACACACACACACACACACACACACACACGCACACACACACACACACACATTCATGTATGCTTTTATGTATGGTTGTCAAATTAGCAAACGGTTACGGATGAGCTTACTGGTATTCTTGCTTAAACGGTACAACTGTTAAGGCCTCAGTTGCCGTAGTTCACAAGACAATTCGTTCAGGTATCTGATTGTCCAAACTGGAAGTAAAATGGCACTACAATGGTTCTTGGTAAGTGAACATATACAAACATGAAATAGATCAGATCATACATCGAAAAAAATTGTTCTTCTGATTTTAACCGTATACACTAGCTACCAGGGATGGGCGTAATGCTGATGTAGTGCCTATTGTTGTGCAGCAACATTACATTTTGAGTATTACGAAGTGATAAACATATTTGTTTTGTTTGTACAGTTTTGCAAGTATTTGCAAAGTTTCAGAAGTATTGCAGTATTATGATATTCTTGGTTTAGGTTTAGGTTTTATTAAAACAATGTTTTGTGTCGAACCTTTGCTATTTTGTTAACTATAATTTATTTGTTTAAAAGTAAGACAGTGCTTGGAGACCAGGCATTATGTAAGACTTACGCGCAGGTGAAAAACCATGCCAAAATTCCCTTTTTATCCTAACAATTTAAACGTTATGTAATCCTTAGCATTAAACCTTATTATTATAAATATTCCAATATGTACTATGTAATAGGGCGGAAAGATACTGCAAAGGTATTTGCAATACATTTATAAAAATGCAATACTGTATTACAAATATTTGCAATACCATTACAATGTAATAACTATTTCAAGTTTTTGTAATACTATCTCTTTTAAAAGTATTACGCCCACACTTGCTACTCGATACTTCGATGTTGCGACCAGCGCAGGATGGTCTTTAAGTTCGGTTGCAGTGTTGTTTCGCCTAATGTAAATTGTACTCACTTCTTTCGCATCTGTCACATGAGTAACATTCATCGGAAGTAAACATTTCGCAGCCGGGTACGTTTCCATCTAAATTTAATTTTGTATGTTTTACATAACATAATCAGTATAATAATAATTGGAAGTTATCTTCAATAATATCATACCCATTCAATATCTTAAAACTTTCAAGCTGATCTCCTCTTAACCTACAAGTCTCTAGAGTTGTTAAACCACATTCTTTCAGGCGTTATTCACAACTAAGTTTAGTTGCTCTCCTCTGTATGTGTTCAAGCGTACCTATATCCTTCTTACGATATGGTATCCACGCTTGTATACAGTATTCTAAATGAAGACTAAATATTGCGTTATGCATATGTATAACTAGCTTTTTTCCTTGTATATTATGTTTCTCCTAATCACTCCAAGAATTTGATTACCCTTTGAAGCTGCAATACCACACTGCTCTGAAACTTTAATATCAGCGCTTATTGTAACTCCTAAGTCCTTTTTTATAGTAGTACCCAGAACAGTATCTCCCATTTTATAATTTACATCCTACTTCCCATGTCCTGTATGTAGGCATTTACATTTCCCAAAATTGAACATCTGCCATTTCTCAGACCATTTCACTAATCTGTCTAGATCGTTTTGTAAATGTTGTCTATCTGCATCAGAGTTAAACTTTCTAAACACTTTTGTGTCATCCGCAAATGTCAGTACGTTACTTGTTATATTGTCGCCCAAGTCATTGATATACATTAAGAATAATAAAGTTCTTAACACTGATCCTTGTGGTACCCCACTAAAAACTTATTTCCGGTTTGAAACTTCTCCATCTACTACAGCACGCTGTCTTCTGTCAGTCAGCCATTGTCCTAACCAGTCAGTTATGCCATCCCCGATACCATGGGCTATTAATTTAATACCTTATGCCAACTAACTTGCTAGGTGTCGCCACCTAACTCAGCGACCTACTTAGACACACTTAGGAGCCTTTCACAAATGTCAACATTTCCCTATTAGTACATTATTATCATAGCACCTCCCCCTGGTCTTTAAAATGTTGATACGTATCCTTATTGAAGGTGTCAGTGATCCATCTGATGAGTGAAATATGTGGATACAACATATCGATACACAAGATCACCTAGAATCTAGTGCAGAATGCCAATTAACAAACTGAAGGTCGGCAAATCGTGTGGTAATGTTGGTCTTAATGATGAACATTTTCAATTTGCCAACCCCCGTATAGCTGTTCTACTTTCAATATTTTATTACACGTGGTCATCTAATTGATGAATTTATGAAAACGGTTATTATACCCTTTGTCAAAAATTAATCTGGTGGCACTAACGATGTTAATAATTACATTCCAATCGCACTGGTTACGGTAGGTTCTAAGATCTTTGAAGTTGTATTGCTTGGGCTAATATACATAGACTAATAGACATAGACAAATAGACAGTTTGGTTTCAATAAGGTACATTCCACTGATCACTGAGTATCCGCATTAAAATGCTACTCAATACTATAGAAGCTACAACAGCCCTGTGTACGGATGCTTTCTAGATGCATCTAAAACATTCGATAAGGTTAACCATTGGATATTTTTTAAGGTGCTTAATTGAGATGTGCCTATATTGCTTGTATGTATACTTTTATACTTGGGGAAAGATGCCCTAGGATATATTCCCCCCACCCTGGATATCTTACCCCCTCAGAATACCCAAGTTGTCTTGACTCCAAACTATTTTCCCTCACAACTAAAATCAAGAAAATGGTACAATTAAATCAATATTTATTATACATTTCTTAATGTAATGACTTACAATTATCACAAAAGAGTTCACGTGCGATAAATCACAAAATCAGTTTTTCATCACTTACAGTTATCACAACAAAATCTCATGCAAAATAATTCACTAACTTCAATACATTAATTAATTAAGTGTCTACTCTTATCACACAAACTACACGTCCACAAAAATAAAGAAATATTACATTAAGTGTCTACAACCCATATTGTTTCATGGTAATTAAAGTCTTGTATACATCTTCCTTACATAGACGACTGGACATTTTATAAGGCTTGGGATCAAACGATTATTTTCTTCTGTGAAGTGGGTGACAGGATTTAGTTATGTGTGTGGTTACCCAACAAAAACAAATAAAAGTTTAATAAACTATACAGCTACACCAATAAATAAAGGCGGGTTCTTGAAACTTGTATTGATAACAATGGGGTGTTACCATGCTGAGCAACTGCTTGGAGGATTAGACATCTCATGCAGGGCATTAGTATAACACCTGTCTATTTTTAGAGATATCCACTCACTCTGATAGCGGACGAGTCCGATATAGACTATTGTCTACTCGTGAGACTTGCAACTCTGGTGACTGGTCAGTTTCCCAAGTGTTTACTTGAAACTATTTAACAAAGGACCTATCACATGGTCAAACTACCGCATAATCTGCATTCGCTTAAATCAATCCAGGCTACCATGATGATGTGTCACGACTATTTTCTACTCGTGCGACTTGCAACTCTGGTGACTGGTCAATTTCCCAAGTGTTAACTTGAAAATATTTAACCTATTACATGGTCAAATTACCGCCTAATCTGCATTTGCTTAAATTAACCGAGGCTACCAAAGTCGCAACACTGTCAGGTATGTTATTATGTTGATGTTTATACCTGCGCATTGAAATCTGCCTAACTGTCTGTATATAAAACAATATGTGTATGTATCTGTCTGTCTCTCTCTCTCTCTCTCTGTTTGTCCCGTCACATCTCCGTCACTTCCGTTTGGGGCTGATCTGTTGTAGCCGCGCTCGTGTTCATACATTAAATGTCTTACGAAGGAACTTATGTGAACGTTTGACGTAACTGGGAACAAAAGTAGTTCGTAGTTACGTACAATTGTTCGCAACGCTACGTGTGTTTTCGACGATTGTTCCGAGTTACGTGATCAAACGGCAAACGTTCACATAAGTTCCTTCGTACGGTACGAACACGTTGTGAAAGCGGCAGTTGCACATGCTCTCGGGTCATGAACTTGTATCCACCGTTGCCATAGACATTGCCCTACCAACACGTGACTGGGTAGTGCAAAGGGTCATGAGCTCTCGCAGTGGCTGCCTGCTCTGACGTGCAGTGCCGGGTAACTCAGCTAGTAGTGTTACAAAGGGTTTTGTAGTTACCACAGCTACGACATTACAATACAAATAATTAAAATTTACTATCTGTAAATTAAGATAATGAATAAGTTCTTAAAATTAATTACTAAAATTATTATTTTGAATATGCACGGTGGTATTATTTATATAAAAAACTGTTGATAAACCTAACTGGAGTTGTGCAATTTATATATATATATATATGTGTGTGTGTGTGTGTGTGTTTGTGTGTGTGTGTGTGTTTGTGTGCACTCGTGTACGTGTGTGTTTGCGCGTGCGCGTGCGCGTGCGTGCGCGTGCGTGCGCGTGTGACAAATGAACGAATACGTCTGTGATATCAGTTACCTTTCGAAATACGCTCAATATACATTCATGTCATTCAGACTGTTGCGTAAATGTCTCTTTACGTAAACTTGTCGTATTATGTGTTTCAGACTATTCGTTCACATAAAAAATTGACACAAAATGAAATTCACATTCTGGGTAAGTGTGTATTGTGAATTTTAAGAAATGACATCTGTATAAAGGACTACTAATATGTAGTTGTTTTTGTAAAGAGCAAATGGCGACGAATAATGAGAGAAGACGACAATGAGAGAAAGAGAT
>BSQZ01000048.1:2005000-2065000 GCA_033239005.1 Lamellibrachia satsuma | reverse complement strand
GGATCATGTGCTCAAGCAGTGGCTGCCTTTTCTCTCCCCCTGCAAGGCCGGGTAACTCGGATAGCAACACATACATGATTGCATTAACACGTATGTTCAGCTCGATATATGGCACGCTATCGCGAAAACGAGACAAGTTGCTAGATTCCATTGCACTGTACCGTAAATGTTAACATGAACTGTGTTATTCGACTAGATATGGTCAAGAGTTTTCCCGCGTCTATAGTTTTCTACAATTTATATTTATATGGTTGAAATTGTGTTCTGCCCGTTTTTGCTATTTGTTTATTTATTTTTATCACAAGAAACGATGTAAGGTACATAAGGTGCATGACATGTAAGGTGTGATATATCGTATAGGTCAGGTTTATTTCTAATTTGCATAAAACAATACCCCATCCTGTTAAAATGTTACTATATTTATCTATTTATTACTTTGATATACCTGATTAGGTCTACATAATAACACAAACCAAAACGCTGTTATTAACCTTTTTTGTTTTTACGGTTATTTATATCTTAATAAAATATATTAGATTATGCATAATTAAATTTGTATAGCTTTGTTGACCGCTAGTCCCCTGGAGGAGCAGATACTTGTCGACGGGACAGAAATCCAATCTGTCCCCGTCGACATCTAGTGGTTGTATATACGGAAGCGGAATTTAGACACATTTCTCGAATCAATAATATACATTTTCAGTAATTAAGCACAATTTAAAATGTATGACGGGAAATTGTTATTGTTTTCTTTGGGTTATTCATGTGAAATCTTGACAATATAAACAACATCACGTTTTCGAAAATTTACCGCAGCTGTATATGAACGCTTTTTCAAGACAATAACAGGCGTTTTCAGCAGGTAAGCGCCGCTTACAATGTGCGACGGGAAAAGGTTTTGCTGTCAACCTAAACACATTTTATATATGATAAAATACAAAAAAAAGATCGTTAAACAGAAATATATGTTGAAATGTTCATCGGAAACAGTCATATATGTTGTTTTCGCATATCAAGTATTGGAAGGTGGGCAGTTTACCTCACAGGATCGTAGAGAACACGAGTTCTTTTAAACAAATTTGAAGTGTCTGTCCCCGCCGGAAATTTTACAAAACCCCCCTCCACTATTGGAATGGTCCCTGTCCCCAAAATGCAATATATAGGTGTTCTGCACTGTATTCTACATTTATATTTGAAATGTTGGCATACACTTTTTAAGTACGACGTTGAGTGACAGCACCTCACAAACCTACACCCGCAAAACTACAACACGTCCTAAAATTTTAGGAAGATGAATTGTAATGAAACCTGAACATAGGACGGAACAAATTTAAAAGAATTAACTTTGGTGTACGTTTATTTCCACAACTTTTTATTTGTGTTGTATGCGGGACGTTGGACAGAATGTGGTCAGCGACGTGGACAAATTCTGGTGAGCGAGGTGGATAAAATGTAGTGTGATATATATATATATATATATATATATATATATATATATATATATATATATATATATATATATATATATATATATATATATATATATATATATATATATATATGTATATATATATATATATATATATATATATATATATATATACGGCACTTCTCACGTAGAAAAGGGACAATTTGTTGGTTCAGATTTTTTTTTTGTTCCTGATTCTATTTTATTTACTCATATTGTACTCAAAGTACACTTTGTTAACCATCACATAAAAAGTCCACTGAGATAGGTGCTTTACTCATGCCACAGTAGATCGGCAAATATGTGTGTTATTGTCCACGTCTGACACCACATTTTGTCGATGTTGCGCACCATATGTTGTCCATGTTGCACACCACATTTTTTCCACGTCGTTCACCACACTTTGTCCACGTCGCTAACATGTCCAACGTTCGGTTATGAAATTATAGCTGCCTCCCTGTATTTGATAGGACGTATTGTGTGCGTGTGTAATAAAAATGTACACACAGTTTGTGCCTGCTTTTGTTGGACCATTGTGTAGACACTGACAGTGGCATGGCCACATAACGCGGGTCGTTAGTCGGAGGCACGTGTTTGCGGTGCTACAGGGACTACAGGCGTGAGTCAGTCGTTGCAAACATAGGTTGTAACGCTACACGCATGTGTGGGTCGTCATCGGGGTACATAACAAAAGAACAATTCTGGCTGGGAGCAATGAAGATCTAGGATTTGACCAACTTGTGTTCGATGTTGCATTCAGAGCCACGTTGGGACATTCGTGCGCCCCACGCCCCCGGCTCCACATACGGTGAGCAGTTGTGCTATACAACAAAATGGCCTTTCCCCTTACATATAATATTATGGCTAAAATACGTACGCATTTTTCATGTACTCGTTCTCTGTGATACGAATTCGCACAACACTTAAATCGGGGTCGTAGTACAACAATTGTTATGTTATCACAATATAGTTTACACTATGAGACAGTTACGCAAACGTCTAAAGTTAATCGAAATCAATAAAACAATAGCTTTCCAACTTCACAATCGCATGCGCCCTGCAAAACTCACAATCACATTCCCAGTTAGATATTCTATTTGTAAAGCACTGTGTCAATTGGCGAGGTATGTACTTCCTATTGACTTGACACTTGCACGGATACTCCTCGAAGCAACTCCAGTAACAATTGGCATATGATTGCCCTGCGAAACAGACTACCTGGAAATACCTTTGACACGTCTCTCCAGACAGTCACACGAGAGATATATATATATATATATATATATATATATATATATATATATATATATATATATATATATACATATATATATATATATATATATATATATATATATATATATATATATATATATATATATATATATATATATATATATATATATATATATATATATATATATATATATATATATATATATATATATATATATATATATATATACATATAATTAATTAGTATCTTTACCAACAAATACTTTTCGTGTCTTCTTGTAACAAACAAGAAGGTTCTGCCATTAAGCCTCAGCATGATTTAACAGTAGTGTTAATGCAATACGGAACGTTTGGTTCGGTTCGGTAATTTTCGTGAATTCAGTTAACTTTAGACGTTAACAGTTGTTCTAGTACGACCCCGATTTAAGTGTTGTGCGAGTTCGTCTCATAGAGAACGAGTACAGGAAAAATGCATATGTATTTTAGACATAATGTTATATGTAAGGGGAAAGGCCATTTTGTTGTATAGCACAACTGCTCACCAGGGGTGGAGCCGTGGGCGTGGGGCGCACGAATGTCCCAACATAGCTCAGAATGCACCATCGAACACACTAAAAAAAGTTGGTCGAATGGATTTGTGCCCCGATTTGTCGGGTGATACAGTGTCGCACAATAACGCGCCACTAAACAATGTGTGTGTGTTTAGACGAGCGACATGTCTCAACACAGCGACCTAGATTTTGACTTTTGCCACTCCCGCTTTGAGAATTGATGAAAGGTCACGACGGATTCAGCTGTTGTTGGTCGCTGATTGGCTACTGCTTCAAGTTCTGCCGGAAAAATACGTTCAGCAAATCGGCCTTGTTTATCGGCCTCACGCCGTAGTTTACACAACCGAATTTTACATCGCGCGACACCGTGTCGGCCGATACATTTGGAAAACATGTAAACCGGCCTCTAGACTTGTTTCGGAAGTTAAGTCAACAGGAAGCTCCGAAGCTCCGATACTGTCGAATAATAATGTATAAGTGACTACGGCGCCACACGGTGGACGGGAAACCATTCAATATAGACTCAGAGAGGTTTGTTTGTAACTTTTTTTTGGCTCACCGACCATTCCCTCCCTTATCTGTGAAGTAGTCGCGAAAACTGCACAATCATCATTTTAAACGTGGCACACCGCGAGGTACTAGATCGTGAAACAAGAAACCAGTCGCACCGATGCATTACACTATTTCGGTTTCTGAAGTAACTGAACGAGCTTTCAGCCGATATATATATATATATATATATATATATATATATATATATATATATATATATATATATATATATATATATATATCATATATATATCACGTGAGAGGCAAGTGTTCTATTCTGACAACGCACAATGTCCTTACAGACACAGCTAATGTTGTTGCTCAGCTAGACCGTCAAACGAAGCACATGTCTTGATCTCTAAAATATTTATAAATGTATAGAAAAACAAAACTGACTGCATAAGTTGACGCAGAATGACAATAAAATATGTAATTTTATAGCACGGTGTCGAACCCCGGCGACCGCTAATAGTGGTTTATGCCTCACCCTTGGGCAGACCTGTTCATTCCAACGTCAAATGAATGTTACGGGGATAATGCACATTTGACCCGCCCCTTCGGAATATGTCTATTCGTTCTTTGTTAATAAATTGTATGTTTTTAATAGTCAAAAACAGTTTACACTGGTCGACGTAAGTGTTGATTCTGGAATTGACAGTGCAACATAAAATTAATGTTCGAATAAACTATCAACAAGGATGCGAATATTGGAGCCAATTTGGGATGTATATTCATTTGGCGCCTACTTGATACATTTTTGCGGAACATTCCCGAGGGACCTAATCGATGGCATATGCCTCCTATTTCGGATTTTAACAAATACATTATATAATGATCAATACGATCCATGAGACAGATCATATACCAAAAGAAGTACGTACATCAAGATCCTTTGCCATGGAAACCAAGAGCGACTGAATGTGAGCGTCATCAGACTATTAGCCGTACTAGAAAAAATACCCATCCTTCGGACATGATATCTTAGTATTTGGTAAGTGACTGTCACGGTAACAATATTCATCACAGAAATATCCACTTATGCCTTGGCATCTGGTGCTGCCACTGAATACCTCTGAAAATTGCGATGTAATACTGGCAGTTATAGTAACCCTTAGAGACGCGTTGCAGTTATGTTAGGTAACGTCGGACAATCGAAGAAAAGACGCTTGACTTTGTCAACATTTGTACGTATTTGTTCGAATAGCGTTGTGGACATTTGTACGTAATAATTACAAAGGGCAATTCAGTTGTTCGAGAAAGGGCAACAGCGCGGAGAATTTCGAAAAATGTAAATGAGATGACCCGACCGTCATCCGTGAAAGTTTGACGCCCGAGATGCAAATCATTGCATACAAACATACTCACTGTATATATATATATATATATATATATATATATATATATATATATATATATATATATATATATATATATATATATATATATATATATATATATATATATATATATATATATATATATATATATATATATATATATATATATATATATATATATATATATATATATATATATATACATATGTCAATATTGATTCGAAGAAGGAAAAGGAACAATGAGTGCAATGTCTATATATAGTAAGGATACTTTCTGAAAATGCAATTGAAGTTCATAAATACATATACCCACGAAGTTCATAAAAATGTATACACATGTTATATTGTGTTGACAAAGTAAAATGTTAAGGCATGCTTAAAATACCTAAACGATACGAATTTGATATGACGGATTTTCGGTAGCTGCAGACCATATACTGGCAAGAGAAAGTTGACACCAGGATCGATGGAGACATAAGAGAATGGTCTTGGATAAAACGAGGTGTATGAAAAGGATGTGTTTGTATCATTAATTATAAGAAGGCTTCAAAAAATGCAGCACCATTAAGCTTCTGCAAAACAATAGTTTAAAATTGTGTTAGCAATATTAAATAAGTGCAATACTTCAATTACCTGGCGAGTATTGTGATACAAAAGAGAAGATGTGATGAAGACATTAAGAGTAGAATTGCAACAGCAAAGAAGACATTCAAGGTCATGACATATCATTTGAAGAATAGGAATACATTTATGCAAACCCGATCAATGACGTCATGTGCGAACAGAATAGCAGTAATATAATTATCGTTCCTCCGTACAATACAAAACATCTTTTGGACAAAACACATGACAAATAAAGAGGTTTCACAAAGAAAGGACAAAGAGACTGGAACCCATCCAGGTTACAATATCTAGTATATGTATTGGGAAATAGTGAGATTGACAAAACGACTAATCTAATTGTAGAATCAATGGAAAGACACAGCGCAAGAAGCAGGCAACGTATAAAACACAATTCTGTAGAAATGACTTAAACAATGATATTCAGCGGCAGATAACTACATACGACGTACTTATGTGGAGGGACAAGATTGACAACGTTACCAGGCAGAGCAACTGATGATGAAGAAGAAGATCGCTATAATTATGTGGAGGGCCAAGATTGACAACGTTACCAGGCAGAGCAACTGATGATGAAGACGAAGATCGCTATAATTATGTGGAGGGCCAAGATTGACAACGTTACCAGGCAGAGCAACTGATGATGAAGAAGAAGATCGCTATAATTATGTGGAGGGCCAAGATTGACAACGTTACCAGGCAGAGCAACTGATGATGAAGAATAAGATCGCTATAATTATGTGGAGGGCCAAGATTGACAACGTTACCAGGCAGAGCAACTGATGATGAAGAAGAAGATCGCTATAATTATGTGGAGGGCCAAGATTGACAACGTTACCAGGCAGAGCAACTGATGATGAAGAAGAAGATCGCTATAATTATGTGGAGGGCCAAGATTGACAACGTTACCAGGCAGAGCAACTGATGATGAAGAATAAGATCGCTATAATTATGTGGAGGGCCAAGATTAACAACGTTACCAGGCACGGCAACTGATGACGAAGATCGCTATAACTAATTAACCTATATTATACAATCGTATGTACACAATATTAATAGTCATACATATCTGGTATAATTGGTCAAGTGGGCTGACGGAGATTGAAGTACTTTAATATTCACGACAAAGCTCTCACGAATTCGCCAGGATGTATAATTTGAGTGGTGAGTTGTGATTGGTAGGCTACATCTGTGGTTTAGTGGGATGCTACATTTCACCGTCCATTTACTATTCCCAATCGAATTATGAGTTGCAGTCGGAAACAGATCGGTGAGTAGCTATTGGTAGGTGAGTATAGCTCTACGGACGTCAAAATGCCGTCAATACAGTAGTAACCAATTATTGCGGGGGCAATCGAAATATTTATTTTAACTACTGAGATGCCTGTGGGTTATTCTGATATATCTTGGGATAGGTAGTCTCACAAATACGCACGCACACACACGCACGCACTCACGCACGCACGCACGCACGCACGCACGCCACCACACACACACACACACACACACACACACACACACACACACACACACACACACACACACATTCATGTATGCTTTTATGTAAAGTTGTCAAATTCGCAAACAGTCATGCATACGCTTTCTGGTTTTCTTGCTTAAACGGTATAATTGCTAAGGGCTGATTTACCGTAGTTCATAAAAAAATTCTTTCAGGTATCTGATGGTCCAAACTGCAAGTATAATGGCACGACAATGGTTCTCGGTAAGTGAACATGTAACAAACTTGAAATAGATCAGATCATACAGCAACACATTTGTTTTCTGATTTTGACCGTATACACTAATTGCCAAGGATGGGCGTAATGCTGATGCAGCCTATTGCTGTGTTGCAACATTCAATTGTGAGTACTACGAAGTGTTAAACATATGTGTTTTGTTTGCAGTACAGTAATGCGGGTATTTGCAATACTTTCAGACGTATTGCAGTATAATGATACGTTTGGTTTAGATTTATTTTTTTATTAAAACAACGTTCTGCGTCGCGATACTGCTATTTTGCTAATTATAATTTAATTAATTACATTTTTTTTAAAGAAAGACATGGGTGCTTAGGGGTTAATCAGAAAATCCAGGTATCATGTAAGACTTACGCGCTGTTAAACACATGCCAAAATTCGCATTGTATCCTAACAATTTAAACTTTATGTGGTCCTTAACATAAACCCTTGTTTTATTATTATAAATATTACAATATATACAATGTAATAGGGCGGAATGGTACTGCAAAGATATTTGCAATACTTTTATGAAATTGCAATACTGTATTGCAAATATTTGCAATACAATTACAATGTAATAAGTATTTCAAGTTTTTTTAATACTTTGTCTTTTAAAAGTATTGCACCCAACCCTACTACTCGATACTTCGATGTTGCAACCAGCGCAGGATGGCATTTAAGTTCGATTGCAGTGTTGTTTCGCCTAACGTAAATTGTACTCACTTCTTTCACATCTATCACACGAGTAACATTCACCGGAAATAAACATTTCCCAGGCGATTTATGATGCGAGAGCACATGCTTTGCCATGTTTGTATTCACTGAAGATGTCCTCTACGACATGTTTGTGTTCACTGAAGCTGTCCACAACGACATGTTTGTGTTCACTGAAGCTATCCCCTGCGACATGTTTGTGTTCACTGAAGCTGTCCACTATGACATGTTTGTGTTCACTGAATCTGTCCACTACGACATGTTTGTGTTCACTGAAGCTGTCCCCTACGACATGTTTGTGTTCACTGAAGCTGTCCACTACGACATGTTTGTGTTCACTGAAGCTGTCCCCTGCGACATGTTTGTGTTCACTGAAGCTGTCCACTACGACATGTTTGTGTTCACTGAAGCTGTCCACTACGACATGTTTGTGTTCACTGAAGCTGTCCCCTACGACATGTTTGTGTTCACTGAAGCTGTCCACTACGACATGTTTGTGTTCACAGAAGCTGTCCACTACGACATGTTTGCGTTCACTGAAGCTGTCCCCTGCGACATGTTTGTGTTCACTGAAGCTGTCCACTACGACATGTTTGTGTTCACTGAAGCTGTCCCCTGCGACATGTTTGTGTTCACTGAAACTGTCCCCTACGACATGTTTGTGTTCACTGAAGCTGTCCCCTGCGACATGTTTGTGTTCACTGAAGCTGTCCCCTACGACATGTTTGTGTTCACTGAAGCTGTCCCTTACGACATGTTTGTGTTCACTGAAGCTGTCCCCTACGACATGTTTGTGTTCACTGAAGCTGTCCCCTACGACATGTTTGTGTTCACTGAAGCTGTCCCCTGCGACATGCTTGTGTTCACTGAAGCTGTCCCCTGTGACATGTTTGTGTTCACTGAAGCTGTCCCCTGCGACATGTTTGTGTTCACTGAAGCTGTCCCCTGCGACATGTTTGTGTTCACTGAACCTGTCTCCTGCGACATGTCCTGCTGTCATTCCAGACAAAAAAAGTAATCAGATATACGATGGAACACGGTCAAGGACCGTCTAAGCTCCAGCACAAGTACCATCACTGTCACCATGCAGACAGCAAACAACACAGTAATGAGGTTTAGTAAATTGTTGGAGAGCACAGTAATCCAACATCATCACGAATACCTACGATCGTGGCGAAATTAACGGTGTGTGTGGTAGACATGTTATAGCAGCGATGAAAGATCATACCCTCGATGCTTGATATATTACTTGATATGTTGTTTCTGCTGCAGCAGCTGCTGCTGTTGCTGCTGCTGCTGCTGTTACTGCTGTTGCATATCTTGCTGTTGCTATTGCTGCTGCTACTGCTATTAAATATAACGATAGTGCTGATGTTGTATAATATTTATTTGGATAGTTGCGTTGCCGATCGTAAAACTAAAATCAGCTATACTCAATATATAAATACTAATAAAATATTTATGAAATATGTGTAATCCATATACTGTTTATATATATATATATATATATATATATATATATATATATATATATATGTATGCATATATGTATATATATATATATCGGAATAGTTTCCGTTGCTTCGCTTTATCTGCGATAAAAACACATTCGTAAAATACGTGCACTTCTGAAATGTTGAGGCTCTACATGTTATTATTGCATGACCGGGACCTGTCCCGAGCTACATGTGTTATGGTAAATGTTAGACACCTGACAAACATCATGTTGATTGCATAGTCTTCTCGCGTTTATAAGCAGTCTATTGTTGCAGTCTGTCATTGAACAGCCATTCACGGCTCTCCGTTTGGAGTGGCGTAGATTTTACATAACATGATGCCACTGACCATTGTTCACTACTGTCATTTTCCAACAGTTGCTGTTCGTCGCCTTCCTGTGTATTACGGCGATCGACGGCGGCAAGAAAAGTCGCCGAAAGAAGGGCAACTTAGACTTGGAACTGTGCCATGAACTTTGCGAATACGTCTTCCGTGACTGCTTCGCAAAAATTAACACGTGCCCGTGGAATGACGCGACCAGCTCAACAAACGCCGCGATAGAGTGCGCCAAGAAAAGAACCAAGTGTATGGAGTCTTGCAATGACAAGTACGCTAACAAAAAGCCATGAACTGATACACAGTTGGTGGTTCGGTTACAAGTTACGTAGTATGATGTATACGGGTGGTCAGGCTCCGATATGCGCTTAATATTGTGCATTGTTTGACCTGTGTTCCCATTAGTGGCGTAGGACAAAAGAAACAACTAAGTGCTTCATATTATGTTATTTTCAAATATTTCACCAGAATATATTTATTTATTTTGGGGTCATATCTGTCACCATGGAATCGGACACGTATTCTTTCTCTTATAATTATGGGGGCTGCGATTTTGTGCCGACAGGAATTTTCTTAAATCTAACTGTGTATTTCGTGTTTTACAAACTTAATTAACCGAAACATTCGGTAATTAGCCTAAACTAAATATACATTGTATACTCAGCTGGTACGATCTCTTGCAGTGTTTGTATATAACAAACGCACCGTTGATCTGACGTTTGTTTATCAGACGGCTGCGTAGCTTGACGCAAATAAATTCCGATACCTTATGACAACTAACTCGCTAGGTGTCGCCACCTAACTCATCGAACTACTTAGACACAATTAGGCGCCATTCACAATTATCAACATTTCCCTATTAGTGCAGAGAGTACTCATTATCATACCACCTCCCCCGGAATTAGTACTTTAAAATGTTGATACGTTTCCTTATAGAAAAAAGTGTCAGTGATCCCTCTGATGTATGTCGTATGTGGAAACAACATGTCGACACACAAGGTCACCTCGAATGCCATGGTCTTAGTGCCGAACATTTTAAACGTGCCAACCCACGTATAGCTATTCTACTTTCAATATTTGATTACACATGGTCATCTACCTAATGACTTTATGAAAACGGTTATTATACCCTTGGTTAAACATTAATCTGGTGACACTAGCAATGTTAATAATTACAACCCAATTGCACTGGTTACGGTAGATTCTAAGATCTTTGAAGTTGTATTGCTTGGGCTAATAGACAGTTTGGTTTCAAGAAGTACATTCCTCTGATCACTGAGTATCCGCATTAAAATGTTATTCAGTACTATAGAAGTTATAACAGCCCTTTGTATACATGCTTTTTAGATGCGTCTAAAGCATTCGATAGATTTAGCCATTGGACATTAACAACTGCTGTGCTAGCCATACGTTCTATGCAGACGATTTTAGCGTTATATCCCTGTGGTCTTCAGGCTGTACTGAATATTTGTTCAAAGTTTGGTTTTGAAAATGATATCATTATATAACCCTTTAAAAGTTATATGTATGGTTGTCAAACCGTGTGGTTATCTTCTAAAATGTCCAGCAGAAATTCACACGAACTATACCTAACTTGAATATCGCTGTTGAAGGGTCAAAACAATGGAAGCCCATTTTGATTTGCACCATATGGTTGTTTGGATACGAGTCTATTTGACTAACCTCTAACACACTGCAATTACATTGTTTGGAGTCATCAACGAAATATATGTCGACGAGTCAATATAATGAAAGTCAAAAACAATATTAGTAATTAAACGGTCATATACTGATACACCCTATAATGCCAGACAGCATAGCAATAGCCAAATTAATTCGGAACATTACTTTTCGGACACGTATGTAACTGTTATCTATGCCATTATGAAATCGGACACGTATTCTTACTCTTATATGGGGCTGCGATTTTGTGCCGACAGGTATTTTCTTAAATCTAATTGTGTATTTCGTGCTCATGATGCATTTTAAAAACCTAATTAACCGAAACATTAGGTAATTAGTCTAAGTTAGATGAACATTGTATACTCATCTGGTACGATCTTGCAGTTTGTGTATTAAACTAACGCACCGTAGATCAGACGGTTGCTTTGCCTCACACAAATCAAATCAAATACCACACCTAAAATCTACTAACTCGCTAGGTGTCGCCACCGAACTCAGCGAATTATTTAGATATGATTAGGGGCCATTCACAATTATTGTCAACATGTCCCTATTAGTACAGAGAGTATTAATTATCAGACCACCTCCCCATGAATTTGTACTTTAGCATGTTTTTAATATGTATTTTTTTTCATATTGAAATACATATATGTAATTGTGCTATGATATCGTACGTGTATAAGACATACAACAGCAACCATCATGATGATGTTTGCAAACAAGTATTTACAATGCCTATGCCTGTGCAATTGTAGACATGCATATGCATACACTGGCATAACAAATACCCAAATTTCACTATGCTATAGAAAATTCCATTGCTATTACCATAGACATAGGCAATCCAGTGAAGCATGTGTAGTCATATTTGTAGCGTATTCGTTTTGACTGAATAAAGATGGCATTCTGATTTCTAGGCTTGATTGGTTAAACATAGCTTTACCTAAAAAGAAACTTGTTGACATGTCAAGTTTATTGTGAGGTAAAACTATGTTTAATAGCTTTTCATCATTTTCATATAAATACGAAGACACCACACATAAATGATTCGATAATGTAACTCGAAAATATAGGCTTGGCTAGAATGCTGATCAGACTACGTATTTACAGTTCCTTTTCGGACACTGGCACTCCCTTATACCACCGGCTAATACGAGTTATTTTCTACTTATTCTGTGCATCGATACGAAAATATGACAGGTTGACCCTACTAGTCGCAAAACATGGTAAACATGTTAATGTTGCAGCAACCTACACGTGGACTGAGTACAGACATTGTGACTACTCAACTGTTAATAACGACACCCGCTAATCCATGATATACTTATATACGATGGACTAACAACAACAAGTCTCAATTACGAAACGCTTCATGGCATAATCTTGAATGATCACCCATAATGTAATCTTCCCGTTTCGTTTGAAATGCTATAGCGACCGGTGTTTCGTGTTGTCGCTTGACACAATTAATTCAGAGGTATCACTCAGAGGTAGAATATAAAGTTACACACAATGTAGCTATATTTGTTATTCCGAAGTCAAATACTTTCAGTGTGAGGTAAAATTCAACAGAAGACGCCGTGGAGGTAACTGTGAAGTATTTATTTTCTGGGATGGTGCTACAACGACATACAGAGCGGTGCACACTCCTACATAACATACTTGCAAACAATCCAATGAATTGGACGGCCCTCTAACGTAGCAACGTGCACTGCAGAGCGCAGTTTGTATTGACGTAGACTATGTCAATGGATACATTGGTGCGGTAATACATAACACATTCAAGTGTTAAACATTACCTCTGCTTGAATACAGTTTCAAGTAAGTAAGCCTTTCCGGGAAATGGCACCATCGTTCGACATGTACTACTACTCAACTGTAAGCCTTAGCGTTTCGTATACGCGTCACCGAGAGGACGAACATGTTTGCTTAGAACTCAGACGTGAGACTTTCGAATGATTATGTCGATTGTTACAACCAGTAATGTAATAATCAACCGGTAATGAAATAATCGACCGGTAATGTAATAAATCGACCGGCAATGTACTAATCAACCGGTAATGTAATGATCAACCGGTAATGTAATAAATCGACCGGTAGTGTATTAAAAATTATGATGATAATGATGATGATGATGATTATGTTAATAATGATGATGATAAAGAAGGTGATGAGAGTGATAAATGATTATGATTATGATGATGATGATGAAAATTAAGGGGTCATATTAGTAACGATGATAATGATGATGATGATTATGACGATGATTATGATTATGATGGTGATGATAATGATGACGATGATGATAATAACAATGATGATGAGGGTGATAAATGGTTATGGTGATGATGAAGAAGAAGGTTAAGACAATTAAGCGGTCTTAGTGATGATGATGATGATGATGATGATGCTGATGATGATGATGAAGCTGATGATGATAAGAATGATGATAACGACAGTGATGACGAGGGTGATAAATGGTTATAATGATGATGAGGAAGACGACGATGACAGTTAAGCGGTCTTAGTGATGATGATGATGATGATGATGATGATGATGACGAAGATGATGACAATGAGGGTGATCATTATTACGCTTATGAGGACGAAGACAATGACATCCTCATCCTCATCATCCTGCCCCTGCTCATCATCGTCATCGTCATCCTGATGTTCATCCTTATAACGGCTAGCCATGCTGACACCCACTGGACGTTCACAAAAGTGATTAACATAGAAATCTCAGAACGAGCCAGCCGCATGTTTTCTGGGAGGACATATGGAATGCCGTTATAACCTCCGAGCTAGCGCATATAACTTCCCAGCTAGCGCATATAACCTCCCAGCTTGCACATATAACCTCCCAGCTAGCGCATATAACCTCCCAGCTAGCGCATATAACCTCCCAGCTAGCACATATAACCTCCCAGCTAGCGCATATAACCTCCCAGCTAGCGCATATAACCTCCCAGGTAATGCACGGCAGTAACTACATGTTGGTGAACAATAGGACCGAGACAGACAGTGGTAAGGAAGAAGGTAGGTCATTAAAAAGGGTCACATCAATAAATGAAAGAGGTAATCTACACCCAATTAAGGGATCACCTCACACAATTATTTAATCGATAATTAAAAATGCTTAAAAACGAAATACCGGATCATCACTTGATCAAAAGGGGTCATCTCAAACAACTCAACTCAAAATGCAATGTAATATTGTATTAGAAACTTAAGTTAACCGCAAAAATAATAAAATTAGGGATCAACTGAAACAAATGAAGGGGGTTATCTAAAACATTTAAGGGTAATTTCAGTCAATTAAAAAATTTTCATCTAAATGATTAAAAGGCACCTAAACTATTTTAAAATATTACATAAAATTATGGGATTTTATCAAAAACAATTTTGAGTCATTAAGGGGTCATTTAATAATGAACTAGCTGATCATCTCAAAACGTTATGGGGTCATCTCATAAAATCAAGTGGTTGTCTTGAAAAAAGTTAAAAGATCGTCACAAGTTAACTGGCTGATTTTCTCAACAAATTAAGGGATCATCTAAAAAATTAAGGGTTTGTTTTCAAAAAAGTTCAGGTATACTAAAAAGTGTAACTAGTTTTTACAAGTAAGCCAGCTGATCGTCTCAATAAATTAATTTATCATTCCACAAAATAATGGGGTCTTCCCAAGCTAGGTAAAGGATCATTAAAAAGCAGGGCTCATTAAAACACTTATTTAGCTGATCGTGTCAAATAAATAAGGTGTCACGTTATGAAATGAAGCGGTCACTTCATATAATTATAGAAATCTAAACGTAAGGATTCATAACAATACAAAAACTTAATGGGTCATAAAATAAAGTATGGGGTCACATAAAAACTGTAAGGGGTTATCTGAAATAAATTAAACGGATTTTAAAACATAAATTAAGTAATCATTTTGAAAAATGTAAGGCGCATTTAACAAAGTAACTAGATCGTCATCTGAAAATGTTAACGGGTCGTCTCATATAATTAATGGGTTATCTCAAAATAAAAAAGCAATGAGTCATATAAAAAATAAACTTAAGGGGTCATCAAAACATTAAGGAAACATCTAAAATTATAATAAGAGGGTCTTTCTAAAACAATCAGCCTCTTATTTTACGTTTTGAGGTGATCGCTTTTTAATTTAAAGATACCTTTTAGTTTTTTTGGGATTACCTCTTAATGTCGTACAGTTTAAATGTAACCTAAATTTTATATGTTGAATTGCGCTCGCATAATTGTTTAGACAAACCCCTTTAATAGCGAATAAAATCCATTGATATTTACTACATATGTACGTGTGTGGGCCGCTGATTCAGACTAAATGTCTAAACTATTTTTCTTGCATAATTAGGGGCAAAAAAAATGAAACGGCCCTATTATATTTTGTTCTTTGATTACATAATAATAAAATACACTCATGATATGTAAATTTTGTGGAGTTACGTGAGTGAACACTGGCAGCGCGCAGGTGGCGAAGAGAAGAATCGCCACGCCATTTTGCGGTTATGTTCTAGTAAGACGTCCTCACTTACTGCCTTTGTACTCAGACATCCGTGCTAACACGTGGGAACGCAGGATCACGTGAAACACGCGGGAACGCGTTCGACACGAATACGTGATCGCGGAAAGACACCGAAATGGACCTCGGGAGCGGAAACACGTGATCTCGGAAGCACGGGAACGCCTGAGTATATGGAGATGAGAGAAAGTGAGACGGAAAGAGAGAGAGAGAGAGAGAGAGAGAGAGAGAGAGAGAGAGAAAAGAGGGATATTTGATTATCATTAATCAACACGTCTATTTTTGAAAAGATCCAATAACCTTTATGAGTAGACCCCTTTTATGAGATCACCCTTTAATGTTTTAAGGTTATCTTTTAATATATTAAGACGATCAGTTCTTTTGTAATAAATGTTTACATTTATTGTGAAATGACACCTACACTTTTTTGAGAAGACCCTTTTATTTTATGGGAAGACCCCTTAAAGTTTTGAGATCCCTCAATGCGTTGAGACGATCAGCCAGTTCTTTTTAATCTACACTATTTTAAAATTATTCTTGTTTGAGAAGAATCCTTTACTTTTGAGATGACCCTTTAATGTTTTAAGATGATCTCTTAATTTATTCAGACGATCAGCTAGGCCTTCTTTATGAATATTTACGGTTTTTAAATAATCCTTTAACTTTTTTAGAAGATCCCTTTATTGTATGATAGTGATGAGGTGATATTTTAATGTTTTAAGATGATCCCTTAATTTATTGAAACGATCAGCTAGTTTATTATTAATGACCGCTTTTATGTTTTATTATCATTTAACCTATTCGAGAAGCCTCAATATTTTGTATGAGATGAACCCATATTTTTCAGGCAATCAGCAACATCAGTTTATAAATGATCCCTTACACTTTTTTAAATAATATTTTACTTACATTAAGTTATCGTGACGATCAGCTTATTCATTTTTGACAAATCACCCCTTAGAGTTTTCTTTATGATAAGATTCCTTAGTAATTTGTTTCAAAAAAATCTTAAGTTTGTGTTTTAATTACTCGTTACATTTGTATTTTGATATGACCCCTAATTCTATGATATGATCTTTTAATTTGTTGAGATGATAATTTTTGTAACGACCCCTAATTTTTTTTAATGTTCCCTTCTTTTCTTGGAAGACCTCTTAATTTTACGATGTGACACCTTAATTTGTTTGAGACGATCAGCTAGTTATTTTGTTTAAATTGTACCTTACATTTGAGATGAAAGTTCATATCCACCAAGATACCCTACCTGATTCGAATCCATTGTTTGCTCACATCAATTATTATTATTGGCGCATGCTATCTAGGAGTATATATATATATATATATATATATATATATATATATATATATATATATATATGTGTGTGTGTGTGTGTGTGTGTGTGTGTGTGTGTGTGTGTGTGTGTGTGTGTGTGTGTGTGTGTGTGTGTGTGTGTGTGTGTGTGTGTGTGTGTGTGTGTGTGTGTGTGTGTGTGTGTGTGTGTGTGTGTGTGTGTGTGTGTGTGTGTGTGTGTGTGTGTGTGTGTGTGTGTGTGTGTGTGTGTGTGTGTGTGTGTGTGTGTGTGTGTGTGTGTGTGTGTGTGTGTGTGTGTGTGTGTGTGTGCATGTACGGCAGTCAATATGTCCTCCCACAGAACAAGCCGCTAAATAGTTTTGATAATCCTATTTTAAATATACTTTTGTTAACGTCGAGTGGGTGTCAGCATGGCTAGCCATGAAAAGGGTGAATATAAGGATGTTGAGGAGGAGAAGGGGGAGGAGCAGGACGATGAGGCTGATGAGGACGACGTAGTTGTCTTCATCGTCGTAATAATTATCATCCTCATAATCATCATCACTAAGATAAACCCTTAATTATCTTTACCTTCCTCCTCCTATTCATCCCCATCATTACCATTTATCATCTTCATCATCGTCGTCAGCATAATAATCTTCATCGTATTACATTGTATTACATTACCAATCGATTTATTACATTACTCTTCGATTATTAAATAACATGTCGATTTATTACATTACCGTTTGATTATTACATCATCTGTCGATTTATTACATAACCGGTCGATTGTTACATTATTGGTTGTAACAGTCGATCGATTCACCTCCAGTAGTTGAAGTTCGCGTTCCTTCCTGGTGCTGTTGTTTGTGACAAAGTGACTAGCCTTTATGCTGTCATGGGTGATGATGATGATGATGATGATGATGATACACACTATTTTTGGTGCTGCTCCTTCTGTGCGGTTTTGAAACAAAGTACGTGTCTTGCTTAACCTGTTCTTACTACTGCTGCTACTACGACTATCGCTACCGCTGCTACTGGTGCTACTGCAACAACTGCTATCTACTACTACTACTGCCACTTCTGCTGTTATTTCTTCTACTGCTACTGCTGCTATTACTGCTGCAACTGTTAATTATAATACTACTATTGCTGCTGCTGCTGTTGCCGCTACTACTACTACTACTATTACTACTCTTACTCGTACTGCTATTACTGCTGCCACGGCTAATAACTACTGCTGTTTCTGCTGCTTCTGCTGCTGTTGCTAATACGGCTACTAATATCGACAATACGACTATCACAGCGTAATTGTAATGGCGGAAGACTAAGTTACAGGATGCTAACTAATATTATTTATGGCGGTTAATTGTAACCCCAGAAACGGTAACCAAGACAATAAACGCAATGAAGGATAACAAATCACCTGGAGTGGACGTAGTTCCGCCAATAAAATTCATGGAAACAGTAGAACAAATTAACATACAACTTGCAAGTGTTCAACTCTCATTAAAACAGGGAGTGGTTCCGTTTGAACGGAAATAAGCAAACATCACATCATTATTTCAAAAAGGATTCGAGAAATCACAGACTAGTGACTTTGACATTAGTGATTTGTAAAATATTAGAAAGGTTCATCAAAGAACTTGACTTGTTATGCATACAATTATACATTATTAAATCCATATCAACCTGGATTCCTAAAAGAAGAAGTGATCACTGCGGGTGGATGATAGATCACCAGAAGATATTATCTACTGAGATTTTCAGGAAGCTTTCGACAAAGTGCCTTATCAAAGATTACTACATGACATTGGGATGGCATACTCAACTGGATAGCAAAATGGCAGACATACGACAACGTGTTGTATTAGAGGGGGAGGTTTCAAACTGGAAATAAGTGTTGATTGGGATATTATTTAGAAAAACGAACTTCCTAAAATAATATATATATATATATATATATATATATATATATATATATATATATATATATATATATATATATATATATATATATATATATATATATATATATATATATATATATATATATATATATATATATATATATATATATATATTATATATATATATATATATTATTTTAGGAAGTTCGTCTTCCCATTTGTAATCTAACAGGCGTCTATCTATAATATGTAAACTTGAAAAAAATGGAATGATAACAACGAACAGCTTTCGCAACTGCAGCTTGGCTGGATGCTACAACGGAAGTTGAACTGATGCTTGACCACGTCTACTAGGGGTAATGTGTAACACACTCTGAGTAACGTTTGTTAGAGGGCCCGGTAGAAATTTAAATATGCAGCTACAAAACACGTATTTATATTCGTATGTACTAAAGGCGGAATGGACTTGACGTGTGTTGTTCATTGAACCCCTTAACTATAGATAAAACACGTGGCGTCTGAATTATATTGATATATGTTTGTTGTACGTGATTAAACAAAAGCTGGACCAAACCATAGTTTAGTTTCTGCTAACCGGACCATCATTCCGCCACATTCATCCTGTCGTTATTTTATGCGCAATGTTTAACTAGGAGAGTCTTTCTAAACTCCAAATTTCAATTTGCATATCCACCAAACTCGAAACGTGTTTTTGTTTGCTTGAAAATGTCACACCAACGAGAAAGCAAGGAACTTAAATAAATATAAGTGAAAAACGGAATTTTAACAAAAACATTCCAGCTGTTTTGGAATGTACAGCAATGTCGATATTTACAAACATATTACGATAAACTTATATAACGATGGGTTTATTTGCAAAATATCAGACTTTGTATCTTTAAGTGGCAGTATTATTAGGAATAACAACAGTACACCTCAAGCTCTGTCAATACCCTCATAATCGGTAGTATTAGCGTGATGAAGACATTATGGTAGGTTAAGAAAACATAACGTCTGCTTGTCGTAGTGGAAGCATTAGCATGATCTAGACTGGGGATCGAAATAAGGTTGTCCCCCATGTGGCAAATGACATCGTAGACCGTGAGAGTTGTAGCGTTGTGGTTGTGAGCTAAATTAGTATGTTGCTTGTAGTGAAACAATATTAAATATCGGCAGGCTTTATGATATATGTTTAACATATTATATATATTGTACTGTTTAACTTATTTCGGTTATCAAGTTAAATTAATTTTGAATGACTTACTTATTTTTATTGTTTCCGCACTTAGTTGTCAATTATTACCGAAAGCCAATAAGAAAGGTCTTGACTGCAAATTTGTTGCAAGACTTGCAAGGATTCTAATTAATTTTAAACACATTGATGAGACGAAGCACGCTGTTGTGCTTCTTGTGATATTAGTTTCACATTAAGTTAGTTTAATCTGTACTGCAAAGTTTATCTCCGCATTGAGAACGGTTTAGCACACGAGTTAATCCTGTCTCCGTGTTTTAATATAATGATATGCTATCCCTTGCTCAAATGCGAAATGACTATTTTCTACAGGAAGAACACGATCGCCCCAATTGTAGAAATGATCAAGATGAATAAATCGAGATGGTCATGTGGAGAGAAGAGAAGATGATTATATCATAAAAGTTGCCCTGAGCATGAAGATCGAACGGAAAGCCCAGGTTATGGTGGATCAACAACACCGGCGGCCACCTGGAAGAAAAGAACACCAGCCTCAAAGATATGGTACAAGAAGCGTATGTAATGGAGGAAGTCGATTTCTTGCCACGCTGACGGGATTTCTTGTGTCGCTTGGATTCTTAGCTGGAGGTGAGGTTAGCTCAAATGTTACGTGTGTGATGAAATTTCAGCTTAGATTACATTATTCCAAACATCTATAGCAGACCGTGTATGCACACAAACTGCAATGTATGAATTAACTATGAAATGAACTTTTTCCAGTTTTCGTTAATAAACGTGAATCAACAGAACCTGTTTCTGAATCCACTACGTCGCCTGATTTCGTGACAATGTTTCAGTCGGTACTGTCTTGATAGGTCCAACTGCAGTCTCGTAGATTTTCCGTTAAAGAAAACATGAAGGGAATGTTCACAGTCACTGATTCGGGGCGCCAATTACATTGCAGATTTAGGCGTAGTTACATGGAGGGTTTTCACCGGAAGTCTTTCGTCACGTCTATTCCTAGCCATTACTGGAGTATTTTATGTACAACGATTGCTGTCAGTCAACTACGTCTGCTCGCGTTGTTCAGGTAGCAGGAGTCCTCTCGAGGTTGGTCTTTCTTGCACAAGTGAGTACCGTTGCTTGTAGCCTATATAATTCTTCTTCAAGCTTCGCTTTACAACATCCTTAAATCTTTGTTTCGGGACTTCTTTGTTGGCTACGTGATCTCACATGTTATATGACATTATTAATCTAAGGTGTTTCATGCCTACTGCATGCAACGTCCTGACTAAATTTTCGAATATTGTCCATATAGCATCATGACGAGAACAATTGCTTAGTACACCTGACATTTCACCTTATTTTTTGTAAATGCGTTCGCAAATGGCCAACAGTTAAATATCTCCGCTTCACCCGAGATCCGATATCCTAAGAAACTTGAAGTTTTGGACAGTTTGAAGTGGTTTGCCACTTAGGAAGGCGCGACCACGATCAGAGTCCACACTGGATGTTGTTTACAGTATCACCTGTCTCTCAGGTGTATGCTTAAACCACAGTAGTTCACGTCACAAACAGAACAAAAGTTATGGTTTTGGTTCTAAGCTGGCGCTTTCCTAAAGCATTGCTGCTACGCATAGAGAAAAAAGGATTAGTGTGAAAAAACAGCCTTGCTTAACGCCGTTTGTTTCCTCCTCACAACTATGAAATATTATCTTCAGAACACCATTAACATATTATTATAAGAACACAAAGTGCATGAGACAACAAAGGGAGAATATCTCCTTATCTTACCTTTGACAAGACATATGCACATTAATGTTATATAAGTAAACATACATACATGCGAACGTTGAGACGCTCTAAGCAGTCCTCCCTGTTCTCGGCTTCATCTTGTTTACACTTAATTATATTGGTCCATTCATTGTCTAGTCATTATCGAGATTAAGATCTCGACTTCAATGCATCGGCTTTAATGCAAACATACCTATGTACAAGTGCAAAATGAATGGCACCTCATGAACAAACGTGACACGTCGTTTTGTGTTTCGCAGCTTGCAAAACCTAACGCCCACAACAATTGCTATGAAATGATGAAGTGTACGTACTGGGTAGGTGGCTCTTTTCACCGTATACAAAGGTTAGAATTCAGATGTTTCGTGTCGTTTTCAGTTAATCGTATCATGCTGTTGTGCATTTTTGTAATGTTGTTAACTACTACTACCACTGCCACTATTACCACCAACGCCACCAACACTACCGACACCACCACCACCACCACCACCACCACCACCACCACCACCACCACCACCACTGCAACCACCACCATTATCATCACAACCAACAAAAACACCACTACCGACACCACCACCATTAACACCACTACTACCACCACCACTACCACTACCATCACCACCGCCACCACCAGCATCACTAACACCATCACCGACACCAACATTACTGCCAACACCACCACCGACACCAACACTAATACCACCACAACCACCACCGCCGACACAAACACCACCATCGCCACCACCATCGCCAACATCACCGCCACCAACATCATCAACACACCACCAACACCACCACCACAACCACAACCACCACCACCACCACCTCCACAACAACAACAACTACCACCACCATCACCACCATCACCACCACCTCCACCGCCACCATCATCACCAATACCACCACCAGCACCGCTACCACGACCACCCCCACCACCAACATCAACACCACCATTGCTGCTACTGCTGCTTTTTCTTCTTCTACTACTACTACTACTGCTGCTGCTGCTGCTGCTGCTGCTGCTGCTACTACTGCTGCTACTGCTGCTGCTGCTGCTGCTGCTACTACCACTACTACTACTACTAATATTAATAGTATTATTATTATTATTATTGCATGTTTAATTGATAGATACTAAAGAGTGAATATAGCTAATTGCTTTTTAGCGGCGTTTAGCCACTTCGTGTGGTGTTCCTCGGGGTTCTGTTCTTGGACCATTGCTTTTTACTCTTTACACTACTCCATCCAGCTCAGTTATTCAAACCCATAACTTGTACCACCACCTATATGCAGATGATACACATATTTACCTTTCCTTGGATACTCCGGATACAAATTGTTCCTTAGTCAGGAATTGTCTTCATAATATATTCCACTGGGTAACTAACAACAACTTAAAGCTAAATGGAAATAAAACAGACATAGGTTCTTATTATAGGTACGCAAAAGCAGCCTAGTACACTTGATTGTTTTTCTCAACATGCTGAACCACAATTTCACACTGGTTGTCTCAGCACGGAATTTAGGAGTTACCGTTTATACCAATTTAAATTTTAGACAACATATTTCACAAATTTGTCGTTGCTGCTTTTATCATGTTCGTGACTTTCGTCGTATTCGGTAGTCTCGCTTATCCGACTCTCGCTTGGCTTTGTGAATCTGCTGAGAAGGCATTCCCGTGAAGCGCCAGCAGCCAAAACAATGTCATTATAGAGATGCTACACTAAATAGTTGCTTGCCTGAATTAACGTTTCAATCGGAGAGTTGTGTCAATATAATCAAAGTTTAAAGTTAATTAGAGTTGCATCTTATCAACTGATAAATGTTAATTATTTTATGAATTAGTCAAATCCCCTAATGGCATCGTAATTAGCTAATTACGTTCCGTCACAATGAAAACCCCACTCTGCATCGAGGCGAAGATGTTTGCTGTCGTCGAAACTATTGCAACTGCTATAGTTAGCAGTAGACTTGATTATTGCAATTCCCTTTATCACGACATTGCTCTCAAGGACCGTAAACAAAAAACCAACTGTTTAAACTTGCTTATCGCCCATAGGAAAACCCCCGTAAACTATTTGTAACAATCTTATTTTTTTATTAGATTCGAAGTAGGTGTGCATATCAAGTGGATTCCTTTTCCACGCACAATCTAGAACTTGCTGCAGTGGGTGACAACCGTATTAAAACATGGCTAAAATTTGATGAACAACAAAAGCTTGTGTGCGGTGGATCACATATCCCGTTTCATATTTTGAAACTCTAGTAAGTCAGACAAATCGAGAATATGTTTGTACTGGGCTTAGCGTTCCTATTTTTACTACTACTACTACTATTACTACTACTACTACTACTGCTACTTCTACTACTACTACTAATACTACAACTACTATTACTACTACTACTACTACTACTACTACTACTACTACTACTACTACAACAAGTATTACTACTACTACTACTAGTTCTACTACTACTACTACTACTAATAATAATAATAATAATAATAACAACAATAGCAATAATAATAAAACAGTAATAGTAATAATAATAATAATTCGTAGTCATCTCTGTCCATCAGATACTCCTTGCTATTGCTTGTGCCGCAATCGTCGATGGCTCCACGAATCACCTGAAACCGGACCAGGAGATGGACTCCTGCTTCGATGCTTGCGATCAGGCCTTTCGGAAGTGTATGGAAAATATATCGAAGTTGCTATGTCCTTTTCTGCCCATGACAAGTCCGGTTAGCGAACACGGCTACTGTTACTATGATTTGAAGGCGTGTGTGAAAGATTGTATGGATACAGTTGGCAAGAAAAACTCTTAAGTTGTTGCTGTGGATGCATGAATAGAATCTATTATGGCGCGATTCAGAGAGAAACGTACTTTGATTTATGAACTGAATGTTTTGGCTGTGGAGCTGGCAATGCTGACGTTGATGTTGTCTCGGTCAATTCGTTTTTAAATGTTGTGCATTTCAAGCTTAGATATTATAGATAAACGCTTGTTAGATTACAAGTGGGAAGACGAACTTCCCAAAATAATATATATATATATATATATATATTAATTGACTAACATAATGCATTAATAAATATATATGTAAATTCAATCTGAAATATGTCTTGTGTGGGGCGGGGATGCATGGTTTTTAAACTCTCAATCTGGAAAACCCGGGTTTAAATCGTCTTGCTGCCTTTTCGAAACCTGGACAATTTAGTTCACCTAACGTTGCTCCATGTGATTCCGCTGTGTAAATGAGAACCTCACAATATACATTGGTGATATTGCAGTGATGGAATGATCAGAACGAACAGCTTTTGCAACTGCAGCGTGGCTAGATTCTTCAACGGAAGTTGAACCGATGCTTGACCACGTCTACTGGGGGCAATGTGTAACACACTCTGAGTAACGTTTGTTAGAGGGCCCGGTAGAAATTTAAATATGCAGCTACAAAACACGTGTATACAATCGGATGCAGTAAAAGTGGAATGGACTGGACGTGTAGTGTTAATCGAGCCATTTAATTCTTAAAAAAACATTAAACAAGCGTGACCAAACGATAGTTTATTTTCTGCTAACTTGATCGTCATTCCGCCATATTTATTCAATCATTATTTTATGCGCAATGTTTAATTACGAAAGTCCTCTTAAACTCCTAATTTTAATTTGTATATCCACCAGACTCGACACTTTTTTCCAGTTTGTTTTAAAATATCACACCAATGAGAAAGTATTGAACTTAAACAAACAAAAATGACCAACAGAATGTTAACAAAAAACATTCCAACTGTTTTGGAATGTACAGCAATATCGATATTTACAAACATATAGCGGTCACATTACATAAAGGTGGGTTGATTACAAAAGATCAGACTTTGTATCTTTAAGTGGCAGTATTATTAGGAATAACGACAGTACACCTCAAGCTGTGTCAATACCCTCATAATCAGTAGTATCAGCGCGATGAAGAAATTAGGCTAAGAAAACACAACGTCTTCTTGTCGTAGTGGAAGCGTTAGCATGATCTAGACTGGGGATCGAAATAGGTTTGTTTTGATCGTGAGAGTTGTAGCGTTATTATATAAATTAGTATGATTTTCTGTAGTGAAACAATATTAGATATCGGCAGGCTTTATATGATATATGTTTAACATGCTTTATATTGTGCTGTTTAACTTATTTCGGTTATCGAGTGAACGTTACTTTGAATGACTTATTTATTTTATTTATGATTACTGAAAGCCAACAAAGTCTTGACAGCAAATGTTTTGCAACACTTGCAAGGATACTCATATATTTCAAATACATTGATGATACGATTAACATGACAAAGCACGCTGCAGTGCTGTTTATGACACTGACACAATACATATTAAGTCAGTTTAAACTGTAATGCAAAGTGCATCTCCGCTTTGGGAGCGGTTTGGCACACTAGTTTAAACATTATATCCTCTCTCCGTGTTTTTTAACATAATGACATACTATCCCTTGCTCGTATGCGAAATAATAATTTCTATAGGGCGGACAAGATCGCCCCAATTGAAGTGGTCAATATGAATAAATTGAGATTGCATAGTCAAGTGATGAGAAGAGAAGTTATAAAAGTGGTACTGGGAATGAAGATGAGATGTACTTTCAGCTTACATTACATTATATCATACATTTATAGCAGACTGTGTATGCACATAAAGTGCAATGTATTAATTAACTGAGAAATGTAAGTCATCCAGTTTTCGTTAATATACATATTGAATCAACAGAACCTGGTTTCTGAATCCACTACGTCGTGTGATTTTAATTAATTGTTCAGTCGGTATCGTCTTGATATATGAAACTACAGTCTCATAGATATTTCTTTAAACAAACCATGACAGGAATGTTCACAGTCAAGGACGCCGATTCGGGGCGCCAGTTACATTGCCGATGTAGGCGTACTTACATGGAGGGTTTTCAAAGGAAGTGTTTATTCTTACGCCAAAACGGTATGTACATACAATGCTGTCAGTCGGCTATGTCAACTCGCTTTGTTCAGTTCACAGGAGTCCTCTTGACGTTGGTCTTCATTGAACAAGTGAGTACCATTGCTTGCAGCTTATTCCATTATTCTTTCGCATCAATACATCCGTAAATCTTTTGTTTCGGTACTTCCTTGTTGGTTATATGATCTTTCCGTGTTATATGCTATGATGGATCTAAGGTGTTTCATACGTAAGACATGCGACTTCCTGGTTCACTTTTCATATATTGTCTATATGGTGTCGTGATGACAACAATTGTTCTGTACACCTGACATTTCACCACTATTTTCCAAAACGCGTTCGCATATGACCAACAATTAAATATCCAACTTCGCCTCATCCGAGCTAAGAAATGTAAAGTGTTGTTGAACATTTTGAAGAGGGTTGAACTTAGAAAGACACGACCACGATCAGGTTTCACACTGGAAGTTTCTTACAACATTACCCTTGATGCCGAGACCACAGTAGTTCACGAACGAAACGCAACAATAGTTCTGGTTTTGTTTCTCAGCTGGAACAGTATTTGAATATTGCTGCTACGCATAGAGAAAAACACGTTGGTTCAAAAAACATCCTTACTTAACGCCTCTTTATAGCTCCTCGCAACTCTGAAATACTACCTTCAGAACACAAGTAACATATTATTATGTAAACACAAAGTGCATGAGACGACAAAGGGCGATTTTGCCGGCGAATTGGTAGAGCGTTTCGAAACGTTGAACCAAAATTCCGATTATATTCCAATGTAACGAATTATATTAATGATTCTTGGATAAATCACCTTTTCTTACTTTCGACAAGACAAACGTACAATAATATACATACATGTGAAAGTTAAGAAACTTTACGCAGTGCTCCCTGTTCTCGACTTCGTCTTGTTTAGACTTAATACTATTAGTCCATTCATTGTCAAGTCATTATCGAGACTAAGATCTCGACTTCAATTATCAATTAATAAATCCGGCTTTTATATGAGAAACATAACTGTATGTAAAATTGTACGTAAAATAGCAATATGATATACACCTCGCGAAAAAAAGTAACACGTCGTTTTTTGTTTCGCAGTTTGCAAAAGCCTAACACCCATAAAATCGATACGAAACAATGAAGTATACGTACTGGGTAGGTGGCTCTTTTCATCGTATTCAAAAGTCACAATTAAGATGTTCCGTATGTACTACTACTACTTCTTCTACGACTACTATCACTACTACCATTACTACCACTACTACCATTACTACTACCACTACTATCACTACTACTACTACTACTACAACTACTACTACTGCTACTCCTACTACTACTACTACTACCACTACTACTACTACTACTACTACTACTACTACTACTACTACTACTACTACTACTACTACTACTACTTTTAGTACTACTACTACTTCTACTACTACTGCTACTGCTGCTGCTGCTATTACTACTGCTACTGCTGCTGCTGCTGCTGCTGCTTCTGCTGCCGGTACTACTGATCATACTGATAATACTACTGCTATTTTATAAATAATAATAACATCAATAATATCAATAATAAACAAATAATAATACAAATATTCATTGTCTATCTGTGTGTGACAGATACTGCTGGCTGTCGCGTGCGCCGCCGTCGTCGATGGCGTCACGAAGGATATGGATTCCTGCCTTGACGCATGTTATAAAGGGTTTCGAACATGTATGGCGAGGCTCGAGAAGATTTGCCCTTTCACACATCTGCAAGATGAAAAGGCCACTTGTTACTACAATGTGAGGGAGTGTATGAAAGATTGCGCGAAAGCATTTGGCAAGAAAATATAGTCGCTGTGAACGTATGACTATTGATTTATGAATTGAAGTGATGTTTCTGTGATGCTAGCGGTAATGTTGTCTCGGTCCACTCATTCTTAAATGTTGTGTTTTCAAGCTTAGTTTGAATACAGAGACACTTATTAGATTACACGTGGGAAACAAACTTCATAAAACAATGTGATCATGCATCTAAACAATATGTTCCGTTATAAAACGTTTATATATGATTATCATTAAGGCAAGTGTTGTTGTTCAAATTTAGTTAATTAAAATTGTTAATGGGGGGTGTAAACGAATACTGCATAAAGAAACACATGTGATATCGCTATGGGTATTAACTAATCAATAATAGAAACATAACATAAAAATAAAGTTTGGAGATGAAAGCCGACCTCTTTGTTCTTTAGTACACTACAGAACATTTTTAAATGAAGCAGAAAAAAAAACAAAGAAGAAAAACACAGACTTTGGGAGATCGGTCACTGACCCATTCTGCTGGACATCTACTGTAGTGTGAAATATCTGTATTCTGCACCCAAATAAACGGGCAACCTCTACTAACGACTATTCCGCTTCCGAGGCAAGTTTTCCGTCTACACTAGAAAGTCTCGGCACGACAAACACTAACGTTCTGATTGCTGCATTGTTAGGCTTGACCACTGTCCCCTCATATCTTCGTCAGTTTCGCATGTATGGGGCTGAACGTGTGCAGGTGTGCCCGTAACATATTCGAAATTCCACATGGGTGGTGATTTTACGTACATGGAAGTTTGACGCAGACTACGTAACTCAGAACAATAGTAGCGTACAATTGTTAGCTGTGCGTGTCTCTACCACCGGTACGTGATCTACGTCATCTTTTACGTCAAACGTCCACCGAACGCTTCGTGAAATCGGCAGTTGAACGTGATTTTTGTGGGGCGAAGATGTAATTGCTATTGGCATTGCATTCCCAAAATTGTACAGGGTAGTGCAAGGAGTCATAAGCTCTTGACTTTTCTTCCGTGCATCGCAGGGGAACGGGCTAGTATAATATATTAGTATAATATATTATAATATATTATAATATATTATAATATGTTATAATATATTAGTATAATATATTAGTGTACCCCGAAACAAATCGGTTTGATGGGGAAACAACTGTGTTGCAATTTGTTGACAGGAAGTGACCGATTAATCGGCACAAAATTAACATTATACATGTATACACATTTAATCCCGAAATTCCAATATCGCTATATGTTCCGGGTCTGGTTCTACAATTAGCTATGGCGGACTGCTTAACGTCGGAGAAGGATCGCTATATAAAGCCGAAACACTGGCGGATATGCACAATAATTGGACGGCTGTTCTCTACTTGCCCCAAGTAGTGGCAAGTCAAGTAGCGGCAATAGTGGACTTTAACAGTACGAATGAAGCCGCAGTCCATGTGGTGGATGCGTGTTGCGCTGCATGGAGGTTAACCGTGGAAGGTCATGGTGGTAAGAGTGACATCAATGTTGTAGCTGGTGAGTATATCCAGTAATAGAAGTAGTAGAAGTAGTTTGCGTCCTGCAAGTGTCACCCGGGGTTCTACGATCTTGACCCAGTCTGAGAAAACAAGTGCCTTCATCTAAGTGCTCTTGACGATGTAGTAGTGGGCGAGATCGCCACGTCTGAAGTCTAGACACAGTGGGGGTCTGACGTCAGCGACGGCCCTGTCCAGAAATTGTAGGTTCCAGTGGCGTTTCCTTTGAGGCCGACATTGGTGCGCTCTTTGTATGCTTTTTTGGCCTTGACGAGGCCGGTTGCGAGTGTGCTGCTGGGCCCAAACTTGTAGGTCAGAACTAGGCTAAACTCAGAATGTGACAATAAAAATAAAAGCAGGATAAACTACAATTAGGTAAATATAAAGATATGAGAAAATACTTAGTAAAGCTACATTGGAAGAATATGCTGAGGAATAAGACAGCAATTTAATATCATAACATTCGAAAATACTATCATTGAACAATTTGTTTCCTCGAAACAAACATGGAAAACGGGTTAGAAAGAAACACTTGTCAAAATAAGCTATTAGAAAGCAAACTAGACCCGTACCAGAAAGAATGAAAAATACAGAAATTACAAAAATGCAGCTACGCTTGAAATAAAACAATTAAATATTTCGAAAAATGTCAGATGTTTTTCAATTTTGGGAAATGTAAATGGCCACACACAGGGCACGGGAACTTTGATGCAAACTATAAAATAGGAGATACTGTGCTGATATGAACGCTTCAGAGCAGTGTGGTACTGAAGCTTCTAATTAAAGTTTCTAAGATATTGAATGGGTAGGACAATATTGATAGAAATATGTTTTCTCACTCAAGAAGAATAGTAGAACTAGAGGACTAGAGGTAGCATTAGTAAAATATCAATGTGGATTGGATACCAGGAAGTACTCGTTCTCACAAAGGACAATACATGAATGGAACAAATTATCTACAGATTGTGAAAAGTTTACTTTCTTGTTAAATCTTGTTAAAGGTCCATCTCATCAAAACTGTTAACGTTTGCTAGGTGGTAGCATGTCGTTGATGACGTCAGCACTGTCGCTAATCATGCTGCATATATACTCCAACTGATTTGTCTATCTCAAATCTGGTTGGCTGATGTCCTAATATGTAAAGTTTGAATAGTTTATTTAACACACGCATTAATAAAAATATGCGTATTTTTTTTCTCAAATAATCGAAATAATTAATTTTAGTCGTCACTTTACAAGTCAATGCTGATCATGGATGTGAGTCCGGTGTTTTTGAAAACTCAGTTCATACGGACAACATTTTTGACAACTGGTTGCTGTAGTACAATTATATGATTTTTAAATCATGAAGCGAACGTCAACTTTACCATGCTATGCAAAATTCCAATATTCCAACACCCGAAAGACTGCACACGCTTTCACATTGTGAGCTCAGCAATATTATCATACTATTTAAATAAACAAAGACATATTCAAACTGATGACACTACTATGCCAAAATGGCGACAGAACTTCGTTGACTCATTGTCGTATATTGTTCTGTTCGAAATTTGAACCCGACCGGGTCGTGAATAGTTGGATGGCAGCTTTGAAAAGCAATGGTCGGCAACGGCAGATTGGCTGGCTGATGCACACACACACGTACGGGGTTGGGCGTTTGGCGGTTGTTTTAAAAATAATTATGATTATTGTTTGTCGCCATATGAAGTTGTTGTTTTCTTATTTTATATTTAATATTATATATTAAAATAAAGAAAAAAAATCTTATACGGGAAGAGCAGCTATTTAATTCTGGCATTTTGTCCGTATGAGACACTAAAAAACACTTCCAACATCTCGCCGATCATTTAACGAAGTCACGAAATTTCCCCAAGGATAATATTCGTGAGTTTTCAGTGTTTCCATTTACACTTCAATTAATGTTTAACCAAGCATTTAGTAATGTTATATATATATATATATATATATATATATATATATATATATATGTATATATATATATATATATATATATATATATATATATATATATATATATATATATATATATATATATATATATATATATATGTATATATATATATATATGTATATATATATATATATATATATATATATATATACATACATACATATATATATATATATATATATATATATATATATATATATATATATATATATATATATATATATATATATATATATATGTATATATATATATATATATATATATATATATATATATATATATATATATATATATATATTCCAAATTTGCATTATCACCTTCGTTCATACCCACTCACCACAACCGCTTTCGATAGCGTACCTTTGAGAACATGTTACCCACAATTTGCGCAAACTCGTATCTTTGAGCTCGATCTTCGATTAATTTTGTTCATCGCGAAACGAATTCACGATGTTCAAATATCTAGGATGTGAATAGTTTTTATATAATATGCACAGTCGGTTTAGAAGAGTAAGTACTACTTCTGCTATATTTATCCAAGGATTAACTTTGACGTTTGATCGGGTAACTTACGAAAGTGTGAGTAGCCTTGTTTTAGTATAGAGGCGGAATCACTTTTGCCTTTTTTTGCCGAATTTCGACTTCGCTCAGTCGAAAATAAGGTAATAGTTTTTTCCGACGATTTCATGAAAACTAAATAACACATTTGCAGAAACTAGCTGGTATGTCGTAGAGGATAATATATAGGTTCGATAATAGATAATCGTGTCGATAATAGAACAACCCGCTTGTTTAATTGTGTTCTAAAACATAATATTCTACACTATTGACTACATATGTCAAAAAAGTACTGATCGCTAAATTACAGCTTAGTAATTTTTATGTTTTTATTTGAATGCTTATGTCAGCATGCGTTCGCTGAAATTAATTTCCCAAGCGTTGTTACTATTATTGTTCATAAATTAGCATTTGTCTTACTATTTCCATGTATTATTCAAACACTTAGCTTAACTATTCACAATGTATTTAATATGGCGGACACTTGGCGATGAAATAGTATTAATAGCAATAGTGTCAGGGTACAAAGTTTGAAGTTGAATGAGAGGAGATAAAGTTATACACAGTATTTTTGTCTGTTTTTGATTATGTTCAATGGTGTTATGTTGTTATATTTTATTCAAGTGTACACGTTCTAAAATTTGAAATTCTCAATGCAATATTCTGACGACGTGATTGTGTTTGATTACAAAATAACAGTATACACTAGTGTTGTTAACATACTGCTATATGGCTAACAGGGTAGAGTGCGTGTCTTATCCACGTCCGCGTCAAGTGCACATTTTGAACACACCTCATATATTCTATCCAGCTTTTAATCACATGGGCATCATCTATGTTGTGCGTCATCTTGTGGATTTTTCCGTGTTAAACGTGTCGCCAAAATTTTGCCACTCTCTTACATCAATGACATTAGATACACTTGGAGTGTTTCAAGAAAAAGGTCTTGAGACAGGGTCCAAAGTTCAGGTACGCAAGTCGCTGTTGACTGACGTTTGAAGTTTGAACGCATCAGCTATTTTCAAAGTTGTATAACGTTTCCTCAAATTAATATTGTAATTCGGTCGAAACAGTTATGCAATGTAATAAATAAAACATTATTTGCTACTGATAACTTCGGATTGATTTCTTATGGAGGTAGGCGTATCGATGCTATGTTAAAATTATATAGCATAAGTGATTATAATAAATGTTTACGCAATACTATGCACAATAAGAACAAATTATATTGCGCTGAAATGCCGGCGAACCCAAGCTCAGCAGGGCCTTAAAACGGAAAGCTCATGGTTACTTGCAAAACTACTCATTTTATAGAAAGGATAACTAGGTAATACGTAAGGGGTCGTCGCATACATTATCAAAGTCCCAAAACCGCATAACGTTAGTCATTGGTGGGTGATGTTTTGGTTTTCCCACGTTTATAACAATTGTTTTAAAAGGCGAAAACAGTATTATTGGCACTTCTTTCGCATTTCTTTCGCTTCTTGTTTTTCTTTTGTTTTAATGTAATATTTATATTTTAATGCTAGAATAAATTGATGAGTAGATATTTAAACATCTCGTTGTGGTTTATATTCATGGTTGTATGCCCATTATCTATATATTTGGATAAAAGGCCGGTGGTTGTTGGCTGTGCTTTTTGATTGGCAACATACGCATTATTTCATGTCCCACTACCAAGAATCGGGGAAGGGTGCTCTGGATAAATACTAAACATTATCCTTTTTGGACTTTGTGAACTTATGCGATGACCCCTAAGTGACTGTCACGATAACAACATTTACCAAATTTCAGGATACACAACATTATCACATCCAACTATCTAGCGACGCCTTGCCCTTGTGCTACGTAACTTGGGACAATTGTAGAGCAGACGCATGACGTTGTGAATGCAATTGTTCGCATTGCGTTGCCGGCAATTGTACGTAATTGGTTGATTGACGATTGTTCATAGAAACATTAATAACGGGAGGAATTTCGAAAAAAAAACGTTGACAACCCGACTGTGGGATCGTAGATGAAACTGCGGCGGCCGAGTGCGAAATGCGTCTAGGAGTAGCACAACAGACATACGCTTGCTCGAATATTGTAAAGATATTTTGGCATGAATAGTATAACAAACTGAAACAGATTTTGTGATTACCAAAGTTGAGTGATGCAAATGCAAAAGTTATTTCGAGAAATCGTGCAAGATTTTGGCAAAATCAATGTAAAGTCTAGTGATAAAATAAATGTACGTTCTTACATAGCGCGGTATCCTGTCCTACACGTCATCCCCTTGTAGACTTCTTCATCCCAACGCCATATCGACTTCTCTTGGTAGCATTAAGCCATGTTACAATTACTGCAGGAAGAATATATATCTAACTCTGTCCTTATCCAGGTACACATGTATGCAGCTAAGTGAACTGTGGCAACGTGGGGTGAACGAAACGAAGTTTCGAAACAACAGAAAGAGGCTTCGAACCCGACTTCTTTCGAGTCCTGCGTTCTAACCACTACACCATAGCGCCCCATAATTATGTGCAAGTTAAAACAAATTGCGATATGCCTCCGTATTCATCCGTTTATAAATCAAGCCCAACAGAACTGGTGACCTGGACATTTAAGAATTGTAAAATATAGATTTATTTTCTACAGACCATGTCAAAGGCTAGCACAGTTGTGTAGTTGCTTCTTGCGACATAACCTATCAATAGCAAACCCCCATCACGTGGCCCTCATTCTGCCAACGACAGTAGCCGTCCTTTTGGCTTGAGGTTTGTCAGGTATAAATTGATATTATGAATTTAACTGACATTTATTAATGGCAGCATTGTTTTGTTTAAATTGTAACTGCTGCATGTACTGTTAGCGCATAATCAGTTTTGTTTAAAAGCAGTACTCTCTGCTTCCTTCCTCTATCAATTGGCAAACATATATCAGAAAGAAGTAAATCAGTCCACGCAAGAACAACTTATTGTTGTAACTCCACACACGTTATTTTATGAAATTGTGCTGCACATGTACTGAATGTTTTTTATTGTTTTTTCAACAGCAATTGCTCCCTTGTTATTTTTCCAGCGCGCCATCCGGGCATTATGAATTTTACTCTACATGACCTTAAGTTGCCACGTGCTCCACCTCGTCATCAACTTGTTTTCGTAAAACCACATCAAGTTGGAAATGTATGCTATACTGATTTTATACTGACTATTCTTCAAGCAATTTCTGCAAGTATTGACCAAATGTACACATTTGCGGAATTAATGGCAAATTAACCGAAAGGATTATTCAACATTTCAACATCCAATTATTCACCCCGCTCTAATGTCACTTTCAGACAACCAATTTATCATCTTCTGCGGCATAGCATAATGACCTGTTTGCACTCCAACCCAAAGCGGCGTTTCGCGCGGTCTGCTACATAGAACACAGAATAGGTGCAAACGATGCTTTGGCGTAATAATTAAATCAGTGCCGGCTTAATGTTGTGGAGGGCCTCGTACAAACGTTTTGTGGTGGGGGGAGAGGGGATTGCTGAGAGCGTAAAATATGAATATGGAGACACGTGGTATTGCCTACGGAGGTGACCCAATACCGTAACGTTTATTCAACTATGTTTGCATCAGCAGTCACAGATGGTTGTCGACGACGACAAACAAAAATACATCCAAGAAAATACAGCGCATGATGAGAGATAAGAAAGTACACGGTACAGATACACGACATAATTACAGCATACAATGATATACCAGAAAGTAATACAAGAAATTAAAGCATAAAATAAAGAAAGTACAAGTTCCCCCGAACAAACAAAGAGTGACGCCCAAATATTTTCCATCAAATTATGCTTATGCTTACACCCTCTGGAACATTCCATTACTTATGCTTACTCCCCTGGAACATTCCATTACTTATGCTTACCCCACTTGGTGCATTCCATTACTAAATATTGCACCACGTACTTTTAAGTTAAAGATACAGTGTTGCTTATATTAATAAACAATAAACATCAATCACGATACCAATAATAAAAATAAAAAATACTACTGTAACATAAAAAAAATATCATGACTGCATCATATCTCTCAATAATAGACGATGTTTACCTTTTTTAACGTAGACTTATTTTGACACTATCTTAAACATGCAGATAAACTATTTAACAGTTTGACTCCAATATACCTTTCAGTGCTACTCGAACATACATTTATTTAAATGTATCCTTCCGTTTTGTAATATGACAACTTTCGTATCTCGAATGAAAAAGTTTCAGAATGTCTTTCGGAAGTAAATTGTGCCTCACTTTGTACATTGTGATAACCGTATTATATTTAATGTAATAAAAATCTTCATAACATTAAGATTAATAAACAAGTTGTTTGTATGGTAATGAACGTTTGTTCCATATGTAATTCGCATAACTAGTTTTCGTAAACAAAATATGAGCCATAAATTATAACGATACGTGTTGCCCACATTTCAGAACAGTAGTGAATAAAAAGTAAAAATATAACAAAAACCGTGAAATTGACATCTAATAAGCATCGGAATTAGTAAATAATTATCGATATTGTTTTTGCTAACTTGGATTTAACCGATTGAATTTGTGCTTTCTGTGATAGTGTGTTATCATTGATGATTGCTCTCAGGAATTTTGTTTGATACACTAGTTCTGTGTTCTCTTGATTTATGGTTGTACTTATGCAAGGTACATTTCTCTTTTTTTCCAAATCTAATGTAATTGGTTTTGTTGGCATTAAGAGGCAGTTTGTTCACTGCGAACCAATTGTGTAGTTTCTCCAGCTCTTGATTGACTACTGTGGTAAGCGTATTTGAGTCATCAGCACAATAAAATATAATGGTGTCGTCAGAAAATAACATCAATTTGACTAAATCGGAAACATTTCAATAGTCATTAATATAAATAAAAAATAGTTTTGGAACGCGTATTGATCCTTGCGGTACTCCACACAGCATGTTTAAAAGATTAGACTTGACATAATCAATACAAACAAAGTGTGACTTTTTGTCAAGGTAACTGCTTAACCAGTTATATACAGCACAACGATTTCAACAGTAGATTATGGTTTACAGTATCAAATGTTTTTTTCAAGTCTATGAACACCGCATATCGA
This sequence comes from Lamellibrachia satsuma, assembly GCA_033239005.1. Classification (NCBI taxonomy): domain Eukaryota; kingdom Metazoa; phylum Annelida; class Polychaeta; order Sabellida; family Siboglinidae; genus Lamellibrachia; species Lamellibrachia satsuma. The sequence continues at coordinate 2,026,546 of BSQZ01000048.1, read as the reverse complement.
TGATTTGTGCTTGTCAGTTGCATTTGCTATTTCCACAGTTAACTCCAACAAGGCCATAGAAGTTGATATGTTTTTTTTTCTAAAACCATACTGACTTTCATACAATATTTCACTAAGTTTAATAACATTTTCTAAGCTGAGGTAAAAAAAATTCTAGAATAAAAAAATGCTTTGAGTAACATATGTGGACGTTTGACGTAGATACATAACTCAGAACAATAGTTACGTATAACTGTTAGCAACGTTGTACGTGTTTTCTACGATTGTTTAAAGTTGCTTGACCTTCGTACGGCTCGATAGCTTCGTAAAACCAGCAGTTGTACATGCTTTTGAGTGCATGAAGTTTTCATTGCCATTGGCATTACCCTACCAAAACTTGGCATGGAGTCATAAGTTCTTACCTTTTCTTCCGTGCAACGCCGGGCAATTCGGCTATTTATTAATAAATCGAGTGTTTACAATAAACTCCGAGTCGAACTTCGATGCACTAGCCATGCATCTGACTCGAGTCATGCATGTAAATTATACGAATAAAACAGTAATACTATGATAATGATACGTTTATTGCATGCGACGCAAAATACCTACATAAACATACAATGACAAACGGAATGTTAATGAAAACAATTTTACCTGCTTAGATATGCATTGACTGGCAACGTCGATATTTATATACAGATAACGAGCACATAAAAAAGGGTTGATTTAAAAAGTTCAGACTTTGTACATTTAAGTGGCATTATTATGAGGAATATTGACAATACATTTAGTTATAGTTGTGTCAATACTCGCATAATAGGTAGCAACGGTGCAATGAGGAAACTAGGATAGGCTAAGAAAATCGTAACCTTTGTTTATCATTGTAGAAAATGTAAGGTCACTTGCAGCTTGCAGAACGAAATTGGCTTATTATTATTTATATCCCATAGATGGCAAATTACGTCGTAGATCGTGAGAAGTTATACGATATATTTTTGGCTTATTGTACTGTTTAAATTATTTCGTTTATCAAGTTAAATAGATGTCTTTGCTTGATATATATGTTGTAAAACACAAAAATATCGGTCTCACTCTTGTTGGTTTGCAAGTTTTGCAAGACTTCCAATGATACGCATCACTGCGTAACGTATACATGACACGATTAACACAACAAAGCACTTTGTGTGCTGCCTACGATAAAACAACGATAAATACTTTTGGTTAGTTTGAACTATAATGCAAATTCTACCACCGTTTTGGGAGCTGTTTAACAAACTGGTTAAAATGATGCCCTGTCTCAACGTTTGAAAATAATCAGACACCGTCCTTTGCTGAAATATAATACTTTTTTGATACACGTTTTGTTTACACTGCACTATATCATCACAGGCATGGCACAATCTACGATTTTATATTACACTGCACTATATCGTCACAAACATGGCACAATTTACGCATTCATCACGCAATGCATAAACTAACTGACTAAATAATTACTTTCATACATGCCAGTTTTTGGTTATTGACGTGAATCGAAATAATCGGTTTCCAAATCCGCTATGTCGCATGACTGTATGACAACTTTTCAGTCGACCTTTTCTTGTTAGATCTAACTTCAGCATCAGAGATGTGTTGTTAAACTAAGCATTTGATTCAGAGAGCCTATGTTGACGTACTTACGTGGAGGGGTTCGCTGGGCAACCTCAAATTGCAACGTTTGTCACATCTTCTCGTGGCCAGTCAGTTTGCACGATTCCACTCTGAGTAGGCCTTTCTTGAGCAGGTGAGTGCTATTGCTTGCAGTTGGTGTCACATTCAAGTTTCGCTTTACTACATCCACGAATCTTTACTCGGGGTGACGTCTGCTCCTAGTCCCTTCGGGTAGTTGAAAGTGGAGAATGTGCTTACTGAGTATGCCATAATCCGTACTAGCCATGTGGCTTAACCATCTAAAATGTATTTACACCAGAAATCTTTCGACCAAACGTTATGTGTAAATATCCAATTTCGCATCACCAGAGATGGTGTTCCCATGAAACGTGAAATGTTGACCATTTGAAGTGGTTGGCCGCTTATAAAAACTCGACAACGATCACATCCCACCCTTGATGGTTGACACAAAACTACCGTTGTTCAGGTTTAAGCTTAGCACTCCATCATCAACTGGCTTAGCCTATCAAAAATCCGGTTTGTTGGTGACCAAATATGTAACGTGTGAATAATTGTTGTAACGCCCGCAGTCGATTTAATAAGACAAATGCCTTTTGCTGTTGAAATCATCGAAATAATTGAATTTTGTAGTAATATCTGGAAAGACTCAAAATAGTGGATACCCAAAATGTTAAACACTGCGGGTCAATACTGATCATGGGCGTGACTTCCGTCCTCTCGCCGATCACATGACAAAGTTACGAAATTTTACAAAGGGTGTACTTTTTTAGTTTTAAGCATTTCCATTTTCACTTCAATTAATGTTTCACCAAACATTAAATAATTTAATAGTTTGTCTGATGATTAAAAAAAACTACATACAAAAGTTGCACAAACGAGCTAATATGTTGCAGTGGACACTAGGTAAGTTTGATATTTTGCTAAATGAACTTGAATTGAAACTACCGAAACTACATAGACTTGAGGATGGACCTTTAAACCGTAACAGGTTGCTGCTTCTATAAATTTGTCGATCGATTATATTTTGCATGCTATCAAGGTCAATGGCACAGTCGTTCGCACAATTTAGTTCTGGATTTCACTCTGAGCTGCAGGCTTCCTTGAACATTGCTGCTATGCATAGAGAAGCCACAGTTGATGCGAGAACGCATCCTTGCTTAATGCCATTTGAGAACGCACAACTCTGAAATGCTATCTTCTGAACATATCTAACATGAGATTGACATCGCATGAACAAACGTGACACGTCGTTTTTTCTTTCGCAGCTTGCAAACACTACTAGCCCATAACGATCGTTAAGAAACGATGAAGTATCTGTTCTGGGTAGGTGACTCTTCTCATAGTATTCGACCACGACAAAGCATTACTTCAGATGTTCCATCATTTACTAATGTTTGTGCTTAATGGCATTGCTACTTCCTGTAATGAATACGTACCGTCTTCGTCATCACTACTTAATAGTTAATGCTACAACTACGGCAACTACTACTGCTGCTGCTGCTACTACTACTACTACTACTACTACTACAACCAATACTACTGTTGTTGCTGATTTTGTTGTAGTTGTTGTTGTTGTTGTTGTTGTTGCTGCTGCTGCTGCTGCTGCTGCTGCTGCTGCTGCTGCTGCTGCTGCTGCTGCTGCTGCTGCTGCTGCTGCTGCTGCTGCTGCTGCTGCTGCTGCTGCTGCTGCTGCTGCTGCTGCTGCTGCTGCTGCTGCTGCTGCTGCTGCTGCTGCTGCTGCTGCTGCTGCTGCTGCTGCTGCTGCTGCTGCTGCTGCTGCTGCTGCTGCTCATCATCATGATAATCATTATTTTCTGTGCCCGTCCTACAGATACTTACCATCTTTTGCGCCGCTGCCGTAGAAGGTACAACGAAGCACTGGAAGCCAGGCGTGGAGATGGAGTTGTGCCTTGATACCTGCGATATGGCATATAAACGTTGCTTGACCAATGTCTTGAATTCCTGCGTTATGTCAAATCCGATTGACGACTTGGCTATTTGTGTCGACAACTTCAAAGCCTGTGTCAAAGGTTGCACGTATATATTTGGCAAGACAACTATGTAGTTATCAAATGATACTGTGCATTTTAGCAGTGGTTATTGTTCTTTCATAAATAGCAGTGTTTGCTATCAATATGGGCCTTTGTTGTTGCTGCTGTTGGCGCTGCAGCTGCTGGTTCTGGTGCTTCAACTGCTGCTGCTGCTGCTGGTGCTGTTGTTGCTAGTGCTGGAACATTATATAACAGCGACAAGGGTTTTTTGGTCATGCTTTTATTGTTAACATGTACCAGTTTGTCTTCTGCACTGAAGATATTATTTATTCTGACTGTGCACCCTATGCTGCATGCATCTTACATGTAATGCGGTGTGCACAATGGCTATTACGTCGAAATTCACCCTCCAAAATAAATTGGACGGATTGCCCATTTTCAACCTACATAGTAGTTGTTTCTTTTCCACACGAAATTAGAATGGGTTGTGCACGCCCCCGTTATTAACCAAATACACCGGGGATTCATGGGTAATGGAACATCTTAGGCACACGAAATACGTTCTTGGTCTTTAGACTGGAAAATGCTTTTGTGTGCAGGTGCAGAAAGCCCCTAGCTTCTAGCTAGGGGGCTATTTAATAACAACCCGTCACCCCTCTCTGTCCTGGAAATTGGTATCGCGCTTAATTAGGCTGGCCGTGGGGCGTTCGAAGCATCTCATTGGTTGGTGGCGCCTGCGGGGAAAATTTGCGGGATGATAGTAGAGGCGCATGTTTACAAATTACTTTTCTGCAATGCACCAAACTAGCAACACCGTTTTTCGATTTTGATTTGAGTATAAATTTTGATTCCCACGCTCCCACCCTGGTGTATTTGTTGTATTGTCAGTTATGTTATACATTTGACAGTGCTATCACCCACTATGGTGCACTGCATTTCAATTGTAATGTAGGGGTGATTACGTACACCCCGCTTTTGTGTGTAGTGATTTTTAAGTAGTCTGGTACTGTACTTCTGCAATCTTAATTTAAGTATCGTTTTCCCTTGTAAATTGTTATGCTGGAACATTATATGAAAGCGACAAGGGTTTTTTATTACTATCATATACCAGTTTGTCTTCTACGCTGATGTAATTATCCAGACCGACTATTTATTCTGACTGTGCATCCTATGCTGCAGGTATCTTACATGTAATGCGGGTGCACAGTGGCTATTACGTCGAAATTCACCCTCCAAAATAAATTGGATAGACTGCTCATTTGTAACCTATATAGTAGTTGGGTTTTTTCCACACGAACTTAGAAAGGGTTGCACGCCCCGTTATTAACCAAATACACCGGGAATTCGTGGCAAATGGAACTGCTTAGGCACACGAAGTGGAGTTTTTGTTGTTGCTGCTGTTGGTGCAGCAGCTGCTGGTTCTGGTGATTCAGGTGCTGCTGCTGCTGTTGCTGGTGCTGCTGGTGCTGGTGGTGGTGCTGCTCGAATAAAAAAAGAATGGTATCGTTAGACATTGTGAACGTTGTCATGACGACTGTGACTACTATCAAAATTAACCAGGCCATTATCGAGCGTTTTGGGTCGATTTTAATATTCCTTATATTTTTCATCAGCTATATATTCGTCTTCATTTATTATATATGCAAATGTATGTAAGTTGTTTATTGATATTTGGGGCAAATGAAACACAGAATCGGTAAGTAATTATTTTACACCCACTCAGTGGTGTACAACATGTGATGGACTTTTCAATTGCTACAACCTCAACACTTCTTCATATATTTCGATAGTTACACATTAATTGGCTCCACTTGAAAGTGAAGCGGGGAGCCAATTGCATGCAGATGTTGACAAACTAACATGGAGGAGTTTGACCTGACGACTTTGTCACGTCTGACTAAAGCCGCTATGTGACGGTATATAGGACCTCGAAACGTTGACCAAGCCTCTTGTCGATGTTGACGCTGTTGAACGGAGCGAAAAACGTGGTGAGTGTCTGCTAGAAATATGAAAGTTGTGTGCAATGGATACTACGACGCATCAAATAACATAACTCACCAGATAGCAGATTGTTCGTGTGTCCGGAGAAGCTTAACAATTGAGACAAACAATATTGTTATTGGACACGTGGCTTATTTACCAACGCCTGAAAGTTGTGCGCACAATTGATTAATATTTTTTTTCAACATGTAAATAGCTAGTTACTAATATCTAGACACATCGATCCACTTAGTGAAGTAAACATTAACTGCGTAATGTGATCATTTACAATAGCATGTTGCTGTTTGAGCCATATTGGGTGATTACAAAACGCCAATTCTGTGCAAATACGAATTTTTCTTTGGCATTTCATTGAAACATATATATTTCAGTGTACACAATGGAACACACCGATGTTCTTTAAATGATCTCGAAACTGTATGTAAGTCGTAACGTATTATGTATTCTGCACCCTACCCAGTTTACGTTTGACGTCCTCTAATACCGAATAGCGCAATCCTTAAATTATAAACATATTATGTTTAGGAGATATTAGCGTAAGTACAAAATGAATTGTTTAATTGCTTCTTTTGTAGTTTATTAATGATCTTAACACTCATTACAATACGATGAAGTACACGTCACAGGTAGGTGGATTCAATCAAACTTTCAAATATTACGGCTGTAGTTGCCGTTGCCGCTCTACAACAACGACAACCAGAACGACAACAACAACACCACCAACATCATCAACATAACAAGAATAACAACGAAAACTACTACTATTACTACTACTACTTCTTTTTCTTCTACGACTACCATTACCACCGCCACTGCCACTGCCACTGCAACTGTCACTGAAACTGTCACTGCCACTGCAACTACCAATATAACTACCACTTATACTACTACTACTACTACTACCACTACTACTACTACTACTACTAATAATAATAATAATAATATTACTACTAATATTACTACTACTATTACTACTACTGCTACAATTACTACTACTACTACAACAACTACTACTACTACTACTACTATTACTACTACTACTACTATTACTAGTACTACTACTATTACTATTACCACTACTATTACCACAACTATTATTTCGTACTATACTACTACTACTATTATTACTACCACTGCCACTACCACTGCCATATCACTAGCACTACTACTGCCACTGCCAATACCATTGCAACTGTCACTATCACTACTATAACCACTACCAGTGCCACTACCACTGCTACTGTCACTACCACTGTCACTACCACTACAACTAGGACTGCCACTATCACTACCATTGCCACTGGTACTGTCACTACCACTACCACTACCACTACCACTACCACTGCCACTGCCATTACAACTGCCATTGTCACTATCACTGCCACTACCACTATCACTGCCACTGCAACTACCACTACAATTACCACTACCACTACCACTGCCACTGCTACTGGCACTACCACTACCAATATCATTACTACTACTACTATTAACAGTGGCAGTAGAACGCATGCTATTACGTGTATAACTTTGACGCCCTCTTGCACAAGGATATATGTAATTATTACTTTAGAAAACGCGTAAATATTACATTGAAAATGGCTTGGTAACGTGTTGTGCATCAATCTTGTTAATGGAGACTATATTATTTATTTTAATTATTTATTTTATTTTGACTTATGCATATGTTTAATGCATATATTTATGTACGTGGGTTTTATTAACCAGATAGGAAGGTATTCGTATTCGCTGAGTTGATGAAAGCCGACCCGCATTGTATGATAACATCCCTATCATTCCGACAGATGTTGCTGGTTGCCTTTTTGTGCGTCACGGCTGTCTGTGCAAATGGAAGGAAAGGAAGCGGCACCCGGGCAAACCTGGACGCCTGCATGAGACTTTGCGACAACATATTTGAACAATGCCTTACGCTCCGTTTTGATTGTCCGTTAATAAGTTCGGACGATATTAGCGAAACATTCAAGAAGTGTTCCGACGCCTATGAGACGTGTAAAGAGAAATGCACGGCAGCGTTTTCACCTGCGTCGCGGTCTTAGTGCATAAATATTCATGGTTTATTGATGTATCGAGTTGTAGATGATTAACACAGAGTGACTAAATAACGAGAGTGTAGCATGGTCAATTTAGAGTTGTCATTGTTTGAAAAATTTATATTTTACTGTATCGTGCTAATATATGAAACCCACATATGGCAATAACAAATAAGTGTTGCATTATATTCACCACCTTGTTTTTATCAACATTAATTATGATTCACGAAAGCTGCCTAACGAAACAGTTAGCATAATTTAAATGGAAAGGGTATTTGGTTTACAAATAAAAAAATAAAAAATTTGAAACATATTTAAATTGTATTCATGGCTCTCGTTATTGAGTGAGTGACAAATGGCAGATGCTGTTTGGTTTAAAAAAGGAATGCCAAGGAACCCACGATTTAGGAACATAATAGTACACAGTAAAGGATATGCTACAATGTACAAAGTATTGATAGCAAACACTCATGAGTTGCCATTAATGATAATATGAATGATTTAGGGCAATGTGGGAATGCAATCTCAAAGTTGAATAAACTAATCGGACTGTTTCGAAGAAATATAAAACTTATTTATGATGAGCCAAGTATTGTATTATATATACAACGATAGGCTTCGTTTAGAAATATGCGTTGAAAATATAAAGGAGGCTTATCAAACGAAAAACACAACGAAAGCACAGCAATACCAACTGGCTATCCCCATAACTAAAGAGGACAGTTGCTAAGACCCCAAAGAGAACGTGGTTTTAAAATACTAGAAATTAGTTGTTGAAGGAATTTGATGATACAGTTAGCGACATGTTCTTCACGTATAAAAGCAATGAATAATTCCGGGACGTTAAGTAACACTGGTACAATGAAAGTCCTGATATAATACAAGAAAGTATTAATTTACCCGGAGAAAGTAAATTATTGGAACAACCAGCTTGCTGACGGTGCAAATACTTACAGTGTTAACACATTTCTAAATAAAATATACTTATAGGTGTGCATATCAAGTGGATTCCTTTTCCACGCACAATCTAGAACTTGCCGCAGTGGGTGACAACCGTATTAATACACGGCTAACATTTTGCTGAACAACAACAGCTTGTGTGCGGTGGATCACATATCCCGTTTCATATTTTGAAACTTTAGTAAGTCAGACACATCGATAATATGTTTGTACTGGGCTTAGCCTTCCTATATTTACTACTACTACTACTACTAATACTACTACAACTTCTACTACTACTACTAATAGTAATTATTCAATGTGTCACAGTTGATCATTTGATTGTAACCTATCTACAAGTGTTCATATTGGGTTTGTCATTGCTACGCAGCCGTCGCTTTAATAATAGTTAATAATTCGACCCAATCGTTGATCTATATTAAACTGTATAAAGTGAATGTCGATGGTGTATTATTAGCTTGGGACGACGGCATGGATTTTGATCAGGCCAGACGCATTGCTTGTTTTATTCTTAAGTTATCCGATGTGTCTGCTTGACTTTTGCATTACAGGTTACGTTTGTTTTGGAAAGTTTGATTATATGTGACTGTAGTTGACTCCATCAACACAGAACGACGAACTATTGAAATAACTGTATTATGTTGCTAATAACATCTATACAGTTAAATTCGGTGAACATGTACTCGTTTGACCATGCAAGTCGTTAAGCAGAATAAAAATGCTGACAACATCAACACGTTGTGCGTTATGTACAAATGAGGTGCTATTGTTTAGTGAAGAAGTTAGTTATACGTTATATTTCCATACGTTATTTTTTTCGATATACAGTATTCGTTTTGGTCGCTCACTTACGAGTTGTCCATGATTTGTATTTGTTGTCATTATTGCCTTATTCAAAATGCAATTAGCAACGCAATTAAATATGAATTAATCCACTCGGCAACCTTTAACTCCGAACGAAGTCAGAAAATATAAGAGTAACTGCATCTTCTGCGGAAGGTCAACAATCATAACTCATCAGACAGAGGTTGTGTCATTATTAAGTGTTTACACTGGCAAGAGCAATCTACGTGAACTTCTACCTACCAATACTGATGTCAAGAGGCCAGGGCGTATCAACACTACTCAATAACAAGTCCCGGGTGGGGTGACTCGGCGGTAGAACGCCGGACTCTTGATTACGAGGACGGGAGTTCACATCCACATATTGATATTTCGAAGCTAGGACAACTTCGTCCCCCTTTCATGAGAAGTAAGTCACATAATTACAGACCATTGAGATTGTTTATTATTAAAGAAGTTAATTAAAGTCCACGTGATGTACTTCATTGTTAGGAATACATTATTAAATCCATCCTAACATGGACTCTTAAAAGCGACGTCCTGCGTAACAAATACGTTATGCTTTCTTAGAAGAAATTACTAAGTGGGTAGATGAGGGACCACCAGTAGATATTATCTACTAAGATTTTCAGAAAGCAAAAAGTGCCACATCAAAGACTAATATATAATGCGAAACAATAGTCATGGTTTTGGGCCATACACCTAAAAGATGGGATAAAAACTAGCCGTGTGAATACCACGCCAGTGGTTTACTCAGAATGTGTTGTAAAAGTGGGAGATTCCAGTCTTCTCTCCGTTTGACTGAGGGATGACATGTTAACCAGCGCCACCGATAAGCGCATGCGGAGTTTTTTGAAATCGGGTAACCTAGACTACGCGTGACATAATAAGCTATGCCTGTATACACACTTACATCGAACCAACGAAACGCTTCGATCAAACTTTCGGACAGAAAAAGGACTAGTTTAGTAAACAAAGGCCAACATACGTTACATAAGTTGAGTTTGGACGCAAACAGCATGGCCATATCCTATTGCCAAGTATTGGAATAGATGTATGCAAATATATTTTCATGTGGCGAATGAACATTGCCAGACTCCGTCACCCGTTACGTAGGGTTATCTAACAGTATAGCGCAGCACACGAAATTAAGATGATGTGTGTTCAAACAAGGTTTTCCTAGAAAATTCACATCGTGATTTTCTTAATTGTAGTAGCAAATGGTTATGTTATTTATGCATAGGCCCAAAGTCATGGCATTTAATTCCCATTAAATTATAACCCCATTTAGATTCAAGCTTTATTTTCTTTCGGTATACATTGCACTGCCAGTAATAAGATTGGTAAAATGCATATCACATACACGCACGGAACAGGAACATTTCATCTAAAACATAAATATATAGTTCACACAAAAAAATTTTATAAACTGTTAGAAACAGTTCAACATTTAAGACAGATGGCAGAGGGAATAAAATATTTCTTGTAAATGTATTTTTTGCGAGTGGTACCTTTAAGCGCCTTTCTGGCGGGACTTTCTGAAAGGCTGGGTTGAGAGGAAGATCAGAGTCATTGAATATGTGAGTGGCTTTTCTATTATGCGCCATGTTATATAGGCTGGACAATTGTTTCTGATCACGGCTAATCAATTTGCTGGCCATGTTGGCAATACGGGCTAGTCTTGTTTCATTCTTAGTTCTTACCGTAACCAGTTACGAAATTGAATGAGAGAATGATTTTTATCTTACCATATGTATGCCATTTCAAGAATGGGCTGACTGATATCAACACATTTAAAATGTGCATGAATTAGTTCACACGGCAACCTTTAACTCCGAACGAAATCAGAAATCATAAGAGTAACTGCTTCTTCTGCGGAAGGTGCACACTCATCAGACAGAGGTTGTGAAATATTAAGTGTTTGCACGGGCAAGATCAATCTGCGTGAACTTCTAAAAACCAATACTGATGTCAAGAGGCCAGGGCGTATCAACACTACTCAATAACAAGTCCCGGGTGGGGTGACTCGGCGGTAGAACGCCGGACTCTTGATTATGAGGACCGAAGTTCACATCCACATATTGATATTTCGAAGCTTGGACAACTTCGTCCCCCTTCATGAAGTAAGTCACATAATTACAGACCATTGAGATTGTTTATTATTAAAGAAGTTAATTAAAGTCCACGTGATGTACTTCATTGTTAGGAATACATTATTAAATCCACCCCTAACATGGACTCTTAAAGCGACGTCCTGCTTAACAAATACGTTATGCTTTCTTAGAAGAAATTACTAAGTGGGTAGATGAGGGACCACCAGTAGATATTATCTACTAAGACACTACTCAATAACAAGTCCCGGGTGGGGTGACTCAGCGGTAGAACGCTAATACCCGTCCATCCATTCTACATGATGTCAATTCCCCACACGGGTAAATGTGTAACCTGTCTTGGACTCACCATCTAAGAATACTCTCGCAAAAAGCCCAGCCCTATAATGGAAGAAGAAGTTTCACTATGGATGTGTTGTTTGTGCATAGTTAATACTAAGCGTACATTCTTACATAACAATCAATTGTGAATGGAATATAAATTACTGAATGGAGTGTGACATAGTGAATGGCAATTTGTTTGGTGTGGATTTCGGCCACTTAAGAAACATGATAAATACAAATTATGTTATGGCGACGCGTGCACTGAAAATGTTAAATAGCATTCAGAGTTGTGAAATTTTTCACTTAACTAATACGGAATAGGTAAAGCTAGTTTAATAGCTTGAACTTGATTGCAGTGTGGATGTGGAGCAGCCGGATATGCATTTAATTCATTTGTAAAATTCATGTCGTCCAGTGATCAGCTGGTGTGGAAATATTTGAATATATGTGTGTAACTTTATCTTTGTCTACATTGAGTCATCCGGTGCGAAGATACATTGATTATAGGTGTGACGCGGAGATGCATTGAACATGTGTGTGCTTTTCACCTTTTGTCCACAGTTGATCCTCCGATGCGGAGTTGAATTGAATATGTGTGACTCGCTTTGTCCATATTTGGTCCTCCGGTGCGGAGATGAATTGAATATGTGTGACTCCCTTTGTCCACATTTGGTCCTCCGGTGCGGAGATGAATTGAATATGTGTGACTCCCTTTGTCCACATTTGGTCCTCCGGTGCGGAGATGAATTGAATATGTGTGACTCCCTTTGTCCACATTTGGTCCTCCGGTGCGGAGATGAATTGAAAATGTATGACACCTTTTCCCTCCGGTGCGGAGATGTATTGAATATATGCATATATGTGACATTTCCTTTGTTCACAGTTGGTCCTCCGGTGCGGAGATACATTGGAGATATATGGGTGCTTTTTCCATTTATCTTCAGTTCAGGGCGATGCAGTTCGCAAGCCCCCCCCCCCGCTGCCTAGGTATACTTCTTGTCTCCCTTCGAAGGCGCTTGAGTGATGGAACACAGAGCGACCATTGAACCAGGGATGGGTGTAGGCGGTGAGGGGGTGACCGGCCAGCAAGCTATATGCTGGTCGGTTTGTGGCTTGCATTGATGCATGCCTTTGGTTTGCAGTATGCCGAAAGCCACAAGGGCGAAGGCAGCGGATGAGGCGTCGATGGAGGAGGAGTCTCCACCTGTGCAGCCACCTACCGTCGACCCGGCTTTGTACGCGACACTGATGTCGGTCATCTCAACCCAGATCGCGCAAGGGTTCAAGGCCTTGCAAACCGGGAACGAGGCAATTCCGTCGACGTCGGCTCGTCAGACCAAGGAGCGTCCCGCAAACGTAGACCCTCGACGTCGGACGACTCGAGCGAGAGCGATCGGGACCAATATCACGGAGAGGCGACCTTCGAGCGACGCGCCCGCAGAGGCATAATTGACAGAAAGAAAAGTAAGATGTCTATGCGTATGGCGTATGGGGAAGTAGGGGATGGTCTCCCTAAGTCGACAGTAGACAAAATTTGTTCTACTGATTATATGCCTATACGTTGTCTGCGAAGGTCGCACATTTTAGATATTAACGTTGACCCAAGCGCATTAGGCGAAGACAAAACTAAGCAGGAGGCGGTTCCGGTCACCGAGATTGACGAGTGGCTGGTACTGTTCATGATTTATTCAGCGGTTAGGGCCCGCAGGTTCCCCATGGAAGGCCATCAGTTAATATCCTACATGAAGCATGTTAAAACAATCGCACAACGGAAAGGGTCGGACGTGTCAATAAAATATGATGGCCAGTTCCGCCTACAGAGGCTCCCAGAGGGGGTAGCTCGAATGTCCTCGAATGTATGTTACAAGGCTATGATTGCAGATCAAAGACATCTCTCATATTGGGTTTTAAATCTGGCTTTAGGATTAATTCATCCATTGACACTGATCCCCGGAAAGGTCTATATGAAAATCACAAATCTGTCAATGACAATTTATCCATCGTCCAGACTAAGCTTGACAAAGAGAAAGCGCTTGGTAGAATTGCTGGTCCCTACCAGAATCCCCCTCTATCCAACATGGTTTTCTCACCTTTAGGTTTAGTTCCAAAAAAGGAACCAGGGGATTTTCGTCTCATTCATGATTTAAGCTACCCCAAAGAAAATTCAGTCAATTCTCACATTGCTCCAGAATTTTCATCCGTTTCATTCGAGATGCTTGATGATTGTATTAGCATTATGCTGGAATTGGGAAAAGGGTGTTTAGTAGCTAAAGCAGATATCAAGGATGCTTTCAGGATCATTCCCATATCTCCCCTTGATTATCGCCTGCTAGGTTTCAAGTTTAAAGGACAATTCTATTTTGACATGTGTCTGCCAATGGGTTGCAGTACGTCGTGTCAGACGTTTGAGTCATTTTCACAAGCAGTGCAATGGATATGTGTACATAAAGCAAAGATTTTGCACATCAGCCACATTATTGATGACTTTATCTTTTTCGGAAAGACCATTTCACGTTGCCAGTTATATCTGGACAGGTTTTTTGAAATCTGTCGTATGATTAACATTCCCATTAAACACTCCAAAACGGTGTTACCAACTTCCAAAGTTGTCCTTCATGGAATTGAAGTAGATTCTGTAGCACAGACAATTCAGCTTCCCCAGGATAAACTGTCAGCGCTTCGCGCCAAGCTCATTGCAATGTCTAAACGCAAAAAGGCTTCACTGCGTGAGGTCCAGTCCTTGGTTGGGTCTCTCCAGTTTTCCTGCTGAGTCATTTCGCCTGGCAGAACATTTTGTCGTCGCCTCATAAACCTAACTTTAGGCAAGTCCAACCCCAACCGCTTGATTCGGCTTAACCGCGAAGCACGGATGGATATCAAGGCCTGGTTGGAATTTCTGGAACATTGTAATGGTACCATGTCTTTCTTGCCAGTTGTCTGGACTTCGTCAGATGTCCTTCACCTTATAACAGATGCCAGCGGTTTTGCGTTTGGTGCAGTCTTTGGAAATGAGTGGTTATAAGGTAGTTTCCCGGTAAATTGGTCAGCAGTCCATATCTCTGTTAAGGAGCTGTTACCCATCATTTTAGATGTGCATTGCTGGGGCTCCACTTTCGCAAATCGCCGAATCTTGTTCCTTTCCGATAACTCTGCTGTGGTGGATGTGATAAACAAGCAAAAAGCAAGGGATGTTAGCTTGATGGATCTCATTCGAGAGCTAGTTGTCTTGTGTATGTCGCACAACATTTGCTTTCGAGCAAAATACATTCCGGGGAAGACGAATGTGGTGGCGGATCATATCTCTCGGTTACAGGAAGGTAGGGCAAGGGTAGTACAACCGACACTTGCTCCAGACAAGGTGCCACTTCGTACTCATTGGCTGCCTTGGGAAAGCATCAATAGCTACTTTTGATCGGGCCAATACCACACGCACTAGAGCAAGGTATCGCAGCAACTGGCAACATTTTGTTAATTTCTGTCGACACCTTAAAGAAGGCAAGCAGCAATTTCTCCCTGCTTCTAGCTAACTTGTTAGTTGTTTCTGTGAAGCACTTTGCAAGGGAGGAAAGGCACCAAGTACAATTCATACATATTTAGCGGCTATTGCGGATGTCCATAAATCAACAGGTTTCACTGACCCAACATCCAACTACACTAAACACATGCGTGGCGTTGCTAAACACCGTCCGAGTATAGATACGCGTAGTCCTCTTTCTACACATGATTTGAAGAAATTAGTTAAGGCACTGTCAGCAACTGGGTGCACTTCTTTCGCTCTCGCTTTGCTCAAAGCCATGTTCGCATTAATGTTCTTTGCTTTTCTCCGGATCAGTGAGGTAACAAAAGGGGAACATAATATTAACATGAGTCAATGTCATGTAACAAAGTCAAAGATCAAACTCACTTTTTTGTCTTATAAACACTGAACAGGCCGCCCTTTCAAATTAGATATTCAACCCACAGGTGGCAACACATGTCCCCACATGTTGCTGAAAGAGTATGTCAAATTATGGGGCCATGATGGTGGGCCCTTGTTCAGGTTTTCGGACAAGCTTCCTTTGTCTCGGTCATATTTCTCTAGCAGGTTGAGGAAGGAGGCAACAGCTGCAAAGTTGGACGCTAAACATATCTCACCTCATTCCTTTCGCATTGGTGCCACAACTTGGGCTGCGAAAATGGGTTCAGCACCGAGCAAATTAAGGCAATGGGTCGATGGCGCTCCACCTCATTTAATAGTTACATTAGAATTAAATCATTTGCTTCACCAATCAAGAAGCCATAACTAAATTCTCACTGTTGAATTTTTGTCTGCCAGAAAAAAAGTTGTGTTGTTTCAGGGCAGTTCGTCTGGTGGTTGGACCTGGCGCTGATCGTGAGGCGGGAGGTGCTTGGTCCAGCTGCTCGCGAGGTGCTGTCCCTGGAATGTGTTCTCAGTTGTGTCTTTCAACGCATATGTGCGGGAAGTGTGGTCTTTTAACGCATGTTGTTTAACATTGGAACACTAATTGCTTAGTTATGCCTGGCGCTTCGCCTGGGGTGGGGTGGTCTCCCTCGTACCGTGAGAGGTGGGGGATCGAGTACCCCAGCCTTTCTGTTTGTACATGTATGTGTATGGCTAATCAACTTGGTAATTACGCCCCTACTATGGCACTTGTAACCAATTGTGATTGTCACTCCTATGTAGGGGCTCTTCGGCATTCCATGCCTATGATTACTGTATTAAATAAATGGATTGCCATTTTCTCACTCATACATGTTTTCAGTTATGACTGATATGTACAGAAACTAGCTCAGGCTCCACACCAGTTTTTGATATCATTAAGACCAGGCAGTCAGATTAAGTAGGGATATTAAACTCAATGACATAAGACGCAGGCATGCGAAATGCAATTTTGTCCAAAAGACGAAATATCTTTTTGCGAGCAAGTCGCTGCCCGCCGAGCAGTGAGGCTTGGAGAGGGGTATTTGGTGGCGCCCCCTCTATTATTAAATTTGACAGGTCCATTCAAAGCAGCCCGACCGGTAATCACAAGGTGGCGCAAAGGTACCGTCCAGTGTTTGCACGTGGCCCCTGATGACAGGTGAATGGCGGAGGGCAACTTTGTGCTGGACGAGAAGTATTTAAAATTCAGTTGCCGGTTCTGTCTTGTACAGTAAGCAACGTTGCGTTTACGCTCTGCTCAAAAATCCCACCCACCCTCCCTAATTGTGTGTTAACAGTGGGGGTCCAATAGATCAGCTCGTGCACAACGTGTAGGTACATTGCGAAATATTGCTCACAGAAAGGTACTTCACAAAGTTATTTTTGACACTTTTCCCTGTAGTAGCTTGGTACACGAGGTTTTGCATTATGTTTTTCCTCCACTGAATGTTCAGTAGTGTACGCAGGGTTTTTTAGTGAGGGTACTTTTCGAAGTATATTTGTGTGGCAGTTTGGTCCTGCCTTTCTGTGTGATGTGTTAATAGTTGGCAGTTTTCGTTATATGCGTGTATATATGGCACCTTTACACAGTATGTATTGGGTTACCATACATTCATTATGGTTTGTTTATAAATGTTTGTGTGATTAGCCCACTATGTCATGTATCAGCAATAGGTTTATTCATTATATATGTATATATATATATATATATATATATATATATATATATATATATATATATATATATATATATATATATATATATATATATATATATATATATATATATATATATATATATATAACACCCTTACTCATTAGGTGTTGTGTTACCTTTAATCGCATTTGATTTGTTACCATTGTTAGTTTACCATTGTTAGGGTTTAGCCCAATTTCTCATGTATACTATTTTGCTGGGGGGATCGAGCACCCCAGCCTTGATGTTTGTACATGTATGTGTATGGCTAATCAACTTGGTAATTACGCCCCTACTATGGCATTTGTAGCCAATTGTAATTGTCACTCCTATGTAGGGGCTCTTCGGCATTCCATGCCTATGATTACTGTATTAAATAAACGGATTGCCATTTTCTCACTCATACATGTTTTCAGTTACGACTGGTATGTACAGAAACTAGCTCAGGCTCCACACCAGTTTTTTATATCATTACGACCAGACAGTCAGATTAAGTAGGGATATTAAACTCAATGACATAAGACGCAGGCATGCGAAATAGTGAATGGCAATATGTGTGTGTGTGTGTGCGTGCGTGCGTGCGTGCGTGCGTGCGTGCGTGCGTGCGTGCGTGTGTGTGTGTGTGTGTAATGCGACTTCTTAATGTTTCCCACTCCTCGTTAATTTCGTCTTCTAAACCGATTTTTGGACAGTGTGTCTTCTGGTGGACTTCTAACCAACTGCAGCCAACGTTATATCCTTGCGAGTTTTCGTAAACGACCCTGTAACAACTTGCCCCTGTATACAACTAGCCCCGGTCTCCCCTACATTGTACGACTATCAACGAGTTTCTCTTCCGTGGTTATGCGACTCGGTCTGCGCATATTCCATGACTCAATTTTACTGGTCAGCGTACGTCGCACAAATGTCCATACGTTGAGCACTAGAGCCACATGAAAATATATTTGCATACATCTATTCCAATACTTGGCAATAGGATATGGCCATGCTGTTTGCGTCCAAACTCAACTTATGTAACTTTGTTTACTAAACTACTCCTTTTTCTGTCCGAACGTTTGATCGAAGCGTTTCGTTGGTTCTATGTAAGTGTGTATACAGGCATAGCTTATTATGTCACGCGTAGTCTAGGTTACCCGATTTCATAAAACTCCGCATGCGCTTGTCGGTGGCGCTGGTTAACATGTCATCCCTCAGTCAAACGGAGAGAAGACTGGAATCTCCCACTTTTACAACACATTCTGAGTAAACCACTGGCGTGGTATTTTGGTTGCACACGGCTAGTTTTTATCCCTTATTTTAGGTGTATGGCCCAAAACCATGACTATTGTTTCGCATTATACATTAGTCTTTGATGTGGCACTTTTTGCTTTCTGAAAATCTTAGTAGATAATATATACTGGTGGTCCCTCATCTACCCACTTAGTAATTTCTTCTAAGAAAGCATAACGTATTTGTTAAGCAGGACGTCGCTTTTAAGAGTCCATGTTAGGATGGATTTAATAATGTATTCCTAACAGTGAAGTACATCACGTGGACTTTAATTAACTTCTTTAATAATAAACAATCAATGGTCTGTAATTATGTGACTTACTTCTCATGAAGGGGGACGAAGTTGTCCAAGCTTCGAAATATCAATATGTGGATGTGAACTCCGGTCCTCATAATCAAGAGTCCGGCGTTCTACCGCCGAGTCACCCCACCCGGGACTTATTATTGAGTAGTGTTGATACGCCGTGGCCTCTTGACATGACTATTGGTATGTAGAAGTTCTAGTAGATTGTTTTTGCCAGTGCAAACACTTAATATGTCGCAACCTCTGTCTGATGAGTTATGATTGTTCACCTTCCGCAGAAGATGCAGTTATTCTTATGTTTTCTGATTTCGTTCGGAGTTAAAGGTTGCCGAGTGGATTAATTCATATTTAATAAGTTATGATATTTGCGTTGCTAATTGGACAACTCGTAAGTGAGCGACCAAAACGAATACTGTATATCGAAAAAAAATAACGTAAGGAAATATAAGGTATTACTAATTTCTTCACTCAACAATAGCACTTCATTTGTACATAACGTACAACGTGTTGATGTTGTCAGCATTTTTATTCTGCTTAACAACTTGCATGGTCAAACAAGTACATGTTCACCGAATTTAACTGTATAGATGTTATTAGCAACATAATACAGTTATTTGAATAGTTCATCGGTCTGTGTTGATGGAGTCAACTACAATCACCTATAATAAATCTTTCCAAAACAAACGTAACCTGTAATGTAAAAGTCAAGCAGACACTCGGATAACTTAAGAATAGAACAAGCAATGCATCCGGCCTGACCAAAATCCATGCCATCGTCCCAAGCTAATAATACACCATCGACATTCACTTTATACAGTTAATATAGATCAACGATTGGGTCGAATCATTAACTATTATTAAAGCGACGGCCGCGTAGCAATGACAAACCCAATATGAAGACTTGTAGATAGGTTACAATCAAATGATCAACTGTGACACATTGAATACTTACTATTAGTAGTAGTAGTAATATTAGTAGTAGTAGAAAAATAGGAACGCTAAGCCCAGTACAAACATATTCTCGATTTGTCTGACTTACTAGAGTTTCAAAATATGAAACGGGATATGTTAACCACCGCACGCAAGTTGTTGATGTTCAGCAAAATGTTAGCCGTGTTTTAATACGGTTGTCACCCACTGCGGCAAGTTCTAGATTGTGCGTGGGAAAGGAATCCACTTGATATGCACACCTATAAGTATATTTAATTTAGAAATGTGTTAACACTGTAAGTATTTGCACCGTCAGCAAGCTGGTTGTTCCCATAATTTACGTTCTCCGGGTAAATTAATACTTTCTTGTATTATATCAGGACTTTCATTGTACCAATGTTACTTAACGTCCCGGAATTATTCATTGCTTTTATACGTGAAGAACATGTCGCTAACTGTATCATCAAATTCCTTCAACAACTAATTTCTAGTATTCTTAAACCACGTTCTCTTTGGGGTATTATCAACTATCCTCTTCAGTTATGGGGATAGCCAGTTGCTCTTGCTGTGCTGCCTTTCGTTTGATAAGCCTCCTTTATATTTTCAACGCATATTTCTAAACGAAGCCTAACGTTTTAAATACAATACTTGGCTTATCATAAATAAGTTTTATATTTATTCGAAACAGTCCGATTAGTTTATTCTAAATAGTAAATCGTTCATATTATCATTAATGGCAACTCATCGGTGTTTGCTATCAATACTTTGTACATTGTAGCATATCCTTTACTGTGTACTATTATGTTCCTAAATCGTGGGTTCCTTGGCATTCCTTTTTTAAACCAAACAGCATCTGCCATTTGTCACTCACTCAATAACGAGAGCCATGAATACAATTTAAATATGTTTCAATTTTTTTATTTTTTTATTTGTAAACCAAATACCCTTTCCATTTAGATTATGCTAACTGTTTCGTTAGGCAGCTTTCGTGAATCATAATTAATGTTGATAAAAAACAAGGTGGTGAATATAATGCAACACTTATTAATTTTGTTATTGCCATATGTGGGTTTCATATATTAGCCCGATACAGTAAAATATAAATTTTTCAAACAATGACAACTCTAAATTGACCATGCTACACTCTCGTTAATCATCTACCACTCGATACATCAATAAACCATGAATGTGTATGCACTAAGACCGCGACGCAGGTTAAAACGTTGTCGTGCATTTCTCTTTGCACGTCTCATAGTCGTCGGAACACTTCTTGAATGATTCCCTATTGTCGTCCGAACTTATTGACGGACAATCAAGATGGAGCGTAAGGCATTTCTCAAATAACTTGTCGCAAACTCTCATGCAGGCGTCCAGCTTTGCCCGGGTGCCGCTTCCTTTCCTTTCATTTGCACAGACAGCCGTGACGCACAAAAAGGCAACCAGCAACATCTGTCGGAATGATAGGGATGTTATCATGCAGTGTGGGGTCGGCTT
>BSQZ01000048.1:1987500-2000000 GCA_033239005.1 Lamellibrachia satsuma | reverse complement strand
CATAGGCTCTCTGAATCAAATGCTTAGTTTATAACAAAACATCTCTGATGCTGAAGTTAGATCTAACAAGAAAAGGTCGATTGAAAAGTTGTCGTACAGTCGTGCGACATAACGGATTTGGAAACCGATTATTTTGATTTACGTCAATAACCGAAAACGGGCATGGATGATAGTAATTATTTAGTTAGTTAGTTCATGCATTGCATGATGAATGCGTAAATTGCGCCATGTTTGTGACGATATAGTGCAGTGTAATCTAAAATCTTATATTGTGCCATGTCCGTGATGATATAGTGCAGTGTAAACTAAAGGTGTATCAAAAAAATCAAAAAAGTATTATATTTGAGCAATGGACGGTGTCTGATTATTTTCAAACGTCGAGACAGGGCATCATTTTAACCCGCTTGTTAAACAGCTCCCAAAACAGGGGTAGATTTTACATTATAGTTCAAAGTAATCGAAAGTGTTTATCGTTGTTTTCTCTTAGGCAGCACACAGTGCTTTGATGTGATAATCATATCATATATAAGTTACGCATTGATGCGTATCATTGGAAGTCTTGCAAAACTTGCAAACCAACTAGAGTAAGACCGACCTTTTTGTGTTTTTACAACATATATATCAAGCAAAGACATATATTTAACTTGATAAACGAAATAATTTAAACAGTACAATAAGCCAAAAATATATCGTATAACTTCTCACGATCTACGACGTAATTTGCCATCTATGGGATATAAATAATAATAAGCCAATTTCGTTCTGCAAGTTGCAAGTGAGCTTACATTTTCTACAATGATAAACAAATGTTACGATTTTCTTAGCCTATCCTAGTTTCCTCATTGCACCGTTGCTACCTATTATGCGAGTATTGACACAACTATAACTATATGTATTGTCAATATTCCTCATAATAATGCCACTTAAATGTACAAAGTCTGAACTTTTTAAATCAACCTTTTTTATGTGCTCGTTATCTGTATATAAATATCGACGTTGCCGGTCAATGCATATATAAGCAGGTAAAATGGTTTTCATTAACATTCCGTTTGTCATTGTATGTTTATGTAGGTATTTTGCGTCGCATGCAATAAACGTATCATTATCATAGTATTACTGTTTTATTCGTATAATTTACATGCATGACTCGAGTCAGATGCATGGCTAGTGCATCGTAGTTCGACTCGGAGTTTATTGTAAACACTCGATTTAATAAATAGCTGAATTGCCCGGCGTTGCACGGAAGAAAAGGTACGAAATTATGACTCCATGCCAAGTTTTTATAGGGTAATGCCAATGGCAATGAAAACTTCATGCACTCAAAATCATGTACAACTGCCGGTTTTACGAAGCTTTCGAGCCGTACGAAGGTCAAGCAACTTTAAACAATCGTAGAAAACACGTACAACGTTGCTAACAATTTACGTAACTATTGTTCTGAGTTATGCAATCTACGTTAAACATCCACATATTTTACTCAAAGCATTTTTTTTAATTCTAATTTAATTCAAACGAAGACAAATGTTATCATATTACAAGACGGAGGGATACATTTAAACAAATGTATGTTAGAACAATACTGAAAGCTATGTGCACGACTACAGTTGGAGTCAAACTGTGAAATAGTTTACCTGCATGCCTAAGAAAGTGTCAAAATAAGTCTACGTTCAAAAAAGGTAAACATCGTCTATTACTGAGAGATATAATGCAGTCATGAGATTTTTTTTATGTTACAGTAGTATTTTTTATTTTTATTATTGTTTTCGTGATTGATGTTTATTGTTTATTAATATAATTATCTTGTAATATAATTAACAAACCACCAGAACACTGCATCTTTAACTTAAAAGTACGTGGTGCAATATTTAGTAATGGAATGCACCAGGGGGAGTAAGCATAAGCAATGGAATGTTCCAGGGGAATAAACATAAGTAATGGAATGTTCCAGGGGAGTAAGCATAAGTAATGGAATATTCCAGGGGGTGTAAGCATAAGTAATGGAATGTTCCAGGGGGAGTAAGCATAAGCATAATGTGATGGAAAATAGTTGGGCGTCACTGTTTTTGTTCTGGGGAACTTGTACGTTCTTTATTTTATGCTTTATTTTCTTGTATTACTTTCTTGTATATCATTGTATGCTGTAATTATGTCGTGTATCTGTACCGTGTACTTTCTTATCTCTGTATTTTCTTGAATGTATTTTTGTATGCCGTCGTCGACAACCATCTGTGACTGCTTATGCAAACATAATTGAATAAACATTACGGTATTGGGTCACCTTCGTAGTCAATACCACGCGTCTCGATTTTCATATTTTACGTGCTCAGCAATCCCCTCTCCCCCACCACAAAACGTTTGTACGAGGCCCTACACAATATTAAGCCGGCACTGATTTAATTATTACGCCAAAGCATCGGTTGCACCTATTCTGTGTTCTATGTAGCAGACCGCGCGAAACGCCGCTTTGGGTTGGAGTGCAAACAGGTCATTATGCTATGCCGCAGATGATGATAAATTGGTTGTCTGAAAGTGACATTAGAGCGGTGTGAATAATTGGATGTTGAAATGTTGAATAATGCTTTCGGTTAATTTGCCATTAATTCCGCAAATGTGTACATTTGGTCAATACTTGCAGAAATTGCTTGGAGAATAATCAGTATACAATCAGTATAGCATTTCCAAGTTGATGTGGTTTTACGAAAACAAGTCGATGACGAGGTGGAGCACGTGGCAACTTAAGGTCATGTAGCGTAAAAGACATAATGCTCGGATGGCGGGGTCGAAGAATAACAAAGGGAGCAATTGCTGTTGACAAAAACAATAAAAACATTTAGTACATGTGCAGCACAATTTCATAAAATAACGTGTGTGGAGTTGCACCAATAAGTTGTTCTTGCGTGGACTGATTTACTTCTTTCTGAAAAATCTCTAATATATATTTGCCAATTGATAGAGGAAGGAAGCAGAAGGTACTGCTTTTAAGCAAAACTGATTATGCGCTAACAGTACATGCAGCAGTTACAATTTAAACAAAACAATGCTGCCAATAATAAATGTTAGTTAAATTCATAATAAATTAGAAATTAATGTATTTTAGATAAACAAGATAATAATAACCAACCATACGCAGCTAAAATCAATACTACTAGTGCTGCTGCCGCTGCTGCCGTTGCTGCTGTTGCATAAGTTGAGCTTGGACGCAAACAGCGTGGCCATGTCCTATTGGCAAGAATAGGAATAGGTGTATACAAATATATTTTCATTTGGCGAGCGAATTTTGCTAGATAATGACACTCGTGACGTAGGGTTATCTAACCACGAAATTAAAATGTGTGTTCAACAATGTGATATTCTTAATTGTAGTTGGTTATGTTTTATTTACTCATATGACTTTTGTTTCTTTAGCAATTTATACCTGACAAACCTAGAGCCAACAGGACGGCTACTGTCGTTGGCAGAATGAGGGTCACGTGATGGGGGTTTGCTATTGATAGGTTATGTCGCAAGAAGCAACTACGCACCTGTGCTAGCCTTTGACATGGTCTGTAGAAAATAAATCTACATTTTACAGTTCTTAAATGTCCAGGTCACCAGTGCTGTTGGGCTTGATTTATAAACGGATGAATACGGAGGCATATCGCAATTTGTTTTAACTTGCACATAATTATGGGGCGCTATGGTGTAGTGGTTAGAACGCAGGACTCGAAAGAAGTCGGGTTCGAAGCCTCTTGCTGTTGTTCCGAAACTTCGATTCGTTCGCCCCACGTTGCCACAGTTCACTTAGCTGCATAAATGTGTACCTGGATAAGGACAGAGTTAGATATATATTCTTCCTGCAGTAATTGTAACAATGCTTAATGCTACCAAGAGAAATCGATATGGCGTTGGGATGAAGAAGTCTACAAGGGGATGACGTGTAGGACAGGATACCGCGCTATGTAAGAACGTACATTTATTTTATCACTAGACTTTACAATGATTTTGCCAAAATCTTGCACGATTTCTCGAAATACGTTTTGCATTTGCATCACTCAACTTGGGTAATCACAAAATCCTTTTCAGTTTGTTATACTACTCATGCCAAAGTATCTTTATAATATTCGAGCAAGCGTATGTCTGTTGTGTTACTCCTAGACGCATTCCTCACTCGGCCGCCACAGTTTCATCTACGGTCCCACAGTCGGGTCGTCAACGTTTTTTTTTCTCGAAATTCCTCCCGTTATTACTGTTTCTATGAACAATCGTCAATCAACCAATTACGTACAATTGCCAGCAACGCAATGCGAACAATTGCATTCACAACGTCATGCGTCTGCTCTACAATTGTCCCAAGTTACGTAGCACAAGGGCAAGGCGTCGCTAGATGTTGTTGTAACTGCAAGTATTTTTTTACGTAACAAATTAAAGAGTTCCAAGAAGCCATCAAGATTTTGACTGGCAACACCAAATAGATGGATGTGATAATGTGATAATGTTGTGTATCCTGAAATTTGGTAAATGTTGTTATCGTGACAGTCACTTAGGGGTCATCCCATAAGTCCTCAAAGTCCAAAAAGGATAATGTTTAGTATTTATCCAGAGCACCCTTCCCCGATTCTTGGTAGTGGGACATGAAATAATGCGTATGTTGCCAATCAAAAAGCACAGCCAACAACCACCGGCCTTTTATACAAACATATCAACAATGAATATAAACCACAACGAGATGTTTAAATATCTACTCATCAATTTATTCTAGCATTAAAATATAAATATTACATTAAACCAAAAGAAAAACAAAAAGCTCCAGAAATGCGAAAGAAATGCCAATAATACTGTTTTCGCCTTTTAAAACAACTGTTATAAACGTGGGAAAACCAAAACATCACCCACCAATGACTAACGTTATGCGGTTTTGGGACTTTCATAATGTATGCGACGACCCCTTATGTATTACCTAGTTATCCCTTCTATAAAATGAGTAGCTTTGCAAGTAACCATGAGCTTTTCGTTTTAAGGCACTGCTGAGCTTGGGCATTTCACGGGCATTTCAGCCCAATATAATTTGTTCTTATTGTGCATAGTATTGCGTAAACATTTATTGTAATCACTTATGCTATATAATTTTAACATAGCATCGACACGCCTTCCTCCTTAGGAAATAAATCCCAAGTTATCATTAGCAAATAATGTTTTATTATTACATTGCATAATTGTTTCGAACGAATTGCAATATTAATTTGAGGAAACGTTATGCAACTTTGAAAATAGCTGATATGTTCAAACTTCAAACATCAGTCAACAGCGACTTGCGTACCTGAACTTTGGCCCTGTCTCAAGACCTTTTTCTTGAAACACTCCAAGTGTATCTAATGTCATTGAAGTAAGAGGGTGGCAATATTTTGGCGACACGTTTAACACGGAAAAAAACACAAGATGACGCACAACACAGATAATGCCCATGTGATTAAAAGCTGGATAGAATATATGAGATGTGTGCAAAATGTGCACTTGACGCGGACATGTATAAGACACTCACTCTACCCTGTTAGCAATATAGCAGTATGTTAACAACACTAGTGTCTGCTGTTATTATGCAATCAAACACAATCACGTCGTCAGAATATTGCATTGAGAACACAATCTAACTGTCAACTAGTCTCATTTAGCAAAGAAGTACTCTTTTTCCCACAAACGGTGAATAAACTACTAATAATCATTGCATATCATATCAGATATCAAATATTAAAAAAAGAAGCGTTCAAACATCTACACATCCAGAAATACCAACTTATTAGCTGCGTTAAACCTACGCGCCCAATTGCTTCTCGTTTGGCTCTAAAGGAGCGCTGAGAGGATTGTTTCAGAGTCAGTCTACAATTAAGAATATTACGCTAGTAGTTTACTTGTTGAACACACATCATGTTAGTTTCACGGGCAGCGCCAAACTGTTAGATAACCATATGTCACGAGTGTAGTAGTATGGCAATATCCACTCACCATATGAAAGTAGATTTTTATACACCTATTCCAATACTTGGCAATAGCATAATTATGGCCATGCCATTCATTAAGAAATTTTAAAACTATACAAGAGGTATTTCAGCCCTTTAAAGCCAGTGTCAACCATGTTCCGAAAATATTAAGAAAGCTGAGATTCTTAACGAGAAGTTCCAATCTGTTTTCACAGATGAAGACCAGTTAGACATCCATTCAGGTCACAATTTCCCATCAATGCCGACTATGGAAATCATAATAGAAGGAGTGTTAAAGCTGTTCAAGGACTTTGATGAACATTAGATTTCAAGTGAGGTACCGGCCAAGATCATGAAACTGGCAACAGATGAAGCAGCCTTAACACTGGTTTTCAGCAAGTCCCTAAGCACAGGAGTAGTTCCATCAGACTGGCTCATTGCCAACATATCTCCGATCTTCAATAAGGAGATATATGTGCACATTGTGACTACCGACCTGTCTCGCTTACATCCATATGTTGTAAGGTGCTTGAGCACATCATGTATAGCGAAATTATGCAACATATTGATAATTATAATATCTTAACCGACAAACAGCATGGATTCCGCAAACACCACTCCTGCGAGACCCAACTTATCCACACTATACATGACCTGGCTCAATCTCTTGACAATAGAACCCAGATAGACATGGTAATTGTGGACTTCTCGAAGCCTTCGATATGGTACCGCACAGGCAGTTTCTTCATAAAATCAACAAGTAGGGTATCACTGGAAGTATATTCAGTTGGATTTCAAATTTCCTCACTAAAAGGAAGCAAAGAGTAGTTGTAGATTGAGAGAATTCATAGTGGATCCATGTCAAGTCAGATTTGCCCCAGGGTGCAGTGTTCAGTCCTTTACTTTTGCTTATGTCTATTAATGATTTGCCAAATATCATCAATTCCACTATCAATGAACAAGTGTCCTATAGTGTAGTAAGGTAGACCAAAGCCATAGCAAATCCAGAGCACTCCACTTAACAGCTTTGTAGCACAACTGACAGGAATGTCTAGGCCAGCAAGGACCATGGTTTACTTCTGTGTCGTGAGCAGTGACAATTAGTAGGATACATAAGTAGGAAAGCGTTAGTTTTGTATTAATGTTAGGGTTTGGAATTTGCACCTACGTTGATTATTCACCTTCTAGTCAGTATATTCCCTGTGGTGAGTGTCAATGCAACTGGGCTATCTCTGTACGACGTTGACTGCCATGTTTGTGAATAAGCATATTGTGTAAAATGCTCAGTGTAAGAACCTATTAATACCACACCAAAGAAAGCGTCGATTCCCTTGGATAACCTCGAGTTCGGGGCATTAGTGCCTAGGCTCAGGCTTTCTTCAGAGGCATGGGAATTACCAGGGTGAGCCCACTGTGGCGGGAGTTGGCAACCAAAATATACAACTTTGATGACAATAAACAATGAGAAAATCACATAGGAGAACTGCATGCTGACGTGGATTTTTAGGAACCCTCTCGACGATGGCTAGACTAGCCAAAGCATACTAAAATGCAGTAAAAGTGTTCTAAACGTATCTATTTTGTAAAAGAACGTCAGTATATAGATAATAAAAATAAAGGTTTGACATCCAAGATAAAATAAAAATACAGCATGTTTATTCGTTTGCGCTTAGCATGGGCACTACGTGAAGAGTGACAAGACATTTTGTGTCCGCACAATGATAAGCTAGAGGTCTTCACCCCAAGGGCGATACCGGGCATAAGAGAACGTCTTGTTAAACACAGTTTATAAGGGAACTGCCCCTGTCTATCTGTGTTGCTGATAACCTTTATTAGTGACAATAAGGAACTGATTTAGAACAGGCAACGACAAAACAAAACCACCTTATGCGACACCAAGCGATTAACCAGCATATGGTTATGTCTTACTAACTCTTACAGGTGTGTAGGCCCAAAACCACAACTTTTATTTCACTTTAAATTATACGCTTATATTATCGGGATGGCATAATCAACTGGATATGAATACGGCTGACTGACACAAGACAACATGTGTTGTACAAGATGGGGGAAGTTTCAAACTGTAAATCATTTTTGAGTGGGGTACCACAAGGATCATTATTAGGGTATTTATTATCCGTAATATATATATCAATGACTTGGATAATGATATAACAAACAAGGTGCGGAAATTTACGAATGACACAGGGGTGTTTAGAAAGGTTAACAATGGTGAACATAAACAACATTTGCAAAATTATTTAGACAAAGTAGTGAAATGGTCTAAAAATGGTAGATGTTTGATAAATTGTAAATGCCTACACACAGTACAAGGGAAGTTGAAAGTAAAATATAAA
Source organism: Lamellibrachia satsuma (assembly GCA_033239005.1). Lineage (NCBI taxonomy): Eukaryota > Metazoa > Annelida > Polychaeta > Sabellida > Siboglinidae > Lamellibrachia > Lamellibrachia satsuma. The sequence goes on along the minus strand of BSQZ01000048.1, from coordinate 1,991,689 downwards.
ATAGGAGATACTGCTCTAGATACTACACAAGAACAGGAATTAGGAGTGACAACAAGTGCCGATATGAAAGCTTCAGAACTGTATGGTATTGCAGCTTAAATTCTTGGGTATTTAGTATGAATATAACATATAAAAAGAGTTAATAATACCTTTGCATAAATCAATAGCCAAGCCTCATTTAGAATACTATAGGCTATACAAGCTTTAAGATCATATTGTTAGACGAGGTGAGCAACTAAGCTGATTTCATAATTGAGATACCTTATTTATGAACGACGCCTAAACAATGTGGTCTAACAACCGTAGAGACAACGATACTAAACAATGTGGTCTACCAACCGTAGAAACAACGAGACTAAGAGATCATGTTTAGGAATCTAAGTTTAAAAATATCTAAGAAGGGAGGGCTACACATAGCTGAAAATTGTTGGACTCTCGATAAGCCTATGGATTCCTTGTCCACCTGTGTTCAGTTATTTTGCCTCGGATGGCAGTCTTGCTAAATATTGTTACACATCATTAAACGTTGTTAAATCTTTTTTAAACTTAAATATGGTTAATTATTGTTACATCTTGTTAAATATTGTTAAATCTTGGTAAGTATTGTTAAGTCTTGTCATGTATTGCCCAATGAATTCCCTTTTCCAAAACAGCATCGTGTTGAACCATTTCGAAAATATGGAGGTGAAGCTTGTGACCGAACTATGTTAGAAATGCCACCTAACATGCTACCTTTGGATATAGATACGAATGCCAAAGCGTTACTCTCAAGTCAGTGACCGCTTAGGATTTCTCTGCATCTTGACGGAGATGGAAGTCACGGAACCAAGAGAGAACTGTGAACGGTGGACTAGTTACAAAAAAGGCGACATGGAACATTTCACCAAAGGCGACTTTGTATCCCAGGGAAATCCCAGGGATGCTTTCTAAAGCAGGGTGGTATTGCTTCACATACATCTGACTATGATGATTAGTAACTGTAGCGGAGAAGTGTTTTTTTACGTTGAAGCTCATCAAGGATGGGCACCGATCCACATTGAACCAGTACAGATTGGTTCATCTTACTACGCTTTGTACAGAATGGGACATTATGCGTCGGATTAATCTTGACAAGAGTGTGTCTTCAGGGCTTCAGGGCTGCCAAAACGTGCAGTAGTGTTTGAGAAAGTTCAATAGATGTACAGTCAGATCAGACTATTCAAGTGATCATATCTCTAGAACCGTTGGTAACTAATTTGATGGAAAGTATTTGAGTGTCACTTTTAGTTTGCTCAAGAGAATTTGTACTTTCTTTATTTTACGCTGTATTTTCTATATTATGTTCTGTTATGTAGTTGCATGCTGTAATTCTTGGTTGTCATTGTACGCTGTGTTTTTTGTCGTCATACGCTGTGTTTACGTGTATGCATGTTTGCCGTCGTCGACAACCATCTGTGAATGCATACGCTCAAACATAGTTGAACAAAAGCTAAGGCATGGGGTTACCACTATAGTCTACACCTCGATCTTCGTCTTTCACACACTCGGTATTAGTTTCAACTAATACATAACATATACCCATCATAAATATTGCATCGTGGTTCCGACGCCTATGTCAACCATAGTGAACTGAATTCATTACGTTTAGCTTCTACGTATAAATGTACTAATCGTAGCGTGTATGCGTAATTAATGAGACTAATTGAAAATATCGAAATTGTAATTGCATCTTGAAATTCGGGTCCAGTTGCAAATAATTAACGTTTACGCACGGACTACTACAACACCGAATGTTTCTGGAGACGGATACAAAAGAGGACGATTCGGAGTTTCACGAAGAAGTAAAATCATCGCTTGCCACGTGGCGCCAAATAAATTTTCTTTTCCAAAACAACATCGGGTTGAATCATTCCGGATTAAACATCTTAGCGAAACATAACACAGTAAACACTACTAGGTACGCATGATTTACACGGTGACAACATTTCTTGAAGATGACATTCCTTGCAATATATCATGCGATATACACCAATATGGTTCCATTTTAACGAACACAAAGTAAACCTTTCCTTTTATGTTAACCGTCTCTTAATTTGATTAGTTCGGCACGCGACGTGTCAAGTGTTGTCTGGTTCAAACATACCAGACAGAATCATACTGGATAAGTTGCATGAAAGCTTTACAAATCAAAGCGAATCAGATTTCTTGTTGGGCTCCTAATGTGCATCCCGTGATACACAATGCACTTGCATGTGAAGCTATTTCGTGATTATAAATTATAAGCGCATGCTGAAATACAGCTCCTTGTATTTGTAAAGTGTCAACACTTGATCTGACATCAAAATGTTGATATATTGACCCCCGCAAAGAGTACGTGAATTGTCAAGTCTCAAGACAGAATAACACTGGATAAGTTGCATGAAAGTTTTACATATCAACGAATTGTGGGTCCCCTAATGTACAATGCTGAAATACAGCTCCTTTTCTCTGTAAAGTGTCAACACTTGATCTGACATCAGGATGTTCATATATTGACCTTCGCAAATAGTTATTTAGTAGGAGTAATCCTTTAGCTAATGTGATTGTTCAAGTTAAATTGACCGAATATGTCACTTCTTCGTTGATGCAGATGGTACCACTACGTTCTTTTCGAAGCTGAACAGCTTTAGTGACCGACAGCTAATTGGTAAGCAATTTACTTCAAGTTGGGTAGAGCGGAGCTAGTTAATACAAGGGTTTGGTAAAAAATGTGGACACAACTTGGAAACAAATTAACAAAAAACTTTAGTCGCTCCTTCTAATAGTTACATTACGCATCAGCCGAGTTTGTATTTACAGTTTTATCACTTTTTGTGAGGGATGAGTAAACAAGTTGGCCTGTGAAGAATGTCTTCTTACTCATAGGGACATATTTAATGTACATTAATTATGTGATGAAATGGTACTCAGGCACACGTTCACAATAAAAGAAATTACAGAGCAACACGCATTTTTGTACGGTTCAGTAGACACAAGCGAACGTGCACTATAACACAAGTTATTTTAAGCTACTTAAATTGTATGTTACACACAATTACTTTCACCTGTATAATATTTCGAAGATCAGACAGTATCTCCCTAGTTACGCATGCAAGACACTGGTCCATGCCCTAGCAATATCGCGATTGCACTACAGCAATGCAGTGTTGTACGGTGTTACTGAATCAATTGTGACCAAGCTGCAGACAGCGCAGAAGTTGGCAGCGGAAGCACCAGCACATAACCCCTGTGCTGATTTAGTTTCCGTTCAATGGCGGGTCCAGTACAAACTACTGATCCTCTTCTTTTCTCGGTGTCTGGGCCATAACTTATCAGATAGATAGACTCTAACTAAATTTATTAATCTTATAAAAACTAATAGTTGTAACCTAATAACCTATATAGGTATATATACATATGCATTTTTTAATATATATATATATATATATATATATATATATATATATATATATATATATATATATATATATATATATGCAATAACCAACGCAAGTCCGATGTAGTAGAGAATTGAAACGGGCCAAATAAATGACGTTTTTATTGCAAAGTGGACTGCTTATCACGCAGCCACTTTGGGAAGAACATTAACAGGAATGTGAGCTCCTCAAAGCAAACCAGACAGGAACTGAACACATGTACAGCCTCGTCCGGCAAGTTTCTCAGAGCCCACATTCCTACAAGCATGACGATAACATATATACATCAAGAAGTCGTCATGAACATGTAATGCAAAGAATACAGACATTCCACCACCAATACACAAATTTAATTACAAACAGGTGGGGCCACTTCGCCACAAGGTCACCCACAAACATGTGACCACCCCACCACGACTATATATATATATATATATATATATATATATATATATATATATATATATATATATATATATATATATATATATAGCGTGCATGTTAAAAATGCATATGTGTATATACCTATATGCATTTTTAGCATTTTGCTCAGTTATTTACAAGTAAGTTTACAAAATATGAGTTTTTTTATCAGATTCGTGAGTCTAATATATATATATATATATATATATATATATATATATATATATATATATACATATACATATACATATACATATATATATATATATATATATATATATATATATATATATATATATATATATGTATGTGTGTGTGTGGTGCGTGCGTGC
>BSQZ01000048.1:1972500-1985000 GCA_033239005.1 Lamellibrachia satsuma | reverse complement strand
TAGTCCTGCCACCTGGTGTCTTTTTTGAAACTACACCCCCCTTCAGCGTCTGGATCCGCCCATGGTTTCATTGTGGTATATGTTGTATTCAGGTGTGTAGTGCAGCTGATTAACAGGTGAACCAGAATTGCTATGTTAAGATTATATAGCATAAGTGATTACACTAAATGTTTATGTCATACTATGCACACTAAGAAGAAACTATATTGCGCTGAAATGCCCGCGAACCCAAGCTCAGCAGCGCCTTAAAACTGAAATGTCATGGTTACTTGCAAAACTACTCATGCTCCAGAAGGGATAACTAGGTAGTACGTAAGTGGTCGTCGCATACGATACCAAAGTCCCAAAACCGTATAACGTTATGCTTTGGTGGGTGATGGTTCGGTCTTCCCACGTTTATAACAATTGTTTTAAAAGGCGAAAACAGTATTATTGAAATTTCTGCATTTCTTTCGCTTTTCTGGAGCTTCTCGTTAATTCCGTTTTCTAAACTCCCGAAACCTGCATCCACCCCGCATCCGCAGTGATATGTTCTTCTTGCCGCCTCGTGCTTACGCTGGTTTTGGCCAGAGCACGCCCTGTGACTTACAATCAGTACCCGCGTCCGGAACGCACTGACACCATCATAACCACACCATGGCTCTACAACGACATGCAATATACAGTACAGGTAAAAAGGCATTGGACCATTTTGCATTTCAGATATAAACCTAAACGTCAGAAATTATTGAATTGTCAACACATGTGGATGTGGAATATGTGTGGAATATTATTTTAAAATAATATGTGTTACGAGATTAATCAGTTGTTCATTAATTAACGCATACTGACAATTTTATAAACTATTAATTAAAAATTAAACTGGAGTGCGAACACTGGTTTACATCGACATACTAGTAAACAAGGGTTCTGTTTTAGTAGTATGTCGACTTAAGTCAGTCTTGGGCACTCCAATTTAAGTTTGATTTAATATTTTATTAACGTGTTATTATGTTTTCATTAATTAACAACTTTCATTAATTAACAATTAACAAGCACATATTAAAAAAATAGAAGTCCTGCCACCTGGTGTCTTTTTTGAAACTACACCCCCCCCTTCAGCGTCTGGATCCGCCCATGGTTGCATTGTGGTATATGTTGTATTCAGGTGTGTAGTGCAGCTGATTAACAGGTGAACCAGAATTGCCATATTAAGATTATATAGCATAAGTGATTACTATAAATGTTTATGCCATGCTATGCACAATAAGAACAAACTATGTTGCGCCGAAATGCCCGCGAACCCAAGTTCAGCTTTAAAAAAAATATTGCATATATAAGGCACACATACAACATACGTTCAGAATTTATAAATCATTTCTGGCGCTCAGTTAGAAAATACGCCTGAAATTCAAAATGGTCCAATTATTTTTACCGATGCTGTAGCTGATCACACAACCAACCAACCAACCAACCAACCAACCAACCAACCAACCAACCAACCAACCAACAAACAAACAAACAAACAAACAAACCAACAAACCAACAAATGATAACGTGTATCACACAAATGCCTAGCTATTCCTCCTCACCATGCCACTAAGGCTGATTGCCGGCTACAATATCTATATTAATGTATCAAAATAATCCTTATTCATTATCCTGTTGAACAGTACTACACAATTGTAAAATATTGCTGAACACCACACATTCATGTACCAAAATATAGCTCACCCCCTAATTTTGGTTTGATGTCAGCTTTAGACAACATGCGTAACACCTTGAATAAATTGCGATCAATATATGAAGCATAAATGTTGTGTACTTGTATTCAGACACACAAGATATGATCTCAAGTTTGAATGAACTTGTATTGCAGCGTATTAATATTTTTTAAAATCTTAATCACATACCAGTGGAATTACGCCAACTGGACTGGATTTTTCGAAGTGCACCATTTCCACTTTCTTTGTTCTAGTTAAAATGATATTTAAGAGTAAGTACAGACACAACATAATTAAGAATAGTGATCAATTTCAGATGATATATTTGTTGATAACTGTTTATTTAACCATCTGAATAACACAACGATGTATTCGTATTGTTCTATTCACATTGGTGCCATTACATATGCCAGATATATTGGAACACAAATCTGTGATGTGGCATGGGGAAAGCAGACGTTTGTGTACCATGCAGAAGAGCTGTGATTTGGCTGACAAGAAACGGATTTCTGCAGAAACCCAGGACAATGACGAACATGATAATGTCTCTGTGGCGGCCGTACCTAAATACTTGACAAGATTAATTTTGTAATGCCTATATCAACAAACGGCGCAAAAGGTTAACTTTCAAACAGTGACGTGAAAGACAGAGACGACATTTCTGTATCTCTCACTGAAGAATTGCATACTCAAATGATTGTCGATAAATGTGTTATTTGTCATTCAGATATATGTGACAAGCATAGGATCCTGCTACAGGAGAATGGCTTAAAAGGTGAGATGTACAGCCAGGAGACGGGAGGGAAAGGTGACATGCTGACGTGTTAGAGAGAGAGAGAGACTAACAGGCTGCCAAGTGACAAGACTGCAGGACAGAATGTGATGGAAGGGATCCATCGGAAGAGCTATTCTGGGGCAGTGATAGAGGGGGTGAGAAAGAGATCGAGGGTGTTTGTGGGGGACTCGATAGTCAGGAAGATCGACAGAGTCTTAAACAAGGGAGATGACGTGGTGGTTTGTGTGCCTGGAGTCAAAATAGAGACGATAACTGAGAGGGTAGAAAACATCGTTGGTTCGGGAAAGGGTGGATCTGTTCTAGTAAACGTAGGGACAAATAACTGCCATAGTTAGGAAATACAGCAAGTTGGTCAGAACACTAAAGCAGACGCGGGTTGAGCAGGTAATACTGTCAGGCATTTTACCAGTAATTGGAAGGATGTGTCACAGATATCGAAATTGCCGGGGGTGGCAATTAACGTGCTAGTGCAGAAACTATATAGGGAAGAGGAAGTTGGATTTGTTGATTTGTGGGGACGTTTCTTTGGAAGGGCTGATATGTACATGAAGGATGGGCTTCATCTAAGTGGAAAGGGGGCGGCAGTATTTGCGGATGGACTCACAGCAGCAGTAGACAGTGGCATAACAAATATTTTTGGTAGTAAATTTTGTTTTAAACTAGAAGCACAGGGGGTTACTTAGAGATGCCTCAAGCAGGACATGAGGCCACTAGTACAGACCAACCAATGAAAACAATTCATAAAAACAGGTATGAAGAAGGTTTTTAAATGCGTGTGTTTAAATGCTTGGAGTATATTAAATAAGAAAAAGGAATTAAATATTATGGTAGATATTGACCCTCACATAATTGGTATTACCGAATCATGGGCCAACACAGACATAACAGATGCTGAATTAGGATTGACAGGATACATAATGTTTAGGAGAGATCGAATAGAAAGAAGGGGAGGGGAGTTATTCTATATGTTAAAAATTTATTCAGGCTTATGAAGTAAAATTAGAAAGGGAAGCAGATTGCGATGAAGCTGTTTGGTGCAAAATAATTTCAGGAAATAAAAAATAACTATTGGATTAGTTTACCGAAGTCCTAACATAAACGAAGAGGATAACACAAAAATACAAAATACTATAAAGGAACTTAGTAAATGGGAATGTGTCATAATGGGAAATTTTAACCTTGGACATATGCAATTGAAATCTATAGAGAGTACGGGGGGTGAGGACCAACAATTTATATTTTTAATTCAGGATAGCTTCCTTACTCAGCTAGAACCAACCAGGAGAGATAATGTATTAGATATAGTTTTATCAACACAAAAAGAATTAGATGACAGTGTAAAAATACATGAACCATAGGGTAACAGTGACCACAATCAAATACATGTTTACATAAATGTAAAATCAGAAAGTAAAAATAAAAACCGTATAGGATAAACTTCCACAAAGGTAACTATAAAGATAAGTAAAAATACTTAGCAAAGCTAGATTGGAGTAACATGCTGATGAATAAGACCGAAATTGAATGTTGAAATATTCTAAAATATGAAATTGAGAGTATCATTGGTGAATGTGTTCCCTTGAAAAAACAAGGAAAACGGTCTAGAAAGAAACACTTGTCAAAAGAAGCTATTAGAAAAATGGTATTTAAGCAAACTATGTGGAGGATTTATAGGCGCACCAGAAACGATGAAGACTATGTAAATTACAAAGAGGCATTTAGCCTAGCTACAACTGAAATTAGAAAGTATAAAAGAACCTTTAAAAAAAATTGGCAGGTAATATAAAAAATTACAGCAAGAGTTTCTACGCTTATGTAAGGATGGCAATCTTGTTAAATCTTGTTTAAAACGCAGCTGGAAAAAAGACTACAAGCACATTGCGGGAATAGTTTAACATTTTGGCCATAGGAGGCTGGAAGTGACTACGTCTGTTCCTCTGTCATTACAGTCGGTTGTGCCTTCAAAATGATCGATGAGTTGAAACATCTGGTGCTTGATTGCGATGACGATGCATCAGTCGTCCAAGAAGCTGCAAGCTCTTACACAGAGAGACAAAATCTTGCAAATTTGACCAACTGGACAAAAGTCATGATGGTGACAGTTTCTTCAATACGTCACACAGTTAAGCAACATCTATGACCCCATGTCAAATGTTTAATTTTGTTGCAATCCTAACATCTAGCAAAGATCTCCCACTGGGAAAATTTTGCTGTGAAGATGAACTTGAGAAAAAGGCACTTCATCTATCCCAACACATTCTGTATACCATATGTAAACTTCAAACACCTCTCACTCTAGGAAGTGTATGTTACATCTACAATGAAACACGCAGCAAGAATGTTGTCATCATGTCAAACCATATGAACGAAAGTGTCAGTTATGACACCTCCCAGCGCTATTTGACATCTGTTTGTGAGCAAATGATGGAAGAGAGGAAAACATATTTCCCCAGCAGCGATATGAGAATGTAAGTTCATACACTTTGACATCTACAATGCAGATTTGCATGAAAATACACCATCCACGCAAAGACAACCATATGTATGGCTATGAACAGAAAGCTATCAAATATGAAGAGAAAGCTATCAAATATGTACTGCATCAAATGTTAGATCAGGGAGATGGAACACATGTCAGTGATGTCACAGATGATGTGGGGATGACAGAATCTTTGATCAAAATCAAGCGATGAAATATGTGCGGGACTTCATTGTTGAGAGCACAACACAAGAAGCCAACTGTGACCTGACAGTACATCACCAAGATAATAATTGCCAACTTACCTCCGATCTTCAAAAAAGGATATATATATATATATATATATATATATATATATATATACCTAGTAACTACCGACTTGTCTCGTATACATCCATATGTTGTAAGGTGCTTGAGCACATCCTGCATAGCAACATTATGCAACATATTGATCATTATAATATCTTAACCGACAAACAGCACGGATTCCGCAAACACCACTCTTGCGAGACCCAATTTATCCAGACTATTCATGACCTGGCTTAATCTCTTGACAATAGAACCCAGATAGACATGGTAATTATGAACTTCTCGAAGGCCTTCGATACATTACCGCACAGAGGGTTACTTCATAAAATCAACAAGTAAGGTACCACTGAAAGCACATTCAATTGGATTTCAAATTTGTTCACTAAAATGACGTAAAGAGTAGCTGTAGATGGAGAGAATTCAGAGTGGATCCACGTCAAGGGTGCCCCAGAGAATAATACGCGGTCCTTTACCTTTTCTTATGTATATTAGTGATTTGCCAAATAACATAAACTCCACTCTCTATCAGCGAACAAGTGCCCTAAAGAGTAGTTAGGTAGACCAAAGCCTTAGCAAATCCAGAGTACTCCACTTAACAGCTTTGTAGCACAACTGACAGGGATGTCTAGGCTTGCAACGATCAGTGTTTACTTCTGTGTCGTGAGCAGTGACAATTAGTAGGATACATAAGTAGGAAAGCGTTACTTTTGTATTAATGTTAGGATTTGTAATGGTGACTTTGTAAGACCTACGCTGATTATACGCCTCTTATTCAGTATATTATCTCTGGTAGGTATCATTGCAACTGAGCTGTCTCTGTACGATGTAGAGTGCCATGTTTCAGAACAAGCATATTTTGTAAAATGCTCAATGTAAGAACCTATTAATACCACACCAAAGAATGCGATGATACCCTTGGATAACCTCGAGTTTGTGGCATTAGTGCCTAGTCTCAGGCTTTCTTCAGAGTCATGGGAATTATCAGTGTGAGCCCACGGGGGCGGGTGTTGACAACCAAAATATTCAACTTTGAAGACAATAAACAGTGAGATAACCACATACGGGACATGATGACGCGGATTGTTAGGAACCCTGTCGAGGGCGGTTAGACTGGCCACACCAGACTAAAATGTTCTACTAGTGTTTAAGATGTATCTGCATTGTAAAATAATGTAAGTAAAGTAGTGATAAAAATAAAGGTTTGGCATCCAAAATAAAATTAAAAACTATATAATATGTTTAATTGTTCGTGTTTGGCATGGGCATTACGTGAAGAGTGACAAGACATGTTGTGCCCGTGCAACGAAATGTTAGAGCCCTTCACACCAAGGCGACACTGGGTATGAAAGAACGTCTTGTTGAAAGGCCTAGTTAGCATAAAGTTTATAAGGGGGCTGCCTCTGCCTATTTGTGTTGCTGATACCCAGCCGGCGTGAAGACGAAACCGAACTATATTATCGCCCAATGGCAATGCATATAAAGGTCCGAAACCACTTCAGCGTTAAATTATCCTGTACGTAGAGACTACTTGGTACGTAGAGACTGCACTAGTGCATGAACAACGGCTTAGTAGTGGCAATAAGGAACCGATTTAGAACAGGCAACGACAAAAACAAGTACCACCTGATGCGACACCTAGCAAATAACCAGCATATGGTTATGTCTTAGTAACTCTTATAGGTGCATAGGCCCAAAACCGTGACTTTTATTTCCTTTTAAATTATAAGCCCAGTATCGGGATGGCATAATCAACTGGATAGAAACATGGCTGACTGACAGACAACGTATTGTAGTAGATGTGGAAATCAGTTTTGAGTGGGGTATCACAAGGATCAATATTAAGGTATTTATTATCCTTAATATATACATATATATATATATATATATATATATATATATATATATATATATATATATATATATATATATATATATATATATATATATATATATATATATATATATATATATATATATATATATATATATATATATATATATATATATATATATATATATATATATATCGATGACTTGAACGATGATATAACAAGCAAGGTACTGAAATGTGTGGATGCCACAGAGGTGTTTAAAAAGGTTTAACAAGATTTTGTGCTAGATACTACAAAGGAAAAGGAGTGACAATACGTTCTGATATGAACGTTTCAGAGCACGGTGGTATTGCAGATTCAAAGGGTAATCGAATTATTTTTGGGTTGGTTAGGATAAACATAACAGTATACCTCTGTATAAAGCAGTGGTCCCTGAATCCCAGCCCAGCCCGGCGCAGACCCGCAAACTACAATTTAAGCCCATGCCCGGACCGGCAGGATGTCTCAGGCCTATACCCGTAGACCAAAGAGGGGCCCGGCCCAAATTGTTTCAACTAACCCATTCGCCTGTTTCAACTAACCCCGTATGCGGGGCTAGTTGAAACTGTCGAGAGGTTACTAGAGAAGTCGTCATATATCGGATATTCCTAAATATTAAATAAATTAGCGGTTTTGTATATGACAGAGATGTGTACGCTAACGCCTACATGAATTGCGTTGTGACAAAAACGAGTTTCAAAATATTTATGTTTTCAAAACAAAAAGTGTTTCAACTGACGCCGGTCTCCCCTAACAAACATCGATATATTTAATGATCAGCCTCATCGCGGAATAAATATGTATCACGATGTTAACATGTTGTGCCATAAACGTATGCTAATTTGTGAGACTGTAAACACCGCTATAAAACATAATCCAATATAATGATTAATTTAATAATGGACTATTTATCAATGTATCACTCTGTACGGCAATAGTCGTACACATGCGTACGTATAAACAAACGTATCATTAGCGCAAACCATATTAATAATAATAGCTACGTCTACTTCTGGCACGATCCTACTCTCGGCCCGTGAAACAACACGGGCCGAGAGTAGGCGCTCACGTCTGGCACGGGATCGGCCTGAGTTTGGCATAAAATAATCATAGTATCCACCAAACTCGTGTAATAGGCCTAGTTAGCAGTTCCATTATTACATTAGTTGTACTATTCATTTCGTTGTTTAACTCTTCATGATTCATAAGAACTATTACTACATATATATATATATATATATTATTATGTATATGTATATATATATATATATATATATATATATATATATATATATATATATATATATATATATATATATATATATATATATATATATATATATATTGTATATATATATATATATATATATATATATATATATATATATATATATATATATATATATATATATATATATATATATATATGTCTGCTAAATATAATTGCACATATCAGTTCACTGACAGAAATGTATGGATAGCCAGATATGCTATGTTTCATTTTGGTATATGTCGTATTCAGGTGTGAAGTACAACTGACTAAAAGGTGAAAACCGGAATGACGACCAACACTTTCTGGGTAGGTGAATCTACCGGAGATCTACGATACATGTGCAATACATGTAAGAGATGTTTCAATCTATGTTGATGAAGATTACAATGCTCATATAGATGAGCAGGGACCGCGGTGATCGTATTGATAACGATACCTAAATGCAATAATGACAATGACCACTAGTTTGCCTCATGTGCCTCTGTTTGGTGCTGGTGTTGCAAGACTGACCTGACCCGACGCTATTCACAATTAGCTCATCGTGTGTCCTAAGATAAACAAACCGGTGAATCAAACAGTAAATATAATATGTAATGGCTGACAGTAATAATTTTATTTTCTTATTTGTTTTTTTATTCATTTTATCCAGACAACTATTAGAAATTGTTGTTGTTATAAAGGTAATTACTGTTTACTATAATAATAAAAATATTGTTGTGAATTTTCGCTATCAAACGTGTTATAAATATTAATTTAAGATATGTGTCCTGTGTGTTCCTTGTATACAACTAAGTACAACTAGTGTTATGAATCATCGGTACGTCGTCGTCTTCCCAATCACCACCATATTCACTACAATTCGAACTCATTTATTCAACAGATCCTATGCGTCGTCGCTCTTCGGGTCTTGTCAGTCGATGGCGTTAGGAGAGAAGAACGGTCATGTTTTGTTAGGCGTTTTCAGGACAAATTTAAGTTTCATTTCGAAATTATCGATAGCTGTCCATTTTGAAACAGAATGGACCCCGAAGACCGCAAGAAAGTTTGCGTTTAACTGCTGGAAATATGCATTAAGGATTGCATGGAGGCATCATCCAAGAAAAACAATTAAGACATAACATGCACGTAGTTTAAACTTATGCTTACTATCACTAAGCGTCGGAAGCTGTTGAATATAGGGGAGGCTGAAGTTGATTTCTGCAAGCATATTGGGGTGGAGGAGGGGAACAAATACATAACATATACTCACCATAAATAGTGTCTCCTTGTTCCGACGTTTATGTCAATTATAGTTAACTGAGTTAATTATGTTTAGCTTTTACATATAAATGTATTAATCGTAGCGTGTATGTATATTTAATGAGACTAATAGAAAGTATCGAAATGCTAAATTCATCTTGAAATGCGGGACCAGTTGCAAATAATTAACGTTTACCTACGAACTATTACAGCATCGAATGTTTCTGGAGACGGATACAAAAGAGGACAATACGGGGTTTCACGAAGAGGTCGAATCATCGCTTGCCACGTGGCGCCAAATAAATTATCTTGTCCAAAACAACATCGCGTTGAATCATTCCGGATTAAACATCTTAGCGAAACATAACACCGTAAACGCTAGTGAGGCATGGTTTACACGAAGACAACATTTCTTGAAGATAACGTTCCTTGCAGTATCTCATGCGATATACATGTACACCAAAGTAAACCTTTCCTTTTAGGTTAACCGTCTCTTAATTTTATTAGTTCGGCACGCGAAGCGTCAAGTGTTGTCTGGTTCAAAACAAACCAGAAAGAATCACACTGGCTAAGTTGCATGAAAGCTTTACATATCAAAGCGAATCAGGTTTCTTGTGGGGCTCCATGTCCATCCCATGATACACAATGTACTTGTATGTGAAGCTATTTCGTGATTATAAATTACAAGCGCATGCTGAAATACAGCTCCTTGTATTTGTAAAGTGTCAACACTTGATCTGACATCAGGATGTAGATATATTGACCTTCGCAAATAGTTATTTAGTAGGAGTAATCCTTTAGCTAATGTGATTGTTCAAGTTAACTTGACAGAATATGCCACTTCTTCGTTGATGCAGATGGTACCACTACGTTTTTTCGCAGCAGAACAACTTTAGTGACAGACCGTTAATTGGTAAGCAATTTATCTCAAGTTGGGGAGACAGAGGCTAGTTAAAACACGGGGTTTGGTAAAAATGTGGATACGACTTGGAAACAAATTAATGCAAAACTTTAGGCGTTCCTCCTAGTAAATAATAGGTACATTTGCATGGAACGCAATGTTGAACGGTGTCACTGAGTCATTGAGTGACCAAGCTACATACAGTGAAGAAGTTGGCAGCCAGAATGATGATGATACAGCGGAAGCACCAGCACATAACCACCTGACGGGTCCAGTACAAACTGTTGGTCCTCGTCTTTTTTCAACTTGAATGGATTTGCACCAGGATACATAACTGATCTCCTGACACCATACCCACCAGCAACCTTCGATCTGCTGATCTGCGTCTGCTTGTAGTTTCGCATTACAAGTTAGAGGGCTACAGCAGACGGGTCTTCTCGGTGTTTCGACAAACACTTTGGAACTCTCTGCAGTAACATATCAGACATATATACTCACTGACTAAATTCACGAATCTTATAAAAACTCATATTATATATATATATATATATATATATATATATATATATATATATATATATATATATATAACACATATATATATATATATATATATATATATATATATATAATGTGTTTTTGTATATATATATATATATATATATATATATATTTATATTTGTATCTATATATTATATATATATATATATATATATATATATATATATATATATATATATATATATATACAAAACACATTATATATATATATATATATGTGTGTATGTGTGTGTGTGTGCGTACGTGCGTGCGTGCGTTGCGTGTGTGTGTGCTTGATTGCCCATACCCATGTCTTTCATTATTATATGCATCATATTCAGGTGTGAAGTGCAGCTGATTAACAGGCGAACCATAATGACGATAAACATTGTCTGGGTAAGTGAATCAAGTTATATACTATACCTGTACGATGTATGTACAAGATAACTGCCTCATAATAGCCACTGTTGTCACTGCTGCTACCAAGTCGTTGTTGGTGGTTGCTGTCGTTATGCGGTTGGCGATAATGATTACGCTGAAGGCGGCGAGAAAGTAAGATCACATTGATGATTATGCATAATTCATATAATAATTACAATGACTATGATTAATAGGTGGTGCTATTGAAGACAATGATGTCGATGATGAAGATGCTGATGTTGAGGGTGATGATGGCTTGATGACGATGACGATGTCGATGCCAATACCGATGATGACGATGATGGCGATGATTACGATGATAATGACAATGAAGTTGATGGTGATGATGACGACGACAACAAAAAAGGCGATGATGATTACGAGAACGACGATGATGCTAATCATATTGACTGTGACGGTGACGGTTACGGTGACGGTGATGTTGGTGACGGTGACAGTGACAGTGATGACGATGTTGGTGGTGATGAATATGATGACGACGACGATGAAGATGATGATGAGGATGAGAGTGATGATGATGACGATGAAGGTTACGGTGATGGTGACGGTAACGATAACGATGTGCGCTTAGATAAACACACCGTTTAATCAAATAATAAGTAATATGTCTAATGCAGGGTTCCGCAATTTTGTTCGGCCATCTCTCTGCGGGCCAAAGCTGTTAGCTAGGTAATGAAGGAAATGATCCGCTCAAAGTAGACGCAATAAATAAACGCGCCTATGTGTTATGCCAAGGCATGCTATGTCAACTTATGTATTGTGGCGGCATATATTTGCAAGCAGTTCTTCATTGACCGATCACACCTACGCCAACACAAAACTAACATTTCAAAAAAAACAGAACGCAGTGTCGGACAGTTTTTGCAGCCATGCCTGTTGAAATATTGGCGGAGCCTGCAAATGTTGCTAGGCGAAAAGTCACAAGGATTCATCAATTATCCTGGCAAA
>BSQZ01000048.1:1925000-1965000 GCA_033239005.1 Lamellibrachia satsuma | reverse complement strand
ATATTTAAAATAAGTTTTAAAAACGTGGAAATTGCATAGAAGCAAGACTGGGGAAAACAATGATAAATCAGGCGTTACCACACATTTTAAATATACTAACGATTTAATTAAGAACCCTGAAAAATGTCGAACACATTCTGTAATTTGTTTTACTGGTCCAAGTCTTGCAAACGCAATCCCTGAGCCTAAAAAACAAGTTACCCAATATCTTCAGAATTGTCCTACCAAAAATCCAAGAAGTTATTTTATGAAGCCAACCTATGTAAATGAAATCAGACAAATTATATTGTCTCTTCAACCTAATACAAATCTGGTTATGACAATCTTAGTCCTTACCTTTTAAATCAGTCGGTGATCAAATCGGCCTTACCAATTGCTATTTCGAAGAATAAGTATATAAAGGTATAGCGCGGTATACAGTCTTAGGAATTCTCAAAGCGCTTTACATCTCACCCCCTGGGAGACCTGTTCATTGCAAGGCCATTTTAACTTCTCTGGGAAGCTTTCAGCCACGCTACAAATACTGCGCGAAGACTATTGAGGGAGTAGTACCTGGTGAATTAAAAATTGCAAAAGTGATTCTTGTCTACAAGTCAACAGTTAAAGTTGAGTTTCCCAATTATATAATTATATTATTATGACGTTCAATTTCTAAAATAATGGGAACAGTTGAACATAGAAGGCCTAAGATTGTATACAAACAAATAACATATTGAGCAATAACCGCTACGTTTTCGTGAGAAACACTCAGCCATCAATGTTATAACCGCACTTACAAGCGATGTTATAAATGCAATAGAAAATAAGACTCAGTCCTCAATGTTTTCTTTATCTAAATAGAGCATTTGATATAACTAACCATTAAATCAGTTTACATAAACTTAAATTCTTTGGAGGAGGGGTACTCCAATCAAGTGTTTTGAGAACTATCTAGCAAATAGGAAACAACGTTAAGTGCAATAATATAAATTCGCCTCCGTAGGATATAACATATAACATCCCGCGGGGGTCTCTGCACGCTGTTGTTTATTTTATATACAAATGATCTTCCTTCCTGTATAAGAAAGTGCAAAACAATATAATTTGCTGATGACGCTACTAACTCTCTCCCCCTCTCTCCCTCTCTCTCTCTCTCTCTCTCTCTCTCTCTCTCCCTCTCTCTCTCTCTCTCTCTCTCTCTCTCTCTATATATATATATATATATATATATATATATATGATTGGAAAATGAAAGATCTACATAACGATTATGACTAACGAACTTGAAATATTAGCTGACTGGTTTCATGCGAATTAGCTATCCTTAAATAATGCATGTTATTATCTAGATATCGTCCTATTCAAAGTGAAGAATTGTGTCCGACAATGTCTAATATGATAATTCAGCGCACAAAATGTAGACAGTTTCTAGGCCTTAACATATGTGAAGCCTTGATTGGAAAGAACACATAAATGCATTCATGTACAAGCTAGCCAGTGCTCTATGCGCAATAAATAAAGTTAAATAAAGTTGTCTACCTTAAAACAATTTAGTACACTTTATTGTATCCTTACTTGACATACGGAATCATACTGTGGTAAACACATGTAAAACCCATATTGCGAAATTATTCCTTATGAAAAAAACATGTTTTCGCTCCATTCTTTAAAGAGGTTATCGTGAACACTCTCATCACCTCTTAAATGCGATAACATTACATGATATTTATCAAATTGAAGTTGCAAAATTTATGTATGACTTTTTTCATTGGAACATTCCATATTCTGTGTCTGATATTTTCACATCTACCCATGACATTCACATTCATGAAACAAGACAAACCTTACATATACGTCCTTTCATCAATTCTATTGCAATAACATCAACAAGTTTGTTATGTAAAGGTCCGTTGATCTGGAATGTAATTCCACCTAGCATTCAAAATAAATCCAACTTAAAACATTTTGTCTCATCACTAAAGCTTGTGTTGTAAGGGGACATGACGCTCTAGCAGAACTATGATACTTTCTGATTTGTTGCGCACACGTCACACAGGAAAATGTGAAGGCCGCAGCTGAGATGGGAGGACTGCGTGAGGAGGGACATGAGAAGATCGGGGGAGGATGAAAGATGGAGAGGGGGCAGCTGATAGAAAACTATGGAAAGAAAGAACAGAAAGAGTGGCTCGTTAACACTTTACCTGACCCTCACCCCTGTACAGCAGGGAACAAGGAGGAAGAGCACACATATCAAATGTTCCTTCTAATACATATGCTACTAATGCCGGTGCTTGGCATTACCACGTGTATGTATTACCTTAGTTGTACACACCACCTAATGTGAACATTTATTATTATTTATTATTATTTGTCAATAATGCTGTTGTTGTCATACTGTACACACCTGTCATAATGTACACACCTGTCATAATGTACACACCTGTCATAATGTACACACCTGTCATACTGTACACACTATATTACAATCATTACATTGACAGCGACCAGTTTACTGATGCTTACTTAAAAGTATATATCTACCGTACTACCTACTGGTAACAATATATATGTGTGTGTGTGTGTGCGTGTGTGTGTGTGTGTGTGTGTGTGTGTGTGTGTGTGTGTGTGTGTGTGTGTGTGTGTGTGTGTGAGTGTGCGTGTGTGTTAGTGTGCGTGTGCGTGTGCGTGTGCGTGTGCGTGTGTGTGTGTGTGTGCCCCCGTCTTACTTTAAATAAATTGCTCACCAATTAACCGGCCGTGCGTAAAACTGTCCTGTTTCGAAAAGAAAGTTGTGGTGCCGTCGGTTTGAACGAAGACGCGACAGATTTTGCCAAGTTAACCTGAACAGTCACATTACATAAATGATTACTCTTTCTGAGAACCTACTAACTCCATGTGAAGGTTGATATATCAACATCCTGGTGAGAGGTCAAGTGTTGACACTTTACAGAGACAAGGAGCTGTGTTTCAGTACGCACTCGTAACTTATAACTACGAAATAGCTTCATGCACAACAATAAACCTCATTCGCTATGAAATGGAAAGTTTTCATGCAACTTATGCATTGCGATTCTGTCTGGTATGCTTGGAACCGAAAAACACTGAACTTGTTAAACGAAGAGACGGTTGTTCCAACCAGTAATATAATAATCGACCGGTAATGTAATAATTGACCAGTAATGTAATAATCGACCAGTAATGTAATAATCGACCAGTAATGTAATAATCGACCGGTAATGTAATAATCGACCAGTAATGTAATAATCGACCAGTAATGTAATAATCGACCGGTAATGTAATAAATCGGCCGGTAATGTAATAAAAATAATGATGATAATAATCATTATGATGGTGATGATGATGATGTCAATAATAATGATGTAGAAAGTGATGACGAGGGTGATAAACGATTATGATGATGATGACAATTAAGGGGTCATCTTAGGGACAATGATAATGATGATGATGATTATGACGATGATGATGATGGCAAAGATTAAAATGGTGATGATAATGATGATGATGATAACGATAGTGATGATGAGAGTGATACATGGTTATGATGATGATGACGGAGATGATGAAGACAATTAAGCTGCCTTAGTGATGATGATGGTGATGATAATGATGATGATTATGAGGATGATGATAAAGATTATGATGATGATGACAACGATGATGATTATAATAGCGTTGATGATGATGAGGGTGATAAATGGTTATGATGATGAAGAAGAAGATGAAGACAATTAAGCGGTCTTAGTGATAATGATGATGATGATGACGAAGATGATGACAATGAGGGTGATCATTATTACTATTATGAGGACGAAGACAATGAAACTTTCAGCCTCATCGTCCTGCTCCTCCTCCTCCTCATCGTCATCTTCATCCTCATGTTCACCCTTATAATGGCTAGCCATGCTGACACCCACTCGACGTTCACAAGCGTATGATGAACATAGGAATCTCAGAACAACTGAGCCGCATGTTTTCTGGGAGGACATGTGGAATGCCGTTCATATAACCTCCAAGGTAGCGCTAAGATAAACCCTTAATTATCTTCATCTTTCTCCTCCTATTCATCATCATCATTACCATTTATCATCTTCTTCTTCGTTTGTTTTACTTTACCGGTCGAGGTATTACATTACCGGTCGATTAATTACATTACTTGTCGATTGGTACAACCAGTAATGTGATAATCGACCGGTAATATAATAACTCGACCAGCAATGTAATAAAAGTGATGATGATAATCATTATGATGATGATGATGATGTTATTAATGATGATGTAGAAGGTGATGACGAGGGTGATAAACGATTATGATGATGATGACATTTAAGGGGCGATCTTAGTGACGATGATAATGATGATTAAGACGAAAGATGATGATGATGGTGATGATGATGATCATGATGATCATGATGATAACGATAGTGATGATGATGATGATGATGATGAGAGGAAGATGATTAAGACAATTAAGCGGTCTTAGTGGTGATGATGATGATGACGAAGATGATGACAATGAGGGTGATCATTATTACGATTATGAGGACGAAGACAATGACACCTTCAGCCTCATCATCCTGCTCCTCCTCCTCATCGTCATCATCATCCTCATATTCACCCTTACAATGGTTAGCCATGCTGACACCCGCTCGACGTTCACGAATGTATGATTAACATAGGAATCTCAGAACGAATGAGCCGCATGTTTTCTGGGAGGACATATGGAATGCCGTTCATATAACCTCCCAGGTAACGCATGACAGTATCTTTATGTTTCCTGTGGTGTCGACTGCGTAGAGAGACGCTGGTCTAGTTTCAAGTGTGGCCGCAGCTTGTTTGATGTAGGAATAAGGGGGACGGATACATATGTAAAGGTTGGTAAAGGGCATTTTTTAATGCCAGGTTGTATGCATCACAAGTACACCAGTAAACATAATAATTGTACAAACAAGTCGACTATAAAGGTGAGGGGCTACCTGCCCATATATGTCACATTACATAAAAATGTATGGGCTACTTGCCCATGCATGACATATAAGACATCATAAATAATCCATGGTACGACATGTATTGCAACATTATGAAATCAGAGGTGGAGGAGAGGAGGTGGTGGTCAAATAAAGTTTGTAAATATCAACTCACTTCGATGGCTTTCAAAACCGGAATGGCAGCGCCTGGCCACCCCAGCGGTCAACAGGTGCGTGCGGTGGACGATACCACTCGCCTGGTAGCAGGGGTGGTAAGGTTGCATTAATAGTACATTGATATTCCAAACATCTACCACAGAAACATAAACCACTTTTTTACTGTGCTAAAAATTACATTTATGTTTCCTGTGGTGTCGAATGCGTAGAGAGACGCTGGTCTAGTTTCAAGTGTGGCCGCAGCTTGTTTGATGTAGGAACAAGGGAGACGGATACATAATTATTATGTAAAGTTTGGTAAAGGGCATATTTTAATGCCAGGTTTTATGCATCACAAGTACACCAGTAAACATAATAATTGTACAAACAAATAACCAATTATTGATGTACCCAATAAAACAACAGTGTATGTAAACAATCGGACCGAGGCAGACAGAGTGGTAAGTAAGAAGGGGGGTCATTAAAAAGGGTCACCTCAACACGTGTTAATCTACATTCAATTAAGGGATCATCTCAAACAATTATTTAAGGGATCATTAAAAATGCCTAATAACTGATCATCATTTGATCAAATTAAGGGTTCATATCAAACAAATTAGGGGAAATCTCAAAATGCAATGTGATAGTATAATACAAACTTAAGTTTAACCGCAAAAATAATAAAATAAGGGACCAGCTGAAACAATTAAGGGGTTATCTCAAACAAAAATTAAACTTAAGGGTAATTTCAGTCAACTAAAATGTTTATCTATACGATTATAGGGCAGCCAAAGTATTTTAAAATACGACTAAAATTAAGGGATTTTATCAAAAACAAGTTAAAGGATAATTTAGAAAGGTCTTATTAAGAATTATTTAATAATATACTAGCTGATCATCTCAAAACATTATGTGGTCATCTCATCAAGTCAATTGGGATGGGTACCAGTAAGGAACACGTAAATATTTATTTTACACCAACATGATACAAAATGTCAAATACAGTTAAGTACAATTTAGTGCCGCATTTTTAGAGCTTTTATTTGTGAAAAAAGGCAGCAACTAATTTTTGAACAAAATACATGTTACCAGGCAAACAAAAGAGCTAGAAGCGCCACACTGCGGACAAACATTGTGATGGATCCGTCAATTAGCGTGACGCGTTGCGCCATCTTACTCAAGTGAGATTGAAAATCACATATCCCACAACTATCGAAAAAAGAGTATTGTGTTTATATACGCGCTGTTGACGGATGAAAAAACGGTTTGCCTATATATCGCTTAATAACGTGCAAATAAAAATATAATCTATCTTAACAATGCGAACAAAATAATTATAAATTAACAAGACACGTTGCTCCATCTTACTCACGTTCGTATGAAAATCTCCCACTCTCTCCCCCCCTCTCTCTCTCTCTTCCTTCCTCTCTCTCTCTCTCTCACTCTCTCTCTCTTTCTTTCCGTCTCACTGTCTCTTTTTTCTACAACGATGTCCTGAATATATGATCGGCATTGTGCGGTTCGCAAGGGCTTGATTTTGCCCGCCTCCATCTTTATATACACAGGCATTCCCGCGCTTCCGAGATCACGTGTTCCTGTTCCCGCGGTCCGTTTCGGTGTCTTTCCGCGATCACGCGTTGTTGCCGAACGCGTTCCCGCGTGTTTCCATGTCTAAACGCGGACGTTTGAGTAAAACGGCATTAAGCGCGGACGTCGGATTATAATGGCATTAAGTGCAGACGTCTGAGTACATCGGCAGTAAACGCGGACGTTTTACTAGAACACAAACGCAACATGGCGATTCTTCACACACACGCACGCACGCACGCACGCACGCACGCACGCACGCACACGCACACACACACACACACACACACACACACACACACACACACACACACACATATATATAAATATATACAATATATATAATATATATACAATATATATAATATATATATATATAATATATATATATATATATATATATATATCATAATTATATTTTATTATTATGTAACACAATAACATAAATATAAGAAGGCCGTCTCATGTGTTTCCTCACGAATTATGAAGAAAAATAGTTAAGACATTTAGTCTGAATCAACAGCGCACACACTTACTGATTATATGTAGTAAATATTAACTCAACATATAAAATGTAGGGGTACTTTTAAAATTTACGATATTAAGAGGTAATCCCCAAAACTGAAGTGTGTCTTTATATTAAAAAGCGATCACCTCAAAACGTACAAAAACAGGTTAATATTTTAGATGACCCTCTTATGATATTTTTTTAGATGATTCCTTAATGTTTTAATGGCCACTTAAGTTTGTCTTTTGATACGACTCCGTACGTTTTTATTTTGACATACACCATTAATTGTATGAGATGACCCTTTAACTTTTTCAGATGATGAGTTAGTTACTTTTTTAAATGACCATAACATTTTTTATGATTCCTTAATTTATAGTCCATATAATGTATTTGAGATAACCCCTTACATTTTTATGTGACCCCATAATTTGTTTGACTGCTTTGATTGTTTGCTTAAGTTTGCGTTTTGCTATGCATCCTTACATGTTAACATTTCCCTTAATTATATTAAGTGACTGCTTCATTTCATAAGGATCAACTAGACACATTGTTAAATGATCCCTGCTTTTTTAATGATCCTTTACCTGGTTTGGGAAGACCCGATTATTGTTTGAAATGATCAGCTGATTCATTTGTATTGACTAGTTATATTTTTAATATGATCCCTGAACTTTTTGAGACACTTAATTTTTGAGATGATCCCTTAATTTGTTGAGACGATCAGCTAGTTAACTTATTAGTTACATCTTACATATTTTGTGACGATCCTTTAACTCCTTGAGAAGAGCCATTCATTGTATGAGAAGAACCCTTCATTTATTTAACTTAACGAGACGATCACTTGACTTGATGAGATGACCCCATAATGTTTCGAGACGATCAGCTAGTTTATTATTAAATGACCTTAATGTGACCTTTTTAACTTATCCTTTAACTTGTTTTTGATAAAATCCCTTAATTGTAGTCATATTTTAAAATATTTTGGGTGCCCTTTAATCGTATAGATGAACATTTTAGTTGACTGAAATTTACCCTTAACTTAAATTTTTGAGATAACCTCTTAATTGTTTCAGCTGGTCCCTTATTTTATTATTTTTGCGGTTAAACTTAAGTTTCTAATATAATATCACATTGCATTTTGAGATTTCCCCTAACTTGTTTGATATGACCCCTTAATTTGATCAAATGATGATCAGTTATTAAGCATTTTTAATGATCCCTTAAATAATTGTTTGAGATGATCCCTTAATTGAGAGTAGATTACCTCTTTCACGCGTTGAGGTGACCATTTTTAATGACCCCCCCTTCTTCGTTTCCACTCTGTCTGACTCGGTCCGATTGTTTGCCAATGAGGAACCGAGTGTATTGTTTGATCGCTGGGCGGCGCTGCGCCCACTCCGTTTATACTAATTACCCATAGTCCTTAGCTCTTCGTTGGAGAAGAAGGGGAGCTGTGTTTATGAAGTTTAGTTGCCAATACAACGCCGGGAACCGACTGCAGCGTACCGCAGGGTAATGGTAAAGGAGGGTCATCAGTTCCCGAAGGATCCTACTCAAAGAGAAAAGTGGATAATCGCCATACGGAGGGACAAATGGCAGCCGACAAACACGAGCTTGGTTTGCCGATGCCATTTTGTGGAATGCGACTACAAACAAGAGACAACTAAAGTTAGATAATGTTTAAGACTATAAGAACCGAAACAATATCAAGGGCACCGTAGCTGTTGTTGAGCATGGGGTCTTACATTAATTTACCTGGAAGATCAAAGTAGGCTCCCCAATAGGTCTAGGTTAAACATTGAGTAAAAACAAATAACAACAATTTTACAACATGAGTTTACTTTCATATGTAAGGATAAGGTAAAGTCATCCCCCAGGCATTACGCCTTAGGAAGCCATGATGGCTTATATGGCCAGTGCTTAAACTTGGTTTCTGTAGTACTGACTCTCCTGGACGGGACGCAGGTACCTTCCAAACAGTGTTTGTACTCATTTGCAGCTGAGTAGACTGAGGCAAAGTAGGGTAAACGAAATTGCCTAAGCTTCGAAAACGAACCGTGCCCAGTGTGGGTCTTGAACTCACAACCCTCGAATTTAGAGTCCAACACTTTAACCACTAGGCCACGGCTGCCCCCTTCATATGTAAGGATGGCAGTACTTATTTACTCTGACGAAATACTATTGACCAATAATGTCCTTTGAAATCATGAAAAAATGTGTTGGCCACCATTGCAACATGCAGTCAATTAACATTTCCGAGTTTTGTTGTGGGCAAGTGGTCATTGCATGTTCTTGTCAGTCTGGCTATCATCCATCTTTCCTATGTGTCACAGGTCCTTATAAAAATGTTTCTTAATATAAATCGGCTTGAAAACATTTTCAAAAAAATCATCCAAACATTGCAACATGATTTGAATAAACGAGTTATCCACTGGGATCAGGCACACCTTTGTGTCTTTAAATGTATGAACCACAAAGTGACACATGTTTCTCTCTGTTACCCATATCTGGGCCTGCACTTTTGCATAATAATCATGCTTTGAATCGAGTTTAAGTTCAGTACCACGTTGCTTCAGGTAAGGCACAGTCTGCGGTGTGACAAGCATATTTCTTGCACTGTATGGGCACTTTACCTCCACCACTGTGTCGTCACCCACCAGTCCATCTGGTGAAGAACCTAAATATGGCTTGTCTGCTGATACAACATTTAGTTACTTTGACATGAAACATATTCTCATATGTGGAGATAGCTTCTGGCTATAGCTGATTCCCATGACTTGTTTGTATGCTGACAAAGTCTTTTCCATCAATCATATCCTTTGCAAGGTTTTCTTTTGCCTCCTGAGATACACATTTCATGATGCGTCCAAACTTTGAAGATTGCATTCTGTTTCTCCTCTCCTCCTTCCATTCTGCACTTTTGCCCTGCTCTTCTGTTCTTTTCTCTATTTCATCTGCCTTCTCCATGGATATTGTGGTGATGTTTGTCTTGTCCAGGAATATGCTTGACAGTGGCTTGGCTAAGTAATGGTGGTCATGTTCAACTGCATACATGTTGGCTGGCCTCAGTGTCTGTAACAGTGGCATTTGATCGCCAGTACTGGCAGCCCAGTTCAATGTTAGATTCTTTACATAATCTGGATAGGAGGCAAGCTTGCGATACTTTTGTGGGCGCGGAGCAAAATTGAGCATCAGTGTCTCCTTTGTAAGTTTAAGTTTGTTAGCCTTGACCGGTGATTCAGTGTGAGGTCGACGTGGCCGGTGGAAAGATTGCAGGACATCAGTGCAACATAGTTATAGTTTTGGCTGTTTACCTCCAGTTAAATCAATGATCGCAAGCAGGACTGCCTGGATATGCTTACAGTGAGCATTAGGTCCCATTCCAGCTGCACACTCGCACTCTGTCACCAACACTTCACCATTGACGCCAACGCTAGCATAGCAATGATAGCAAAGCGTGCGACACTGAGCCATGTAGAATGTGGTGTCATCATCATGTGCCCTTCGAAGGAAGCGTAGAAATCTGCAACAAAATGGATGGCTTCAATAGATCTCATACACCAATGTGTGCGTGCGTCCGTTTATTCATTACTACAAGTATGGTGGTGGTACATTATATTTTTTGGATGAAGTGGTAGTTGTTGTTGGTTAGTTGATACGGTTAAGATTCATACTTTCATGGCCTGTTAATGTCTTCAAGATAGTCAAGGTTAATTGTTAATGCAAACCATTTTGCAACTGCATAACGTACCTTGAATAATACAATCTGTGACCAGAAGAGGGGGAAGCATCAGACAGTTCAAGGAAAGCTGTAGCAGCTCAACGTGAGAGATGGTTAATGACAGGTACCGCATCGCTAGTGACATTTTTGAAGCACGTGTGGGCCGGCAGGATCACGTTAAAATCATTTTGGTCTGCAATGAGGTTGGCACCACAAGTAAAGTTGGAATTCCTGTCACAGGCCTCAAGCCTGTATGGGAAATAAAACATATATATATATATATATATATATATATATATATATATATATATATATATATATATATATATATATATATATATATATATATATATATATATATATATATATATATATATATATATATATATATATATATATATATATATATGGGGTTTTGGGGTGCTGCCTAGTGGTAGATGTGTCCTGGGCAGTCGCGTCCCAACAGGACGGCTCAGGAGCTTCGGTCCACTTGCAGCGCCCAACTCGTGCGTTTACCTCCTAGAAGTCATGTGGGCACCATGGCGGGTAAACCCTGGTAAACGACCTCGACTGGCCGGCTAAACAACGCATGAGGATCTGACTGGGGACTACCAGTCAGTAAGGGACCCTTTCCTTTTGTGCCTGAAGACTACTCGGCGGATCTGTCGAAAATGACAGCAAGGCGAGGAGCAATGTCAGTGGCAGACGGTAAAGGACGGAACTGAAGGCGCGTATAGCAGTCCCCGACCAGCCACATACTTCCTATAGCAACGGAAGGAAAATAGAGTCTATCGTACTGAGCAGCAGCGGTACGATTAGTGGATGAGCCAACGGTAGACTTATGTATACTCTAGTCTCACGCATAGTATAGGGCATTGTGGAAACCCCATACATGGCTTGGACACTGCGCTAGAGAAGGCAACGGGAGACCATTCTAGTACAACATCCCAATACAACAACATGGTAGCAAAGAGCTACCGCGGCTGTCGCCAGGGGTCGGACACGACTCGACGGCACAAGGTGATATATATATATATATATATATATATATATATATATATATATATATATATATATATATATATATATATATATATATATATATATATATATATATATATATATATATATATATATATATATATATATATATATATATATATATATATATATATATATATATATATATATATATATATATATATATATATATATATATATATACATATACAAGGATTGAATAAAATAACCGAGAGAGCAACATGATTAATGATATTAAGCTTGACTGACGCAACAAGTGGCGTATGCCAGAAAAGGTGAACCAGGCATCGTTTTTTTTGTTTTTTTTCACCGATGACTACCGCATACAACCACTCTGTTCATCAAATAATCTAAATGAATGGTGCTAATACATGTGGTCGGATGAATAAACTAGCACAATTATAACAGGTAAAAATCCGGCTTATGGGAGAAACGTTTTTGTATATAGCGTAGATTTAGCCTATTATCGCTCGGTCGTAACTTACCTTTCGATTAACTCGGCTTTTCGACCAGAAACTCCAGTATTTCTCTTCTTTAGCTCCTCTCTCAACTCTTTCATATTCCAGGTCCCATATGCACCAGACCCAGGCATAGTGACATTTAATAACTGCTGTGGTTTCGTTCGTTTTTGTTAACAGGTGCGAGTGCTAATCGCAATGAACGGATTTATGATAATCAGGCGTTTAACCCAAGCGGGGACAGCGTCCCCTAGCGACAGCGGGCTGCTCGGTGCCTCATTGTCGATTTTTACATTACCGGTCGATTATTACATTACCGGGCGATTTATTACATTACCGGTCGATTATTACATTACTGGTTGTAACATACGGTTAAAATATAAGGAATGGTTTACTGCATGTTCTTTAAAATGGATTCACGTTGGTGTGTTTCGTATGAGATATTGTAAGGAAGTGTGTTTGTGTGCTTTTTGTATGTATGTATTAATGCATGTGTGTATGTGTGAGTAAGTATGTGTAGGTGTATGTATGTATGTATGTACGTATGTATGTATGTATTTATATATGTACGTATGTACATATGTATGTATGTGCGTACGTACATGTGTATGTATGTATGTATTATGTATGTTGTTTGTTTGTATATATGTATGTATGTATGTATGTATGTATATACGTACGTACGTACGTACGTACATGTGTATGTGTGTACGTTTGTGTATGTGTGTACGTGTGTGCGTGTGTCTCTGCGTGTATGTGTGTATGTGTGTATGTGTGTATATGTGTATGTATGTATGTATGTATGTATGTACGTATGTATGTATGTATGTATGTATGTATGTATGTATGTATGTATGTATGTATGTATGTATGTATGAATTGCCACATCTGCACTAATAAACCATTTGGACTGACAATGTCTGATTACTATGACAATTATCATGTTTAATTACAATCGAAGATAATCCGTATCGTCTAAGATAGATGTAGCCTATATTCAATAATAACAGCTGCAATATTCATTTATAAAAAAAACATTTCTTTTGATACTATAGTAATAATACAAATGAACGGCCAACCACATAATCCATTACATTTGGCCAAGGTGTCTGCTAATGTTGGTTAACTCTAACAAGAGCTCTAACGTCGTTCTTCAGCCAAGTAAATGCAGTAATATGTTGGATTAAGACGTTTTCTCTTTGAATTCTTGCTCGCACCTCTCCAGACATGCATCCTTGTTATCGTCACACGCCTTCATTGCTGCCATGTAATCAGCAAAGTTTACCCACGGACAAATGAGTGTTTTCGTGATGCATTTAAGGTGAACGGTCGAACAAATTTCAAGGCAGAGTTCTACATTTAGGTTTCCGTGTTTCTTCCTGCGCTTCTTTTTTCCACACTCGACGGCCAGAACGAACACGATGACGAATACAACCATCTGTTGAGACGATGACACCGATTACATTGGCAACAATCAATATATTAATTTCAGCAGCAACATCAAGATCTTTGCCTATCACACCCACAAACACCACTAACAACAAAACCACAAACAACAGCAACGTGCCAACCACAACGTGCCAACCACAACAACCAACCCCACAACCAACAACGACGACAACAAGACTATTATTCCGATCACAACCATCAAATCAAAAAAATATAACAAACACATAACGACGATGACAACCACCACCATTTTCACAATTAGAAACAAGTAGTATAGCGTCAAACAGGACATATAAATAAGCTATAATAATGATTATACTTAAAAACCAACCCTGGTAGTATTGTTGTGTAGGTAAAAACCGATAATCACAAAATATTAGTTACACTGTTGTCAGCAGCAACAACATCTGTTGTGTAGGTAAAAAAACGATAACCACCAAATTAGTTACACTGTTGTCAGCAGCAATAACAGCAGTGCAGCAACAGCAGCAGCAGAAGCAGCAGAAGCAGCATCAGCAGCAGATATACGATTATCTTTGACAAAAATAGCAGTGGCTACACAAATGACAAGTGGGGCGAACATCTGTTTGCAAAAACAACTGGGATGATGGAAATAGAAACGGATGCGGATGTTGCAGAAAGAATAGAACGATCATTCTACGTTAACTGGCCACTTTCAGTTTTTGAAACGGCTACACATTTTTATTATGAAAAAAAGCATTTTAAACTCAGTTGTTTTGCTAAATATATTAATTTTAATTGTTTCTACTCAATGGTCTCTTAATGGGATTACATTTAATAAACCTGCCGCGATTACCAAAACTGGAAATCTAAAATAGATACACCTTGAGCGACTTATGTTCTAAGTTAGTAATGCATCAAATGCAAATAAAAAAATTGTAAAGCCACAGACAAAGTCGATTTGCAAGTAGTAATTAACTTTATGCAGCTTTATAGGTAAATAACATAAAATATAATTATACATGCAGACATTGTTTTAATGCCGCAAGCAAGCTGATATAGGGTGCTATATGTGTAATAATTGTAACAAATGTCAGTTACTGATGTGACCTACTGTTGTGCAGGTGATCGGCGTTATGTTAGAGAAATTGTTTTAATGTAATTCACGTTGTGCATGTTTGAGTAAAACGTAATGCTCAGAAGTTTCGAAAACTTGTTTCTACTTCTTATTGGGGCAGGCGGGCTGTATATGCAAGCATCCAAGAAACATGTCTATATATCGTTGCGTAGCTGAGTACTGAAATCAATAGCCTCGTGGCAGTAATTTACGTTGTGGTAATTTAAGTTATGTAAGACATGTGCAAAGGCTTTGATTTGTTGTCCAATTGTGCAATGTCGTTTAAGTATGATGGAATAACAGGCTGTAATACTAATAATAATACTGTAAAAATAGTATTTACATACGTATTTTATCACACGATTATTTATTATATAATTGATGTCGTAAAACTTTATGATTGGTATAAATGTTCTAAACTCTCAATAAAGAAAGTATCTTGAGTTGTATCCAGTTATGTTAGTGTGTGTGAAACACATAGTGAAATACCAATATGCAGGATTATTTACGTTATTTTCTTGGTAATGTACGCTATTTGGTTGTCTTCCATCGTAGCTAAGCCAAAGTAACGCTACGTGACAATAGTGGAGTGTGAATTTTGAGTCTTCCAACAGTTTGATGTTTCTACACTCATTAGGTATTTGAACAAACACCATTTATAGTAATGGACAATTAAAGTTGTGTTAGTCATGAGTACACACGCAGACTCCATAGATGTTTTTGTAAATGAAAAAACTCCAGAGGGTTATTAGGCTTAACATGTTTTTCGACAAATCCTTATGATATATAAGGAAAATACACTTTTAATGATATCTCGGTCACTTTGCTTTATCTGTAAGTGGACAATTAACGTAGAATGTCGGATGAACAAGAACCTTAATTGCAATATCTTAATTTTGGGTAATACAAAGAGTTTCTTACCCAAAATATATGTTTCGCCATTTCAGATGAATTGTTGAATATATCATATGTTCGAACACTGTATAGAAACAAAACATTTATTACATATGGGCATGCAATACATTTAAGGTTGTCTACCTCGAGTTTGAAGCAGAAGAGTCGGGTATATGAGCACATGCGAATACATTGATGTTTACAAGAAAGTTGTAGCGATGGTTTATATAAACATAACAGTAAGGCACTATAACTGAAGACTATGAGGCAGTCTTTCATATAACAGTTTAAGGAAGTATTCGCTCAGTTCTCTCAGAGAACCATAAATCGTCTGATCACACATTATCACACCTTCTCATACATCAATAGCAAAATACATCTCAATCTTAATACATATCCAAACTAGGCTAACCGTTACATATACGTGTTACTGTAACTGCTCACCACTTAGCTTTCCGTCGTAAAGCCTGGTCTACTTCATAGACGAAAACCAGTGTTGCCGTCCGCTTGAACGAGGACTGGCAGATTCTGTAAAGTGCATCTGCAAAGCCCTTGTTTAAGTAATCACGAAGGTCGAGACACCCTTTTCTCGGCGGGTGGAGGACTATAAGTTTTCTCTTGACATAAAAGTTTGGACTTTATACTCAGTTGTCGTCAGTACCATAATGCGGTCTGAATCAGAAAAACACTTATAGCGTTCACGTTCATAATAATACAATGCAATAAAACACTTATCTCATTCGTACTGATAAATCTCACCAGTAAAATTGTATGCATACGTGGTGACACAATATAGATTTACTGCACTGCGAAGAGCGAGCTTAGTCAGAATATTTCCTTGATCACATGTTCAGCTCTAAGTTATATCCCTTGATCACCAGGCAAACACGAATAACAAGAATGCAAGTACTGAGTAATTCTTACAACGACGCCTGTCCTTTCAAAATAACAAAGTATACAATAAAAGATAACGGAATGACAAACTTTGGTTAACAAGAGGGCTAAAAATGCCTGCACAAAGAAAAATAACCTGTACTTAGCGTTTCTACAAAGGTAGGTCAAAATTAACAGAAAGTCGCTACAAAAAGAAAAACAACAAAAACTCGAAGATTGTAAAACAAATAGAAGAGAAATTTGCACAATTCTTAACATCATGATAGGTAAACGAAAATGCTGAAACAAGATAAGTGAATTGTGAATGCTATTTTGTAATATCTTTTTTTACTTGTATTGTATTTATTTAGTTTGAGAATGGCATAGCATCTTATAAGTCGCATGACTTCAGCTATGTCCCTTCAGCAACACCAGCAGCACACCATGCTATGCACCTAAATATGTTGTTGTTGTTGAATAAACTTTCATCCACTTTCATTAAGAGTCAGGGCTATACCCATGTACCAACATACTATTAAAGACTAATGTTAACAGTACATAGATAATTATCGGACCATGTATGATATGATCAGAATTTAGATCCTCTGCACCATCCTACTTACCCAGACGTCTACTGGTCCGACCTAATGTTGAACGTTCCGTTTACTCCTTGCATAAAGCATAGCAACTCTTGATGTCATTGTTATAATATATGTCAATTTTTTTCAAAGATTGTTTTAGCTTTTGTAATTTCAGTTTTAGCTAGGATAAATGCCTCTTTGTAGTTTGTATGTCTTCTCCGCTTCCTGTGTATTTATATTTGTCTAATAGCCTCGCTTGACATGTGTTTCTTCCTGGACCTTTTACCTTGTATTTTTAACGGAACAAACCTATCAGCAATGCCCTAGATATCATCTTTTAGACAGGCCAAGCATTATGTTGCTGTCATATTCTTCTGTAAGTTATTCCAATCTATATTCGCAAAATATGTTATTTCTCTTTATATTTGCCCTTGTTGAAGTTTTTCTTTCATTACGTTTTCTACGTTTTCCCTGTTTTTACTTTTATATTAAAATGGATATGGTTACGATGATTTGAACCAAAAGTTCATGTACTTCAACATTATCAACTAAATAATTTTGAGAAGATAAACTTAAATCCAACACATTAACATCTTTGATTGATTCCAAAACATGTTGAGTAAGAACACAATCCTGTGTTAGAAGTAGAAACTGATGGTCATCACCCCCAGCACTCTCTAAAGATTTTCATTGTATACGATCATGGTTTAAACCACCCTTTATAATAAATTCCCCCTTAAAGGTGATTATTACTGTAGTACTCTTTTTCCGCATATCGTAACTTTTTTGTCGATGTATTTTTTGTTTCTTACATTTATGCTCAGCATGCTTTACATTTGATGTATTTTTATTCATCGCACGCGCCATTTCTGAGGCGATGGCTACGTCATGACGTAAGTAACTAGTGCGGTCCGTATCACGAGCGTTCAATAACGATTTAATATTGCATCCTTGTATCGCACGGCACGTATTGCACGGGTGTGTAATAAAGGTATATACAGTACATCTTAAGATTAAATATTGCCTGCGGACAAAACGCCCTGTCACCGAGACCAGCGACCCGACGGCTAAGGAAAATGCTACGAAAAAGAAGAAAGAAGTAGGTAATGTTCTATGTCAGCGCACGAAAACAACACATGTAACTGTAAATGCACGATTTCATTGAGACGTTACATTTCACGTTACTACGTGATGGAATGCCATGTTGGATAACACTTGTACAGCTTGTGTACTAAAAACGACTCAATGTTCAATAGACTTATTATAAATATCTAGTTGATATTGATTGCAATGAACTTAGCAGAATGAACTACTTCCTTGGTTGCAATTCAGTTCACGTACACCCTTTTGTGGGTCAAGTATCAAATGTTGATTTAGTCATTTATCTTAACGTGCCCATATTTATCTTAAGTGTTAGACCATCAAGCAGTACCAGTTTGTCACCTGTTGGTGAACTTACGAGCACATATTCCGATTAATCTATTATCGACGTGTTCTATTTAATTCGTTGGCGTCTCCGTGCATGTCATTTGCGCTCAGATCAGCAAACCGACTGACACTAACAGCTAGGAAGGAAGCAAGTTAACTCGACATGAGAACATTCATGGTCTTTTTTGTAAGTACTCCGGTTGCAGGCTACGAATAGATTTTTCTAGCATGTCCAGTCGGGACAGTTCAGTCTGTCTTAAAACCACAACCGATGTAAATCAACTGAAGTGCGGAATTCAGTAGGCCTTGCATAAGGTGGCCGACTACCGTGAAATCAAGCAAAGGTCTGCGCAGCATTGTTGCGACATATATTAAGTCAACACAACATTTATATAGTCTAATGAAAATACTTTCATAATGCCCACAGTAAACACAAAGGATACATTTATTGGTGAAAGAACGTTAAGAAGAAACCATTATACATTTTAATAGCATACATATGCATTATACATTTAATAGCATACATATAGCGCCTCTCGCAGGCAAGCGAGAAATAACTTCTGTTGTAGAATCGTTATAGACAATTTTGTCTGGAGTGTAATTTGAAGATAGCAAACCTCAATTTCTGTCCAGCACTTCATGATTTGTCTATGTTTGTAGAGATGAATAATAAATGAGCGTTGTGGCCATCTTTGGTTGTAAAGACATTACTCCGTGTGGGTAAAATTTGGGCTTTGATAACAATATCACCATAGAATGGCACGTTACAAAAACATGTGGCTATATTAGCTTTATGTAATGTTAATATATATAATTCCAATATTCCTGCAAGTGTTATATTTGACTAGTAAATAAATATTATGTTAAGACTGATTATGATCACAGTACAGTATTTTATAAATTTTGCTGCTGACGTAGCTGTTTACTGTGTCATATATTTAAAACATGTGCATGTGACACCCAACGTTTATTGCTTTTTTTCCTTTAGGGTCCAAATAACCTTAACGCTTAACGCTCGCACAAAATGACCCGTTATATCGGCGGCGTCACACTCCTTGTGGAACATTTCAACCAAAGCGTCAGTAGTACAAATTCCTGCCAGCCCTCCGAACTGCTTTTCATCAATATGGCGATATGAGCCTAATGTCATTTCCACTGCGTCCCGTAGATGATGTTTCTTTGGCAACGGAATGACACTTGCTGTCTTCCGTTGTTTGCGTAGTTCTCCTTCAATGTGTGAGCACTTAAAGATAGCTGTGACCGGTGCCACGAGAACGTGTGTGTGCGTGTGTGTGTGTGTGTGCGTGTGCGTGTGCGTGCGGGTGCGCATGCGCGTGTGCGTGTGCGTGTGCGTGTGCGTGTGCGTGTGCGTGCGCGTGCGCGTGCGCGTGCGCGTGTGTGTACGTTTGTTGCTTGTGTGTAGTAACGTGTGCAGTAATGAAACGTTATCAATTCATCGCATATATAAACAGTACAAACCAATTCCCAGTTGCACACATCGTCAATTGATAGTGCCCTTGCTCGCTCTCCCATTCACTGACTCAGCATTATCATATATGTTCCAACATTCTCTGTCGCCATGAACAATGTTAACAGTCATCTTCTTCTTCGTCGACAGCTGCTGGTGGTGACCGTCAGTCCCATCTTGACCGCCGCTGTTTCTGGTAAAGAATCGCGCAATCTTGACCTGGCGTTGTGTAAGGAACTCTGCTCGGCCATATTGCAGAAATGTCTTACTGAAGTCAACAACTGACCAACTAATCCAGCAGAGAAGCGAAGGAAGGCGAAGGGGGACTGTGCGCGCAAACACACCGCATGCGCGCAGTCGTGCCGGAAAGCCTTCGGTAGACTTATATTGGATTAAACACTGAACAGCTGCCATATTACGACGACGACTATCTAAACGATGATGTTACCCAGAATTTTTTTCGGAAGCAAACACACAGTATTTGGCATAGATACAATTGTATAGTATCGAAATGGAACATAGTTCATTAATAATTAAGTGGCTTATGTTCGGATAATGTATAACCTAATCCCAAACGTTTAAAGCTGTGTACAACCTGTGTATCATACACGATCTGTTACATTAAAACAGTTCGGAAGAATTGTTGGATAGATTCACATTAAAAGACTTCCTTGTCATCTACATGTGCACATGTTTATTCACAAATTAATCTTATATTAATTTTACATATCTGTTTTATTTCACTCACATGTAAACGCACATACACGTATAAAAACATCCACACATATACGTACGTATATATATGTATAGGCAAGCATACGTACATACATACATATACACATACATACATACATACATACGTACATATATACATACATACATACATACACGCATGCATACATTCGTATGTACGTACGTACGTACGTACGTATACATGCATGCATGCATACATACATACATACATACATACATACATACATACATACATACATACATACATACATACATACATACATACTTACATACATACATACATATATACATACATACACACACATGCACAAACACATGCACACACACACACACACACACACACACACACACACACACACACACACACACACACACACACACACACACACACACACACACACACAGAGAGAGAGAGAGAGAGAGAGAGAGAGAGAGAGAGAGAGAGAGAGAGAGAGAGAGAGAGAGAGAGAGAGAGAGAGAGAGAGAGAGAGAGAGAGAGAGAGAGAGAGAGAGAGAGAGAGAGAGAGAGACACACTTTAAAAGGAATAAAACAACGATTGCTTGAAATTATATTATATTTGATCGTGTAGTATATTTCCATTTCAACAAATGAATGAATTAATTAATTAATTCCAAATAATGCTCTGTTCTATCAGCCTGCCTCGATTATATATATTTTCCAAGCGAATATTGGCAAGCTTCGAGGTGACGTCACTTATGACAGTGAATTGCTACGAGACTGGGACTTTCCATTCATTCACGGTACCGTTGGCAGCGATATAGGTTGTTTAGAAGCGAGCGTCAGAATGGAGAAGATGGCAGCCCTGGATTATGGTGGTGATAGCATCTCTTTGAAAGAGGATGTTTTACCAGCATTATTCCCAGTAGTGGAAGCTATATTGATGACATCAGTCCATAAAACACAGGCAGTGACACGGACGTCGACGACCATAGTCCACCTCCGATCGAAGCTAGCTGTCAACGAGCTGTTAACGCCAATAAAGGTGATATTGGCCCCGGTGAATTCTTACAACATTCTTTGGAGACTTCGGCAATTTCGGCCTCAGAACACAACAGGCAAAATGATATCGGCCCAAACGATTTTGTACCGAGCACATAAAGTTTAATTTGTGTCTTACTGTGAATAATGCATACCTTTACTCATGTGTTAACTGATTAATTCCACATTAACCCGAACGTGTTACTCTGTAACCGCTTTTATAGATTTCGCTTCTTTTCGCATAAAATACGGCGATATATATTAACATTTTGACACGAGGTCAGCGAGGAGATCATTAGAACTTATACAATTCGTTCCTTAAAATTCGTATCATATAATACATTATATATTACACCAAAAACTATATTATTATGTACAGCTTAATAACCTAGATAAATGAAATCACAATTATCATAATATATAACATGTGACAGTGATAAGAGATTAATGTATTGTGAATAAGACGGAACCGCCTGCATATGGTATTTGACCTATACAGTGTTTTTCGTCAGATAATGTTGAATGTGAAGCATCTGATCGTTTTCATGGTTAGGTCAGAAAGTAAATAAGATCGAAGTCAAAGGCTACTGCCCTTGCTAAACTGCTCCGTAAGAGCCGAATTCGAAGATGATTCTGCGGTACCACTTCGAAAATTGACATCACCACCACACGACACAGCAATGCCAGTGAAACTGCTGAAGCCTTGTATAGAAATCACTGACTGAATGTAAACATATGTCATCAGTGACGTCACAAAACCACGTGATCGCTCATTTTGTTAACTTCGAATTTTACGCGCGCTTTGCGAGTTAGACGCATTGAATATCTCATTTGACCAATACGTAAATAATTTTTTTATGTATATCATGTTATTGTTATTTTTCTATTAGCATATAGCACATACAATATTAAACCTTGTGCATACACCGAAGAAGCATTTTAGCTAGTGCCTAGTTTTTATTCCCTTTGACTAGATTGTCATCTAACGCAGAACAAACCAGATGGCAAGTGGACAAGAAAGCCAATAGGCTTATCGTGAGTGCAACGATTATCCATATAATGTATAATGTGTTCTTCAGAGATAGTTGTCAATTTTTTTTTTTAAATATATTCACGCTGCTTACATTTGACTCATTCAAGTTTATTTCCCAGACAGGTGTCCAGTTTTAAAGATAAAGACACAGCTTTATTACATAGTTCAAATTCTTCTCCAGCCGAAAAACGACTTAAGTTATTGGACGCGCCATTTCATGCAATGGATTTGTAACGTGCCACGCCACCTACGATATAAGAGTCTACTAAATCTTACGAAACTGTCATAAAATATATTTAGTTGAAGCTATCAGAAACAACAAATAAACGAGAAAGTATCATACTGTTTGATACAGAGTTATGGAGATGTGTTGCGGTTGTTGTTGTTGAAATTTACCCTTATGCACGTTAATATGTTCGTCAAAATATAAGTTATGGAAGATAGTATATACAACAAAGCTATGGGATTCAACCTTTGAGGGCATTAATTTCCGTCCCGAGTGTGCTTCTGTTTCATCACTCATCACTCTTGTTACTTACCTATCTTGTTTTGTGACCCGCGAAATATGTCAAGAATTAACGCGCTGAATTAGTTTATTTCACAGACAGGTGTCCAGTTTTATAGATAGACACTCAACTTTATTACACAGTTGACATTCTTTTCCAGTCAAAAAACGATTTTAGGTCATGGGATGCCGCATTTCATGCAATGGATTTGTAACGTGCAACGCTAATTACGAGTCTGTGCATTCTAAAGCTGGTTTCCAAAAATATATTCAGTTTAATCAATTAAAATAATCTACCAGAAGAAACAAGTAAACGAGAAAATATCATATTGTTTGATACACAGCTCTAAGTTGCACACAAAAATAGTAAATACACCAAAACTATGGGTTTCAACCGTAGAGGGCATTATTTCCGTCCCGAATGTATTTCTGTATCATCACTTTTTTTAATTACCAATCAGGCTTTGTGACCCGCGATATCTGTCAAGAAATAGCCTGCGTAATATTATAAATTACTATTTAGAGAACAAGTAAACACATGGCTAATTATGCACGTAAACACTACGCGCTACGCCGAACGAATGAAGAATGCCGCGTCGTCGTCGTACGAGGAAGAAGGCAGGAATGGCTTCAATACGAAGTTGATAGAGTACGTCAAGAAATTTTACGTACAAACGTGCGTAAGCATTAAAATCAGGGGTACATAGTAACACCATAATCCAGGGATGCCATCTTCTCTGGAACGGATCGCAATCGAAACAAGTGTTCTCGAACCGAGCAAAGCCGGCTGTGCTTCGTCGGCTTTGCTTTTTTAAAAACAAAGTTGGCTCCGTGGGGAACTAAAGCCAATTACATGTTATTCTATTCTTACTGCTGTTTGCATTACAATCGAATGCCACACAATAAACCGTTCTGACGCTCGCTTCTAAACAACCGCTATCACTGCCAACGGTACCACGAATGAAAGGAGAGTCCCAGTCTCGTAGCAATTCCCTGTCATCAGTGACGTCACGTCGAAGCTTGCCGATATTCGCTTGGAAAATATGTATTTATTATCATTACGGTTTTATTTTTCATTCTTACCTGGTTTTACCTATCCCTAGACATACCTGGTTTTACCTATCCCTAGACATTCATTCCACCATACTGCATTGCTTTCGATACACAAAGGGCATATATGATTATAAAATATTGAATTTTAGAGCACATTTGCTATAAAAATAGCTCTCACCAATCTCCGCGGGCGATAACTGCGTACGTGTGCGCGTGTTTGCGTGTTTGTGAAAGTGGTGCATTTAAATATCACTACAACGAGATGATAACATCGTTTATGTCGTCTCATGTCTGTGTTTATTGTGCCACGCTAAAAGATTGCTCCAAAATCACTAACGAAGATATGCTAAAGGGTATGCATTCTAGAGCCCTTTTGCGTTCTTTCGTGCGGTTGCTCCACAATTGCTAACGAAGATATGCTAAATGCATGTATGTTCATGTCATAAATATAAATCACAAAGCAATTACTTAAGGCCAATGATGTGTTACTGCCCTCTACATACGTTCTGCCGAAATGTTGGCAAATAACTTCACGAATGTGTACACAACAATTACAAAATAAAATGTTGGCTATACATCAATGTTCTTTATTTCTACAACATGTGTACTACGTCACGTATTGCCATTAATTGGTGGAAGCGCATTGTCAATTGTCTGAATGAAGAATGAATATATTGCACAAAATTTCAATCAGAAAATCCGGTTCAGTGAAAATCGGAAAATACGCCTTTGAAATTGTCTAATAACTCTATGATATCATGCCCAAGTTGGCGATTGGTTCGTAGTGTTTTGTCACCCCTTGGAATCAGGTACGACCACGTCGTCTGAAAAGGTTGTTGCATATGTCTTTACATTTGCCAAATTTCTCCCCGCACCTGTACAGTGCCGATGTCTTAGACATGCTACCTATCCGACAATTGTTGATCTTCCTGACGCAAAGCTTGAATGAACTGCGACATATGTTTAAGCATCCGGCTTTCGTCATCCGTGCTGCGGCTACCTCGTCGAATATTGAGGCGGAAACAGCCATCAGTGCCAGCAGCTGCGTGGGCGAAGAAATAAATATAAACAATAGAATGTCAACGTTGACAAAATCATGGCAACAACGTCGTAAACAGTGATTACAGTTAAACATCGCCACCGCCACCAGGTACTATAACGATGAATATCATAGATGAAGCGTTGCTAGTAATTAATTCGGTGGTGGTGGTGTGTAGAGAGCATTTGCGTACGTTTCAATGATACCAGATCGATTCATAATGGTAAGATATACCTATAACGCATCTGCTATGTATTAATGTGTCCATGGGATGTACGTACAATAAATACCGTATTCATATTTATCAAGAGACGTCCGGTCTGCTTTCTTCGTCAACTTTGACTCCTGTTTCTACCTTGTAGATAAACTATGCTGGACGTCGGGTTCGTGCTTCAAATCAAGTATATC
Organism: Lamellibrachia satsuma; assembly: GCA_033239005.1. Lineage (NCBI taxonomy): Eukaryota > Metazoa > Annelida > Polychaeta > Sabellida > Siboglinidae > Lamellibrachia > Lamellibrachia satsuma. Next base: position 1,939,000 of record BSQZ01000048.1, on the reverse strand, counting down.
TCCAGCACGACACATGCTGTCTCTGGGACGATAGGGTTCATCAAGTATACGTACAAAGGTCATGGTTTACTGTTTATTCACACTTAATACCCGACACTTATGTCACTTCAGCTGAATAATTCGGATCGTATGTTGGATTCTTCAGTTCCGTGTTACCGTAACGAATAATATTCCTGGCTATTTTAGAACTCCCTTTTTGGCATTTTTGTCTAATATCATTTTAACATTGTGACAACGGAACATGACGTAAGTGCACGTGAGTGAATCAGTCACTGTATCAAACTGTCGCAAACATTGTATTACATTATCAACGTAGACTACTATACTATTTTTATTATCCTCGATGAAATCAATCAAAAGCCAGCATACATATACTTGTTGACGACTGACACCACCTGGAAGACTACTCACTTAAGGGTAGCAATGTCGTTTTGCTACAACAACTATAGATTGCAACAACTACTGCTGCTGCTACTACTCTTACTACTACTGCTACTATTGCCACTATTATTACTATTGCTACTACGGCTACTACTGTTATTATTTCTACTATTGATACTATTGTCACTATTGCTGCACCTGCTGATATTGCTGCTATTGTCACTATTGCTGCTACTGCTGACATTGCTACTAGCGTCACTATTATTACTATTGCTACTACTGCTACTACTGTTATTAGTTCTACTATTGCTATTCTATTATTGTCACTATTGCTGCTACTGCTGATATTGCTACTAGTGTCACTATTATTACCATTGCTACTACGGCTACTACTGTTATTAGTTCTACTATTGCTCTTATTGTCACTATTGCTGCTACTGTTATTGCTGACTGATATTGTTTCTGCTGTTGTTGTGTTATTAATTTGTTGTCGTTGCTGTTTTATTGCTAATTCAACTGGCGCTGGTGATGATGATACAGCTAGTTCCACTAAAAACAGCTTTGACTTATGAATATGGTTGTGCCCTAGGCATACAAAAGAATGAAAACTGGCTCAACTAACACTGCCTTCCCCCAATTAATTCGATGGTAGTGTGTAGAGAGCATTTGCATACGTTTCAAGGATACCACATCGATTGATAATGGTAAAACACACCAATATCGCATCCACTACTGTATTAATGTGTCCATGCGATGTACATACAATAAATACTGTGTGCATATTTATCAAGATACGTCCGGTCTGATTTGACTCTTGTTTCTACCTTGTGGATAAACATTGCTGGACGTCGGATTCGCGCGTCAAATCAAGTATATCTTCTGTACGACACATGCTATATCTGGGAAGATAGGGATAATCGAATATACGTAAACAAGTCATGGTGTTCTGTTTGTACACACTCAAAACCCGACACGTATGTCACTTTAGCCGACTAATTCGAATCGTACGTTGAATAGTTCAGTTCCGTGTGACCGTAACGAACAATATTCCTGGTCAGTTTCGAACTCTCATTTTGGCACTTTTGTCTATTATCATTATTACTTGTATTACACCATTTCTATGCAACGTAACATGACATATGTACATGTGAAGGTATCAGTCACTGCATCAAACTGTCGCAAACATTGTATTACATTATAAACGTAGACTACTACATTAACCTCGATGAAATAAATCAAACGCCAGCATACATATACGTGCTGACGACTGACACCACCTGGAAGGCCACTCATTTAATTCAGGGTAGCAATGTCATGTTGCTACAACAACTACAAATTGCAACAACAACTGCTGCTACTACTGCTTCTACTACTGCTATTATTGTCACTAGTATTACTATTGCTACTACGGCTACTACTGTTACTGGTATTATTACTACTATTGCTGCTATCGCCACTATTGCTGCTATTGTTGCTGCTGTTGTTCTGTTGTTATTTTGTTGTTGTTATTTTGTTGCTAAGTCAACTGCTGCTGGTGATGATGACACAGCTAGTACCACTACTATTGCTATTGTGGCTACTTCTTGCCCTAGTAGTGGGGGCTCACTGGCTGATGTGCTTTCACGCGAGCTTGAACACGTGTAAACACTAATCTCTTAACTGTCGTGCTTTGTTCCGTGTATATATGCGTTTTGCAGGCACAGACGGAATACAACATATAACCGCAAAACATGCAACTCAATTACATAATGTATTGGGATATGAAGACACTCAACGTCTCCAAAAACATAACCCAACAACAAATGCTTGCATTGTGATATTGTGAAATGTTTTAATCATTACAAATAACCACGTTTTTGAAGCAACAACTGGTTAAAATATCCATGGAGATATGGAATTGTGACACATGGTCAACACACTCATATAGTAACATGGATTGAATGTAATATACAAGATAGTTCAGATAATTTAAATACGCATTAGTTTTGAACAATCCGATAATGTAACTCGGAGTTGTGAATCGTCATGTGGCAGATGCTGCATTGTTGGATATAATTGTATGGTGGATATAATATCAATGAAAACGAACGTTGTTGCTGCTTTTGTTGTTGCTGCTTTTGTTGTTGCTGCTGCTGCTGTTGCTGATGTCAGTTAATTATACATATACGTTGCTGTTGTCAGTTACATATATATATATATATATATATATATATATATATATATATATATATATATATATATATATATATATATATATATATATATATATATATATATATATATATATGCAACAGCATACATGTTTCTATCTTGATGAAATATGTATACATACGCCTAGATGCAACTTGCTGCATAAATTAGAGACCTCCAAACAAATGTGGGATAGAATGAAACGGGAGTGGTACTGCGTTGTATTTTGCACGTATGTATATATTGCGTATGCATTATGTAAATGCTATGTGTAATTCTTTACAGTTGTACTATTTTAGATGACTTCTTCGGTTCACATCATCTGTTATCCTGCATTCGATACGTCAACAATACGCCGTAGACCAATACTGCGATTGCATTATATGCACATCGTCATCGCCATGAATAGCGTCGTGTCTTTATGATGGCACATAAGCTCATACACATTATATGCACAACATCGTCATCGCCGTGGGCAGCGTCGTGTCTTTATGATGGCACATAAACTCATACACATTATATGCACAACATCGTCATCGCCATGGGTAGCGTCGTGTCTTTATGATGGCACATAAACTCATACACATTATATGCACAACATCGTCATCGCCATGGGTAGCGTCGTGTCTTTATGATGGCACATAAACTCATACACATTATATGCACAACATCGTCATCGCCACAGGCAGCGTCGTGGTCATTTCCATGGTTAGGTCAGAAAATAAATAAGATCACTTCGAAATCGAAACACTTTACCTTGTATTGTGGAAAATTGACATCGCCACCACTCGACAGAGCAACGCGAGTGAAATTACGCTGAAGCATTGCACATATAACTCTCTGACTGAATGTAGACCCATGTCATCAGTGACGTCACAAAACCACATGATCTGTAATCTTGTTATCTTCGTATTTTAGACGCGGTTTGCGAGTTAGACGTCTTACGCATCTAATTTTACCAATAAATAAATTGTTATGTTACTTTTTTTCTGTTGGCATATAGCACATATAATATTAAGCTCTCTGCATACATAAAAAAGCGTTTTAGCTAGTGCCTTGTTTTTATTCCCTTTAACAAGATTGCCATCAAACGCAGAACAAACCAGACGGCAAGTGGACAAGAAAGCCAAATGGCTTATCGAGAGTGCAATGATTAACCATTTAATGTATCATGTGCCCTTCAGAGATATTTGTCGATTTTGTTTTTAAACATATTCACATTGCTTTCATTTGAATCAGTATGCACTAATGCATAGCATTTTTGTTACAAACCATGCAAGATTTATTCACTTCATATATTTTGTAAATGCTGATTAATTAGTTTATTTCCCGGAAAGATGTCTAGTTCTAAAGATAGTGACACAACTTTATTACACAGTTCAAATTCTTTTCCAGTCAAAAAACGATTTTAGGTTATGGGATGCGCCATTTCATGCAACGGATTCGTAACATGGAACTAACGTGCGTTATATTAGCGAATATTATTTTAGAGAACGTAATATTAGCGAATATTACTTAGAGAACAAGTAACCACATGGCTAATTATGCACGTAGACGCTCCGACACGCTACACCGAAGAAATGAAGAATGCCGCGTCTTCGTCTTAGGAGGAAGAAGGCAGCAATGGCTTCATTACTTGAAGTTTACAGAGAGGGTCAAGAAACGTTACGTACAAATGTGCGTAAGCATTACAATCAGGGCATTTATGGCCCTTATCATTACGGTCTTATCTTATCTTACCTGGTTTTATCTATCCCCAGACATTCATTCTACCATACTGCACTACTTTAGATACACAAAGGGCAGATATGGTTATGACATTTTGCATTTTAGAGCTGTTTTGCTGTAAAAATAGCTATACAAATACACTAAGCAATACCTACTAACACTTTACATACATTCCTGCAAAAACAGATGCACTTAGGCTACAAATGATCACCATGTCCTGTTTTCTGATAAACTGTGACAATAAACTTTGACAATGATGTAAAACATGTTGTAGGCTATGCGTGCACACGGAAACAACCATTGTAGGTGGCTTTCACGCTAGCGGCATATTTTATAAGCCTCAGTGAGAGCCTCCTGGCAGTTTTTGTTTGTTCAAGAAAAATATATTGTATGTATTTATTTCTGTCGAAAAAAGAAATTCCAGTTCAAGTTCCAGTATTCCTGGTTATCTTAGAACTCCCATTTTGGCAATTTTGTCTATAAAAATTATTACTTCCGTTGTACCATACTTGTGCCAACATAACATGCCGTAAGTACATGTGAGCGTATCAGTCACTGTATCCAACTGTTGCATATATTATCAACGTAGACTACTATATTAACCTCGAGTAAATCCGCCAGTATACTTTTTGACAACTGACATCACCAGGAAGACTAATCACTTAATTCAGTGGTAGCAATGTCAGGTGGTTACAGCAACTACAGATTGCTACAACTACTGCTGCTACTACTGATAATATTGCCACTGTTATTACTATTGCTACTACTGCGGCTATTGCTGATATTGTTGCTGATGTTGTTGTTGTTGTTTTGCTGCTAACTCAACTGCTGCTGGTGATGACGATACTGCTACTTCCACTACTGTTGTTGCTCTTGCTATTTGCAATAATTGCCCCAGTAGTGGGGATAAATGCTTTCACGCGAGCTTGAACAAACACAAAATGGGTAAACACTTGTCTCTTAATTTGCTTCCTTTGTACCTTGTACGTGCGCGTGTGGCGGGCACGGACAAGACAACATATTATAACCTCAAGACACGCAATTGATATTACTCAATATATTAGTATATGAAAATACTCAACGTTTCAAAAAACATAACCCAACAAAATGCATTGTAATATTTTGCCATGTTTTAATCATTACAAATAAACACTTTTTGAAGCAGCAACTGGTTACAATATGGATGATGATATGGTATTGTTACATACGGTCAACAAACTCATCCAGAAACATGGTTTGAATGTAATTTACAAGGGGGCTCAAATAATTTAAATACGCGTTATCTAGTTTTGAACAAATCGTAAATGTAACTCGGAGTTTTAATTTTCATGATGAAGAGACGACATTTGCATGTTGGATATAATACCAATGATAATGGACGTTGTTGCTGTTGTTGCAGTTTCCAGCTAATTGATACGATTAAACATATACAACATCACGTTTCTATCTTGGTGATAACATTTATGAATATGTACGTCTAGATGCAACTGGCTGCATGAGTTTGTGACCTCCGACCAAATGTGGGGTAGAATAAAGCACAGGGGAGTGATGTTGTGTTGTATTTTGCAGGTAAGCATATGAAGCGTATGCATTATGTAAATGCTATTTGTAATCTTTACAGTTTTAATATTTTAGATGACTACCTCGGTTCACATCATCTGTTATTCTTCATTCGAGTCTTCAACAATATGCCGTAGACCAATACTGCGATTGAATTCTATGCATCGTCATCACCATGGATAGCATGCTGATTTTCTGGTGGCACATCAACTTATACACGTTGCAACACGTACGACTCCGAGAGCGTCAGGTTTACCACTAACCCAGAAGTCTCCGAAACGGTGAATTTCCGTATGACTTATTGCAGCGGCCATTGCAAATGAGCTCCCTTGACCACGTCGCAGACATCTGAGATAATACGTCTTACACAGTTTCAGACATAATTCCAAGTTGATCGATTTCTTACCTAATAACCACCCGGTAGCGGACGGACATGCGAGGCAGATCAACGCGACGCTCACCTGCATGAGGGCAAAGGTGATTTGTCGGAGATAGAAAGGACATGTGACCGGTATCATTGGCGGAATGAGACGTATACATGGTGCATACCAATTTTATCTGAACCAAGTGGCCACATAATACTATTCGTTCCTCAGACGAATTTAACAAGATTGCCACCCAAATCGAAGGTCCATACAGTACGTGGACAAGGAAGTCATCAGCTTATCGAGAGGCCAACCATTTTTTCAAATATTTGCCCTCCTGAGATATTTGTCAATTTATTTTGTTTTACGCATACTCACGCTGCTATTTATTCCATTCACCTGTTGTCCTTTGTGAGATACCTTTCTGATATCCAATCTATTTGATCTTTCATGATTGTTCTCTAGTTCTACTATCTTTCTTAAGTGAGAAAATCAGTTGTATCTCCTCTTAACCTCCTTGTCTCTAGGTTTTGCAAAAACACTCTCTTTTAGACTGTCTTCAAACTAAGGTATATTAATTCCGGAATAATTTTAGTTGCTCTCCTCTATATTAGTTCTAACGTATCTATATTCTTCTAACGAAATGCTCCCAAACTTGTATACATTACTATAAATGAGGTCTAGCTATTGCTTTTTGCAGAGATATAATTAGTTCGTTTCCCATATAATGTTATATGTTTCCTAATCAGCCCAATAATTTGATTATCGTTTGAAGCTGCAATACCACACTGCTCTGAAACATTCATATCAGCGATCGGTAATAGCAGCAGTAACTGTAGTAGTAGTAATAACAGTAGTAGCAATAGTAACAGTGGCGTCAGTAGCAGCAGTAGCAACAGTAGTAGCAGTCGTTCTTATATAGCGCGGTAGCCAATCCTTGCGACAAAGCGCTTTACACTTTACAACTGGCAGATCTGTTCATTCAGGCTTCTCTGTAAAACATGCAACCACGCTGCAATTACTGCGCGAAGACTATTCATTAACATATCCACCTCTGTCTTAGCAAGATACTCATTTATACAGCCGAGAGAACTGTGGCAACAGCAGCAGAAGCATCACCACAAGCAGCAATAGCAATAGCAGCCCCAGCCGCAGCACCACCACCACCAGCAGCAGTAGTTGTCCCACTGTTATGCAATGAAGTGGTCCATTTTAAGTCGGGTAAATCCATGCATTATCTATGTTAAGATAGCTCAACCATGGATTGTGTTTGTTGAAGCAGTTCATGAGTATCGCTATTCCCGGACCAACCAGAATGTGTCACCAAAACAAATTAATGTTGGTAGAGAATGTGGCTATATTTATGTTTAATTCCCTTACTAGAAAAGTTGACGTCATTGTTATATTAAGGTCATATGCGTCTTTAGATGGGTGTTTCCCTCCTTACAGCGTTCAACGCAGGTCTAACCGTGGGCGTCAGCTGTTTCTGAAAAAAGACAAATGGATTAGATTTCTCAATTCTTTACAAACACAACTTTGCTTATTAGCAAATCCACCGAAACGGTAGTATGGCTTATTTTTTAGAGACAACTACTAAGCTATTAGACAAAATTTTCCTTTGAAATAATTATTCTAACATATTCCAAATTAGTTTATGCCTTAGTAAAAATTGTCGTCGTCTTACCAAGGTGACTTCGTTAGTATTAATGAAGTAGTAATTCATTAGTACTGAAAAAGTTGCATTGATAAGACGACGATAATTTCTACTAAGGTAAAACAAGTTTGGGATATGTTAGAACAATTATTTCGACGTGCAAAGGAACAATCCTGAGAAATGTTAACTATTTTGAAGAGAAATTACAGACAGGATTGTGTGAACGACGTGAGGGAATTTGAAGGTATGAATAGAAAGGTTTCGTTGTCAAGCGAAGATAAACAAACCGTCACGCGACACATCTCGGACGTGAACGAGAGCACACACGAGAAATGGTGGTATCAGCAGAATGTATGCGCTTGCAAGCAACAAAGAACAACAATAACGAAGCCGACCTGACGTGATCATAGTTAAAGAGGTGGGTGATCAATATGTCGGAACAAAAGCCATCAGACGATCAGAATACGGTACTAGCTAAGAGGCTGAAATACGCAGTGACACGGAACAACGTACCGGTCGAAGAATTCGTAATAGTGGTAGAGCAAGCAACAGGGAGCTTACCACAAGAACAAAAAGACAAGCTTTGGGCAGACTTTGCAGGGTTTCTAGAGTCACCGAGGGCCCCCAAACCGAATCTACCCGTACAAGGAAGAAAAACGCTGAAGGAGTTGCAGAAGGAGAAGTCCATAATCATACTCCCTGCTGGGAAAGGCAATATTTATTATGGAGACGGAAGAATATGAAAAGAAAATTACTAAGATGCTAAGTGACGAATAAAAATATGAAAAACCGAAGAAGGATCCGACCAGGAATTAGAAGGCAGAACTGATCAGAATATTTCTTCACTGGAGAAGTAGGGAAAGTTCACACAAAAATAAATTCACTCAAACTCACTCACACACTACCAGTATTAGTACTTGTATCTAAACCTAGAAAAAGTACCACGTATGTATGGCTCCCAGAGATCCACAAATAGGTTGTCCCACTCAAGTTGACTACACACAGACAATAGCATACAGAGTGACCAGAGACTTGGCTAATATAATACAACCACGAGAGGTCAAAACAGAACAACACCCTGAGAATTCACAAGAACTGGTGAAGGAAATGACAGAACTAAAAGTGAAAGAAGGAGAATAGTTTGAGTGACACGATGTTGTTCACGAAAACACCTATTATGGAAAAGTGTGAATTGATCAGGGAGACACTAACCTCAAAGTCTCCCCCATTTTTGTGAAAGTGTACATGGAGGAAAAAATTCATTGCTATGGTCCCAGACGATTGCAACCCAAGGATCTAGAAGTGGTATGTGGATGATATTATTTGATTAGTACACACAGGCAGATGAATTACAACAACACTTGAACTGAAAACGGTCGATTCACAATTAACATGAGATTCACAAGAGAGGATGAAGAAAACAACAGCATGCTGTTCCGTTACATAAAATTTAACAGAAAGGACGATGGCAGTGTGAAGTCAACAGTATACAGAGAGAAGACCCACACTAACCAGTATCTGAACTTCACGTCCCACAACCTCAGTCACAAGACGATAGGCGTAGTTAGAATCTATATGAACAGGTGTGAGACGGTAACAAGAAGGAAGAGGAAGAATACTTAAAAGGCGTTCTTAGAAGGTGCGGCTATCCGTCCTGGGCCTCGAAAAGGTGACGGAAAACAAGAAGAGAAAAACAACAGACGAAGAAAAAGGACAAGAACCTCAGAGGCCAGTTTTCCAACCTTTACGTAGAAATGTATGCTTAGAATAATTATAAGTCAAAGTCGTAGTATGAACCTGTGCAACATTTCGTCTGCCCTCGTTATCAAATTAACCTGCAGAAATGCACGCATCTCCGGCGAAGATACCTACCGCCAAGACAACGTGTGACGATGTCTGATTGCAGCACTTGTTAAATAAGTTTTGGGCTGGGCACCTTTATGATAATTTAGACACCAAATGTCTCATATTCAAAATTAAGTGAAGCAATTCACAAGGAACCATTTCCAGCGATTTCAGGTTATTACATTATCACGTTATCACTTTATCATGTTATCATGTCGTCTTATCACGTTATCTCGTTGCCACGTTATCATATTATCACATTGTCAAAACCCTTCCACCAATTACTTAGGAGTAAATGTTTTAGCAAAACAAATATATGTATTTATTTTGCTAAAGACGTACAACTATTTAAACTATGTATTTAATTTACTTCCAAACAATAAGGGATTCTGGTGTCGTAACGGCAGCGGTAGTAAATTAGTAGTACGCCATACACTGCTGTGCATGTGTAGGCATAGTTCTACACAAGGAAACATTATGATAATACCAGAGAATAGAATCACATCACAAAACGAAAGCCCCCGTATGAAGACTGCGGTGTTGGGTTTGTCATAATAAAAACTGGCTTCAGTGATCCCTATAAGTAGAGCTTCGATATATATATATATATATATATATATATATATATATATATATATATATATATATATATATATATATATATATATATATATATATATATATATATATATATATATATATATATATATATATACATATATATAAATATATACATATATATATATACATATATATATATATATATATATATATATATATATATATATATATATATATATATATATATATATATATATATATATATATATAACATAGTAGTGGCAGAGCAAGCAACACAGAAGCTTACCACAAGAAAAAAAAGTAAGCTTTGGGCAGACATTGCAGGGTTTCTAGAATCACCGAGAGCCCTAAAACCGAATCTACCCGAACAAGGAAGAAAAACGCTGAAGGAGTTGCAGAAGGAGAAGTCCATCATCATATTCTTTTTATTATGGAGAAGGAAGAATATCAAGAGAAAATTACTAAGCTGCTAAGTGACAAATTAACATATGGAAAACTGAAGAAGGATATGACCAGGAATGATAAGGCAGAACTGATCAGAATGTTTCCTGCAATGGAGAAGGAGGTAAAGATCACACAAAAATAAATTCACTCACACTCACACAATACCAGTATTAGTACTTATATCCAACCCTAGAAAAAGTAGCACGTATGTATGGCTCCCAGAGATCCACAAATAGATTATCGCACTCAAGCCCTTTGTTGACTAAACACAGACAATAGCGTACAGAGTGTCCAGAGACGTGGCTAATATAATACAACCACTAGTGGGGAAAAAAGAACAACACACTGAGAATTCACCAGAACTGGTGAAGGAAATGACAGAACTAAAAATGAAAGAAGGAGAATCGTTTGAGTGATACGACGTTATGTCACTGTTCAGTGTTTTGGCTCTCTCTGTCTCTCTGTATATATATATATATATATATATATATATATATATATATATATATATATATATATATATATATGTAGTTATAAAATGTATTAGACATCCCAAGACATCCCAAACAAAAAAGTTGTCTTAGTATGTAGGTTTACAATTTGCGACCATCTTAAACTGGTCCGTGTCATTTTCCTTAAAACTATGTCCTCTCCAGAACATCAACATCCCAAGGCTAAGCAGTAATAAAGCACTAGTCTATGATATTCCACTACCTTCGTCAGCAGGGCACAGCCATAGAACATGTAGAAGACATTTGCTATGACATCGTCGTAATATAAGTATAACCAATATATATATATATATATATATATATATATATATATATATATATATATAGAGAGAGAGAGAGAGAGAGAGAGAGAGTGTGTGTGTGTGTGTGTAAGGTAAATGCGGAACATAAATGACATGATCTCATAAAGCAAATCACTATTGATCTTTTCAAGCTATATTTAATCTTTCTTTTTACTTCATTATATATCTGTCGTGGTGTTTACTTGTTATCAAAACGTTATCTATACAACTCGCATCGGGTAATTGTGTCCGTTTATTTTTGGCACCACTAATGGATTTTGCTAAATATACGATACAGTCTATGTTTACATAGACTCGCGATAGGCGCGATTTCTTAAGAGAGAAAAACGATTTCTATCAATATTTACATACCCATTATATATCCTAGAAACTTGAATTCGATATCCTCTTAACCGCCTTTCTCTAGCAGTGTTAAACCGCATTCGCTTAGCCTTTCTTCATAAATAAGGTCTCTCAATTCTGGAATCATTTTAGTTGTTCTCCTTTGTATTCGTTTAAGTGTTTCTATATCCTTCTTAAAATATGGTGTCCAAGCTTGTATACAGTACTCCAAATGAGGCATAACTACTGCTTTATACAGAGGTATGATTAGCTGTTTTTCTTTATGTTTCTCCTAATTAACCCAATAATTTGATTACCCTTTGAAGCTGCAATATCACACTGTTCTGAATCATATCAGCACGTATTGTTATTTCGAAGTCCTTTCCATGATAGTACCTAGAAATGTATCTCCCATTTCGTAGTCTACATCACGTACCCTGTGTGTAGGCATTTACATGTCCCAAAATTGAATAACATCTGCCATTTTTCAGACCATTTAACTAGTTTGCCGGGATCGTTTTTAAAATGTTCGTTTATCACCGTAATGTTTACCCTTTCTTGGTGCTCTTGTGTCATTCATAAATTTCACCAAGCTTTCTGAAAATATCTACAGGTGATCCTTCGACTATCCACTTAGTGATTTCGTCCCCTAAACCTAACATAGTTGTTAAGCATGACTTCGCTTTTAGGAATCCATGTTGAGATGGATTTTAAAATGTATGCGTAAAAAGGAAGTCCACCGTATGATTTTTTATTAAACTTTCTAATAATTTACAAATGACTGATGTTACCATTTATTGCTTTTATTGTATTTACTGCAATTTTTGCCGGAGTTACAATTAACTGCCCTGGAATGTTGTAGCCTCCGGAAATGTAGTATCTGGAACTGGTAATGAACTAATATCCTCTCCGGTAAACACTAAAGCATTACCTTAGGTCTCCCCCCATAAACACCTTGTGATATCATATTTCCAGCACTGTCTTCTAGTGGTCCAATTATGTACGTTTTGTTTACTCCTAACATATCCATATACACTTATTCATATACACACATTTCACATTGTCGATTGTTTTGTTATATGCTATCTTTTGCTCATAGCTTTATTCTATATTTTCTCATTTAAATCTTAGCTGTATTCAGTGCATGTTTGTCTTTTCTGTAGTCTTCTTACTTTCTGGTATGCCAATAAACTCCCACATAGTTTGCTGTTACGCATTTTTTCTAATAGCTTCTCTTACGAGAGAACAAATTGTTTAGGGATACTAGCAATTTCATATTTTATAATGCTTCAATATTCAATTGCAGTCTTATTCCTCAGCATGGTATTCCAAGTTTTGCTAAGTATTTTCTCATATTTTTATATTTACCCTTGTGGAAATTTCTCCTGTATTTTTTTCTTTTACTTTATGATGTTATGTTGTCAAAATATATTTGAATATGATCACTCTTACCCAATGGTACATGTATTTTGACATTGTCCACTAATAATTTTGTGAAGACAAAGCTACCTAATGCATTATCTCCCCTAATTTGTTCTAGCATGTGTTGAGTAACTTTAGCAAGATTTAACAAGATGTGCCATCCAAGCCAATTGGCAAGTGGGCAAGGAAGCCACTGACTTATCGAGAGTCCAACAATGTTCATCTACGTGTAACCTCCCTTACTGCGATATGTGTCAACATTGTTTTTAATAATTTTTACGCTGCTAGCAGTTACACAATCCGTAGACAATTTGTTCCTTTCATTTATTGTCCTTTGTGAGAACGAGGACTTCCTTATATTCAATCTACACTGATTCTTTACTAATATTACCTCATGCCCTCTAGTTCTACTATCGCTCTTGGGTGAGAATGATATATTTCTATAAATATTTTCATACCCAATCAATAGCTTAAACACATCAATCTGATCTCCTCTTAACATCTTTGTCTCTATGGTTGTTAAACCACATTACTTTTATTTAGGTTTTCTTCATAACTAAGGTCTCTCGGTATGCGTTCAAGGGTATCTATATCCTTCTTACAATATTGTATCTCCCCTCTTGTAACAGTATTCTAAACAAGTCTAAGTATCGCTTTATACCTTGTATGTTATGTTTCTCCTAATCAACCCAAG
>BSQZ01000048.1:1892500-1920000 GCA_033239005.1 Lamellibrachia satsuma | reverse complement strand
CTCATCAAGTATACGTAAACAGGTCATGGTGTTCTGTTTGTTCACACTTAAAACCTGACAGTTATGTCGTTTCAGCCGAATAATTCGAATCTTACGTCGGATAGTTCAGTTTCGTGTTACAGTAACGAATAATATTCCTGGTTAGCTTACAACTCTCAGTTTGGTAATTTTGTCTATTATCGTGATTACCTTTGTTATACCATTTTTGCGCCAACGTAACATGACGTATGTACATGTGAGCGTATCAGTCACTGTATCAAGCTCAAACGTTGTATTACATTATCAACGTAGACTATTACATTAACCTCGGTGAAATCAATCAAACGCCAGCTTACATATACGTGCTGACGACTGGCACCACCTGGAATGCTACTTAATTCCGTGATAGCAATGTCATATGTCTACAACAACTACATATTGCAACAACTACTGCTGCTACTGCTACTACTACTGCTACGATTGTCACTATTATTACTATTGCTACTACGGCCAGTACTGTTACTGCTATTATTGCTACGACTGCTACTAATGCTGCTATTGTTGTATTGTTATTTTTGTTGTTGTTATTTTATTGCTAATTCAACTGCTGCTGGTGATGATGACACAGCTAGTTCCATTGCTACGGTGACTACTTGCATTATATGCTCTAGTAGTGGGGGCTCAATGGTAGATGTGCTATGGCGAGAGCTTGAACACGTGTAAACACTAATCTCTTAACTGTCGTCCTTTGTACCGTGAATGTATGCGTGTGGCAGGCACGGACGGAATACAACATATCACCGCAAAACATGCAACTCAATTACACAGTGTATTGGGATATGAAGACACTCAACGTTTCCAAAAACATAACCCAACAACAACTGCTTGAATTGTGATATTGTGAAATGTTTTAATCATTACAGATAACCACGTTTTTGAAGCAGCAACTGGTTACAATATCTGTGAAGATACGGTATTGTGACACATGGTCAACAAACTCATATAGTAACATGGATTGAATGTAATATACAAGATAGTTCAGATAATTTAAATACGCGTTATATAGTTTTGGGCAATCCGATAACGTAACTCTAGTTGTGAATCGTCATGTTGCAGAAGCGGCATTGGATATAATTGCATGTTGTATATAATACCAATGAAAACGAACGTTGTTGCTGCTTTTGCTTTTGCGTATGCATTATGTAAATGCTATGTGTAATTCTTTAGAGTTGCAATATTTTAGATGACTTCCTCGGTTCACATCAAATGACTGAAGTGATTTATTCACTTCAGCCATTTTGTAAATGCTGATTTATTAGTTAATTTCCCAGACACATGTCCAGTTTTAAAGAGAGAGACTCAACTTTATTACACAGTTCAAATTCTTTTCCTGTCAAAAAACGATTTTAGGTTATGGGATGCGCCATTTCATGCAATGGATTTTAACAAGATTTAAAAAGATGGCAAGTGGACAAGGAAGCCATTGGTTTATCGAGAGTCCAACAATTTTTTCATTTATGTGTAGCCCGTCCTTATAAGATATATGTCAATTCTATTTTTAAACATATTCACACTACTAGCATTAACACAATTAGTTGGCAGTTTGTTCCATTCATTTGTCACCCTCTGTGAGAAAGAGTACTTTCTCATGTCCAACCTATACAGCTTCTTAACTAATGCTGCTTTGTGTATTCTGGTTCTACTCCCTTCTTTAAGTTTGAAGAACATATTCCTGTCATCATCCTCATAACCGTTCACTATTTTAAACACTCCCATTTGGTCTCCTCTTAGTCTCCTGGTCTCTAGTGTTGTCAAACCACATTGTAATAAGCGGCTTTCATAACTAAGGTCTCTCAGTTGGAATCATTTTAGCTGCTCTTCGTTGTATTCTTTCTAGCTTGTCTATGCCATTTTACGATACGGCATCCATGCTTGAATACAATATTCTAAGTGTGGTCTAACTATTACTTTGTACAAGGGTACTATTAGATGTTTCTCCTATTTCCGTCCCGAATGTGTTCCTGTTTCATCACTCATCGCTCTTGTTACTTACCTGTCATGCTTTGTGACCCGCGAAATATGTCAAGAACTAACGTGCGTAATATTAGCGAATATTATTTAGAGAACGTAATATTAGCGAATATTACATAGAGAACAATTAAACGCATGGTTAATTATGCACGTAGACACTCCGACACGCTACCCCGACGGAATAAAAAAATACCTCGTCTTTGTCTTAGGAGGAAGAAGGCAGCAATGGCTACAATACTTGAAGTTTACGGAGTGGGGCAAGAAACTTTACGTACAAACGTGTGTAAGCTTTACAATCAGGACTACATGATACTTATGGCCCTTATCATTACGGTCTTATTTTTCAATCTTACCTGGTTTTATCTATCCCTAGACATTCATTCCACCATACTGCATTGCTTTAGATACACAAAGGGCAGATACGATTATAACATTTTGCATTTTAGAGCTGTTTTGCGGTGAAAGTATCTCTGCAAATACACCAAGCAATACCTACTAACACTTTACAAAAAAATCTGTACAAACGCTAACTGCAACAACTGATCACCATGTCCTGTCTTCCGATAAACTGTGACAATAAACTTTGACAATGATGTAAAACATGTTGTAGGCAGTGTATACTCACGGAAAACAATCATTGTAGGCGCCACTATATATATATATATATATATATATATATATATATATATATATATATATATATATATATATATATATATATATATATATATATATATAGTGGCGTTTGATTGATTTACTCGAGGTTAAAATAGTAGTCTACGTTGATAATATATGTGACAGTTGGATATATATATATATATATATATATATATATATATATATATATATATATATATATATATATATATATATATATATATATATCTTGTTGACGACTGACACCACCAGGAAAACTACTCACTTAATTCAGTGGTAGCAATGTCAGGTGGCTACAACAACATATTGCTACAATTACTACTGCTACTACTGCTACTATTGTCACAATTATTACTATTTCTACTACTGCGGCTATTGCTCTTGCTGATGTTGTTGTTGTTATTGTTGTTGTTTTGCTGCTAATTCAACTGCTACTGATGATGGTGATACTGCTACTTCCACTACTTTTGTTTCTGTTGCAACTTGCAATGCATACCCTAGTAGTGGGGATAAATGGCAGCTGTGCTTTCACGCGAGCTTCAACAAACACAAAATTTGCTTCCTTTGTACCTTGTACGTGCACGTGTGGCGGGCACGGACACGACAACACATTATAACCTCAAGACACGCAATTGATATTACTCAATATATTAGTATATACAAATACTCAACGTTTCAAAAAACATAACCCAACAAAATGCATTGTAATATTGTGCCATGTTTTAATAATTACAAATTAACACGTTTTGAAGCAGCAACTGGTTACAATATGGATGAAGATATGGTATTGTTACACATGGTCAACAAACTCATCCACAAACATGGTTTGAATGTAATTTATAAGGTGGCTCAAATAATTTAAGTACGCGTTATCTAGTTTTGAACAATCCGTAAATGCAACTCGGAGTTGCGAATGTTCATGATGAAGAGACGACATTTGCATGTTTTATATAATACCAATGACAATGGACGTTGTTGCTGCAGTTGCAGTTACCAGCTAATCGATACGCTTATGCATATGCAACATCACACATGCTTCTATCTTGGTGATGTAATTTATGAATATGTCCGTCTAGATGCAACTGGCTGCATGAGTTTGTAACCCCCAAACAAATGTGGGGTAGAATAAAGCACAGGGGAGTGGTGTTGTGTTGTATTTTGGACGTAAGCATATTATGCGTATATATTATGTAAATTATATTTGTAGTCTTTAGAGTTGTAATATTTTAGAAGATTACCTCGGTTCACATCATCTGTTATCCTGCATTCGATTCTTCAACAATATGCCGTAGATCAATACGGCGATTGAATTATATGCATCGTCATCACCATGGGTAGCATGGTGTCTTTCTGGTGGCACATCAACGTATACACATTGCAACACGTACGAGTCCGAGATCGTCAGGTTTACCACAAATCCAGTCTCCGAAACGGTGAATTTCCGTATGACTTATTGCAGCGGCCATTGCAAATGCGCACCCTTATACCGCAGTCCTTACGAACCGCCATCCTATCTTTGATCGACGGCTTGCCAGGACAGTTTTGCAGACCACGTCGCAGACATCTGAGATAATACGTCTTACACACTTCCAGACACAATTCCAAGTCGAGCGATTTCTTACCGAATAACCACCCGGTAACGGACGGACATGCGAGGCAGATCAACGCGACGCTAACCTGCAAGATGGACAAATGTTATTTGTCAGAGATAGCAAGGACATTTGACGGGGGTCATTGGCGGAATGAGAGGTATACAGGGTGCATACCAATTCGTATATAATCCAAGTGGCCACATAATACTATACGTTCCTCAGACGAATTTAACAAGATTGCCATCCAAAGAGAATGTCCATACGGCAAGTGGACAAGGAATTCATCAGCTTATCGAGAGTCCAACCGTTTTTCAAATATGTGCCCTCCTGAGATATTTGTCAATTTTGTTTTAAGCATTCTCACGCTACTATTTATTCCATTCACCTGTTGTCTTCTGTGAGAGAAATTTCTGATATCCAATCTATTTGATCTTTCACGATTGTCCTCTAGTTCTATTATCTTTCTTAAGTGAGAAAAAAATATATTTAATTAATATCTTTAAAAAATCAATTTGATCTCCCCTTAAACTCCTTGTCTCTAGGGTTGCAAAAACACACTCTTTTAGACTTTCTTCATAACTAAGGTATATCATTTCTGGATTAATTTTAGTTGCTCTCCTCTGTATTTGTTCTAACATATCTATATTCTTCTAACGAAATGCTCCGAAGCTTGTATACAGTATTCTAAATTAGGTCTCGCTATTTCTTTATGCAGATATACAATTAGTTCGTTGTTCTCATATGTTTTTTCTAATCAGCCCAAAAATAACCCCTTGAAGCTGCAATACCACATTGCTCTGAACCTTTCATATTAGCAATCGGTAGTAACAGTAGTAGCTGTAGTAGTAGTAATAATAGCAGTAGTAGCAGTAGTAACGGTAGCATTAGTAACAGCAGTAGCAGCCATAGCAGCAGTAGCAGCAGTAGTAGCAGTAGTAGCAGTCGTAGCAGTAGCAGTATCGTTGCGTTCTTATATAGTGGTATCTAGTACTTGCGATAAAACGCTTTACACTTTATCACTGACATACCTGTTCTTTACAACAATATATCGGCTTCTCTGTGAAACATGCAACCACGCTACAATTACTGCGCGAAGACTATTCATCCATATATCCAGCTCTGCCGTAGCAAGATACTCATTTATACAGCCGAGTGAATTGTAGCAACTTGGGTGTGAATGAAGTGTCCAAATCTTCGAAACACCACCAAGATCCGAACCCGGGTTCTCTCATTTGATAACGACGTTCTAATTGCTAATCCACCGCGGTCCACTAGCAGTAATAGCAGTAGTAGCAGCAGCAACAGTAGCAGTAGCAGAAGCATCAACACCAGCATCAGCAGCAGTAGCAGCACCAGCAGCAGCAGCAGTAGCAGTAGTAGTCACACTGGTATGCAATGGTGTAGTGTATTTTAATGGATTGTGTTTGTTGAAGCAGTTCACGAGTATCGCTGTTCCCGGACCAACCAGAAAGTGTCGCCAAAACAAATTAATGTTGGTAGAGAATGTGGCTATATTTATGTTTAATTCCCTTACTAGAAAAGTTGACGTCATGGTTCTGATAAGGCCGTATGCGTCTTTCGATGGGTGTTTCCCTCCTTTCAGCGTTCAACGCCGGTCTAACCGTGGGCGTCAGGTGTTCCTGAAAAAAGACAAATCGATTAGATTTTTTAAAGTTAAAGAGGTGGGTGATTAATTTGTCGGAGCAAAAACCATCAGACGATCAGAATACTGTACTAACTAAGAGGCTGAAATACACAGTGACACGGAACAACGTACCCGTCGAAGAATTCGTAATAGTGGCAGAGCAAGCAACACGGAGCTTACCACAAGAACAAAAAGTAAGCTTTGGGCAGACATTGCAGGATTTCTAGAATCACCGAGAGCCCCAAAACCGAATCTACCCAACAAGGGAGAAAAACGCTGAAGGAGTTGCAGAAGGAGAAGTCCATCATCATATTCCTTTTATTACGGAGAAGGAAGAATATCAAGAGAAAATTACTAAGCTGCTAAGTGACAAATTAACATATGAAAAACTGAAGAAGGATCTGACCAGGAATGATAAGGCAGAACTGATCAGAATGTTTCCTGCAATGGAGAAGGAGGTAAAGATCACACAAAAATAAATTCACTCACACTCACATAACACCAGTATTAGTACTTATATCCAACCCTAGAAAAAGTAGCACGTATGTATGGCTCCCAGAGATCCACAAATAGATTATCGCACTCAAGCCCTTTGTTGACTACACACAGACAATAGCATACAGAGTGTCCAGAGACGTGGCTAATATAATACAACCACTAGTGGGGAAAAACGAACAACACACTGATAATTCATAAGAACTGGTGAAGGAAATAATAGAACTAAAAGTGAAAGAAGGAGAATCGTTTGAGTGATACGACGTTGTTTCACTGTTCAGCGTTTTAGCTCTCTCTCTGGCTCTCTCTGTCTCTCTGTATATATATATATATATATATATATATATATATATATATATATATATATATATATATATATATATATATATATATATATATATATTTCTTCTCTGTCTCTGTCTCTGCGTCTGTCTCTCTCTCTCTCTCTCTCTCTCTCTCTCTCTCTCTCTCTCTCTTTTTCAGATGGTGTAAAATATGTATAGATGTCCAGAAGGGCGATGATGGTGAAAATACGCCGAGAAGAAAGGAAGAAATTAAATAACAATGAACATGGATTCAAACATATGGTATGAAAGGATCGAACGGATGTTAACTGTGAAAAATAGTAAAAAAGCAATTAATCGAGGTCCACGAGGACATATTTTTAAGGAAAATGACACGGACTAGTTTAAGATGACCGCAAATTGTAAACCTACATACTTTTGGTTTCGGATGTCTAGGGATGCCTAATACATTTCATAACTACGTTTGTTATCTGTATCAAAGCATTACTATTATATATATATATATATATATATATATATATATATATATATATATATATATATATATATATATATATATATATATATATATATATATACATATATATATATATATATATATATATATATATATATATATATATATATATATATATATATATATATATATATATATTTATATACATATATACATATATATATATATATATATATATATATATATATATATATATATATATATATATATATATATATATATATATATATATATATATATATATATATATATATATATATAGCGTGTGCATGGGTAAATATGGAACATAAAGACATGTTCTCATAAAGCAAATCAATATTTGTCGTTCCAAGCTATATTTAATCTTTCTTGTTATTTTATTATATATCTGTCGTGGTATTTACGTGTTATCAAAAAGTAATCTACACCACTCGCATCGGGCAATCGTGTCCGTTTATTTTGGCACTTTTAATGGATTTTGCGAAATATACGATACAGTCTAAGTTTACATAGACTCGCGATATGCGCGATTTCTTAAGAGAGAAAACAGATTTCTGTCAATATTTTTATACTCATTCTATATCCTAAGAACTTAAATTTGATCTCCTCTTAACCTCCTCTCTCTAGCAGTGTTAAACCGCATTCGCTTAAGCGTTCTTCATAACTAAGGTCTCTCAGTTCTGGAATCATTTTAGTTGCTCTCCTTTGTATGCGTTCAAGCGTATCTATATCCTTCTTACGATATGGTCACCATGCTTGTATACAGTATTCTAAATGAGGTCTAACTATTGCTTTATAAAGAGGTATAATTAACTTTTTTCCCTTGTATGTTATGTTTCTTCAAATCAATCCAAGAATTTGATTACCCTTTGAAGCTGCAATACCACACGGCTCTGAAACTTTCATATAAGCGCTTATTGTAACTCCTAAGTCCTTTTCTTTTACAGTAGTACCCAGAACAGTATCTCCCATTTTATAGTTTACATTCAAGTTTCCATGCCCTGTATGTAGGCATTTACATTTCCCAAAATTGAACAACATCTGCCATTTCTCAGACCATTTCACTAATCTGTCTAGATCGTTTTGTAAATGTTGTTTATCACCATCAGTATTAACCTTTCTAAACAGTTTTGTGTCATCCGCAAATTTCAGTACGTTACTTGTTATACTGTCGTCCAAGTCATTGATATAAATTAAGAATAATATAGGCCCTAATACTGATCCTTGATGTACCCCACTCAAAACCGATTTCCAATTTGAAACTTCTCCATCTACTACAACTTGTTGTCTTCTGTCAGTCAGCCATTGTTCTATCCAGTCAGTTATGCTATCCCCGATACCATGGGCTTTTAATTTAAGTAGTAATCTTTGATGTGGCACTTTGTCAAAAGCTTTCTGAAAAGCTAAGTATATAATATCTACTGGCGATCCCACGTCTATCCACTTAGTGATTTCTTCCAAAAAACATAACATATTTGTTAAGCATGACCTCGCTTTAAGGAATCCATGTTGAGATGAATTTAATAATTTATGCTTAACGAGGAAGTCCACCATATGGTATTTAATTAACCTTTCTAATAATTTACAAATCACTGACGTTAAACTCACTGGTCTGTAATTCTCTGACTTATTTCTCGAACCCTTTTTAAATAATGGTATGATGTTTGCTTCTTTCCATTCAAACGGAACAACTCCCTCTTTTAATGACAAGTTGAATACTCTTGCAAGTGGTATACTGATTTGTTTTACTGTTTCCATTAGTAATTTTGGAGGAATCCCATCCACTCCCGGTGATTTGTTATCCTTCATTGCCTTTATTTTCTTAGCTACCAATCCTGGAGTTACAACTAACGGACCTAAATAGTCAGATGTAGCCTCCTGAAATTTAGTTTCAGCAACTGGTAATGAACTAATATCTTCTTTGGTAAACACTGAACTGAAGTAACCATTTAGGTCTTCCGCCATTAAAAACCCCTGTGATATTATATTTCCAGCACTGTCTTCTAGAGGTCCAACCTTGTCTTGTACGTTTTGTTTACTCCTGACATATGCATAAAAACTCTTGCTGTCATTTTTTATGTTACATGCTAGTTTTTGCTCATAGCTTCTTTTAGATTGTCTGATTTCAGTTGCATTAAGTGCCTCTTTGTATTTTGCATAGTCTTCTTCCTTTCT
Organism: Lamellibrachia satsuma; assembly: GCA_033239005.1. Classification (NCBI taxonomy): domain Eukaryota; kingdom Metazoa; phylum Annelida; class Polychaeta; order Sabellida; family Siboglinidae; genus Lamellibrachia; species Lamellibrachia satsuma. The sequence continues at coordinate 1,910,625 of BSQZ01000048.1, read as the reverse complement.
GGTACGCCTATAAACCCTCCACATAGTTTGTTTTAGCATTATTTTTCTAATAGCCTCTTTTGACAAGTGTTTCTTTCTACACCGTTTTCCTTGTTTTGGGGAACAAATTTATCGATGATACGCTCAATTTCATATTTTAGAATATTCCAACATTCAATTGCGGTCTTATTCATCAGCATGTTATTCCAATCTAGCTTTGCTAAGTATTTTCTCATATCTTTGTAGTTACCTTTGTTTCAATAATCCTGACCCTTGCTTCCCATTATCAACCCGTGTCTGCATTAGTGTTCTGACTAACTTCCTGTATTTCTTCACTATGACAGTTGTACCCTCCCTCTGAAGTCTATTCTTGCCCATGTGTACTAGAATAGATCCTCCCTTGGCAGTACCCATGATTTTCTCCACCTTTTCTGTGATAGCCTCTAGTTTTGCCCATGGAAAGCAAACTACCACGTCGTGCCCCTTATTTAGAGTCTCCCGCAAACAACTCCGGTGTCCTCGTCACCTCGACTACTGCTACTTCATAGTAGATTTTGCGTCGGTTCCATTTTGTCATTGTCTGTCCTGCTCGGTGTATATCAACTTAAGCTCTTTGCTACATTTTACCAAAACGTTTACTATATATATATATATATATATATATATATATATATATATATATATATATATATATATATATATATATATATATATATATATATATATATATATGTCAGATACTACACTATGTATATAATTTATGTAAATGTATCACTTTCTGTGACATATATTCAACAATGTAAATGACAGTTTGATATGATCCAAAACCAAGTTTCCGGGACCAAGTTACTCTAATAAAATACTGCTTCTGATTTAGTTTTTAGCAAAAACTGTTTCTTATTATGCGTCAATAGTTAGTTTATTTATTTTTGTATCTACTCAACTTATATGCTGCTTCTAGGGATTTTCACTATATTAACTTATTTATGTAACTGCAAACAAACCCGATGTTCGTTCGCTGACTTTCCTGCAGGAGTCCGGAATCATATCCATCCCACTACAATATTATTGCTGCAGAAGCAAAACAAAAACAAAAAGCAAAACACGCGGTTGGTTATTCATATTATAAGCTTCACAATTATAACACTCGTCCATACCAAAGTGGGACTGTGTACAATGGTCACAGGAAACTGAGACAAAATAAGTAAATGTATACAATAGGCTAATATGATAATAGTAGTGGAATAAATGTATCCTTTGTGGGCGATATATGAAAAAATATTCAAATCAAGAAATTACAATATTGCAACACCCAGAGGGGGTTTCTTGCCACGTGGGTGGACTACAACCTTTCCCAGAGATTTCGTACGATTTCCCCTTATGTGGGCCCTTTTCCCACCGTACCATATGTATTAAACGTTTATTAGTCATTGCGAGTTGACAGTTCTGGTTAATCTTTTAAATATACAACTATCGGATTAGTTTTTATACAAATGAAGGAACCTACCTTAATGTTCTGCCAAATACAAATTGTCTCTAGTGCTACACTATATATATATATATATATAACCCTCTATATGTGGCAGCACTTGGCGTGTTATCCAATAGCGTGGAAGCCATCACTACATATAGCCCTCTATATGTGACTTGGCATTTTTTTCCAGTAGCGTGGTTGCCCTGACGCCTGCGTGACGTGCCTATCCGAACGTGCAAGGTCAAGGGTGCTAGACATCTACACGTCGACCGATACAGCATAACCATTACGGCGCCCAGCACTGCCAGGTTTCACAAGAAAACACGTCCATTTGAATATTTATTATAAATTCAAGAAAAGTTCGTCAATTAATATCATGGAATATTCTACGGTTCCAAGATGTATATATCCACAACATGTATTCCAGTTGTATGTGATGCGTTTACACTTTTGACAAACGTGACTCTTTTCCACCCGACAGACATAAGCAGTAGAAGTGTGTGACCAACAAATAACAACTGGATATATTACATTACCAATTTATGCCATAGCGTATGCAGTGTTGACAAACGTTGTTATCCCGACTGGAACTAGACGTTAAACAGTTTGGACACGAAGGGTAACAACCACGAAACCGCAGTAATCGCAATAATGCAACGTTACTTCCTGTTGTTATCATTCTGAAGATAGACATTATATTGGGAATTGAGGAGAAACGAATATTGGTGCTTGGTTGCACAGTGATGGAAATAACATTTCATAGTGTCATCGGAGAGGAGATTCGATTCAGACGATTAATTGAAGTTAGTGTAAACAGGAGAGAGAGAGAGAGAGAGACTCATAATATTTAAACTAAATACACTTAAACAAGCCAGGTGTCCCTCTAGTTGCATAGACAGCTGCCGATTGTCGACAATACGTGTGAAAACAATACAAATATAACGCCATACGGTGTTGTAGACATAAAGATCATAAAGGTCACAGTAAGTTTGCCGACTATCGCTTGGTACAAACTTGACACTTCAAAGTTGTTTCATCAACATGTTGCACAACGAAAAACACTTACTATGAACATAATTAAGCATGTCTCTAGTTAAGAGTTTATCATGTCGAGATCAAGTTTTGTAATTATACTTTCATCATTAGTTTAGCATTTTCCAATACATTAATGTACTACCATTGTGGGTTGTGCGTTCGTGTGTGCGTGTGTGTGTGCGTGCGTTCGTGCGTGCGTGCGTGCGCATAATTATTAAACTATCTTGTCATTTCAAAATATGTCTGAAAACGAGGTACATTCGTTAAGCAAATTGTTTTTATGTTTGTGATAGCAATGATGGTAACACGTTAGTGCGTAATATTACAAAGATTAATAAATAACCATATGATGGATTATTTTATTTATAGAAAATGTATGGTGGGCCTTGTAACTGCATAGAGATAATTGTGGTTCTTTTGAAATCAAATACGAACAGCTGTAAAAGGATATGATACATATGTGTGTTACATTGATAATCATTTATTGCGCCTACCCCTACTCCTTATCATTACGTTCTTATTATTCAATCTTACCTGGTTTATCTATCCCTAGACATTCATTCCACCATACTACATTGCTGGTTATCTTAGAACTCCTATTTTGGCACTTGAGTTATTATTTGCGTTGTGCCATGCTTGTGCCAACATAACATGCCGTATGTACATGTGACCGTATCAGTCACCGTCGCATATACTATTAACGTAGACTACTATATTAACCTCGAGTAAATCAGTCAAACGCCAGTATACATATACTTGTTGACGACGGACACCACCAGGAAGATTACTCACTTAATTCAGTGGTAGCAATGTCAGGTGGCTACAACAACTACAGATTGCTACAACTACTGCTGCTACTACTGCTACTACTACTGCTAATATTTCCACTATTATTACTATTGCTACTACTGCGGCTATTGCTGTTGCTGATATTGTTGTTGTTTTGCTGCTATTTCAACTGTTACTGATGATGGTGATACTGCTACTTCCACTACTGTTGCTACTGTGGCTACTTGCAATGCATACCCTAGTAGTGGGGATAAATGGCAGATGTGCTTTCACGCGAGCATAAACAAACACAAAATGGGTAAACACTTGTCTCTTAATTTGCTTCCTTTGTGCCTTGTACGTGCGCGTGTGGCGGGCTCGTACAGGACAACACATTATAACCTCAAGAGATGAAGTTGATATTACTCAATATATTAGTATATGAAAATACTCAACGTTTAAAAAAATATAGCCCAGCAGAAATGCATCGTGATAGTGTGACATCTTTTAATCATTACAAATAACCACGCAAGCAGCAAATGGTTACAATATGGATGAAGATTTGGTATTGTTACATATGGTCAACAAACTCATACAGAAACATGGATTGAATGTAATATTCAAAGTGGCTCAAATAATTTAAATACGCGTTATCCACTTTTGAAAAGTGGATAACACGTAAATGCAACTAGTAGTTGCGAATTTTCATGATGAAGAGACGACATTTGCATGTTTTATATAATACCAATGATAATGGACGCTGTTGCTGTTGTTGCAGTTTCCAACTAATTGATACGATTAAAAATATGCAACATCACACATGCTTCTATCTTCGTGATAACATTTATGAATATGTACGTCTAGATGCAACTGGCTGCATGAGTTTGTAACCATCGAACAAATGTGGGATAGAATAAAGCACAGGGGAGTGGTGTTGTGTTGTATTTTGCACGTAAGCATATCATTCGTATATATTATGTAAATGCTATTTGTAATCTTTACAGTTGTAATATTTTAGATGACTACCTCGGTTCACATCATCTGTTATCCTGCATTCGAGTCTTCAACAATGTGCCATAGATCAATACTGCGATTGAATTCTATGCATCGTCATCACCATGGATAGCATGGTGTCTTTCTGGTGGCACATCAACTTATACACATTGTAACACGTACGACTCCGAGAGCGTCAAGTTTACCACTAACCCAGAAGTCTCCGAAACGGTGAATTTCCGTATGACTTATTGCAGCGGCCATTGCAAATGCGCACCCTTGTACCGCAGTCCTTGCTAACCGCAATCCTATCTTTGATCGACGGCTTGCCAGGACACTTTTCCAGACCATGTCGTAGACATCTGAGATAAAACGTCTTACACAGTTCCAAACACAATTCCAAGTCGAGCGATTTCTTACCGAATAACCACCCGGTAGCGGACGGACACGCGAGGCAGATCAACGCGACGCTAACCTGCAAGAGGGCAAAGGTGATTTGTCAGAGATAGCAAGGATATGTGGCGGGTGTCATTGTCGGAATGAGAAGTATACAGGGTGCATACCAATTCGTATATAATCCAAGTGGCCACATATTACTATTCGTTCCTCAGACGAATTTAACAAGATTGCTTTCCAAAGTGAAAATCAATATGGCAAGTGGACAAGGAAGCCATCAGCGTATCGGGAGTTCAACCATTTTTTAACTGTGCCCTTCGGAGATTTTGTTTTAAGCATACTCACGCTGTTATTTGTTCCATTCGTCTATTTTCCTCTGTTAGAGAACTTTATGATATATAATGTATTTGATCTTTCACTAGTCCACTAGTTCTACTATCTTTCTTAAGTGAGAACAAATATACTTATTTAATATTTAAAAAAATTCAATTTGATCTACTCTTAACCTCCTTGTTTCTAGGGTTACAAAAACACACTCTTTTAGACTTTCTTCTTAACTGCGGTATCTCATTTCTGGAATAATTTGTGTTGCTCTTATCTGTATTAGTTCTAATGTATCTATATTCTTCTAACGATAAGCTTGTATACAGTATTCTAAATGAGACCTAGCTATTGCTTTGTGTAGAGATATAATTAGTTCGTTTTTCTTATATGTTATATTTTTCCTAATCAGCCAAATAATTTGATTACCATTTGAAGCTGCAATACCACACTGCTCTGAAACTTTCATATTTGCAATCGGTAGTAACAGTAGTAGCTGTAGTAGTAGTAATAGCAGCAGTAGCAGCAGTAGTAACATCAGTAGCAGCAGTAGAAGCTGTCGTAGCTGTAGCAGTAACGTGGCGTTGTTATATAGCGCGGTACCCAGTCCTTGTGACAAAGCGCTTTACACTTTACCACTGGCAGACCTGTTCATTCCAATGGCATCTCGACTTCTCTGTGAAATATGCAACCACGCTGCAATTACTGCACGAAGATTGTTCATTCACATATCTACCTCTGTCTGTAGCCAGGTACTTATTTATACAGCCGAGTGAACTGTGGCAACGTGGGTGTGAACGAAGTTTCCAAATCTTCGAAACGGTAGCAAGGTTCGAACCCGAGCGCTCTCTTTTGATAATGAATAGCTACGCCACAGCGCACCACTAGCAGTAGTAGCAGCAGAAGCAGCAGGAACAGCACCAGCAGGAGCAGCAGCAGCAGTAGCAGTAGTAGTAATAGTCCCAGTGCTATGTAATGATGTTGTGCATTTTAAGTTGGGTAGAACCATGCATTTAAATGTTAAGATAGCTCAATCATGGATTGTGTTTGTAGAAACAGTTCACGAGTATCGCTATTCCTGAACCAACCAGAATGTGTCGCCAAAGCAAATTAATGTCCACGTAGAGAATGTGGCCAGATTTATGTTTAATTCCCTTACTAGAAAAGTTGACGTCATGGTTATGTTAAGGCCGTATGCGTCTTTCGATGGGTGTTTCCCTCCTTACAGCATTCAACGCAGGTCTAACCGTTGGCGTCAGGTGTCCCTGAAAAAAGACAAATGGACTAGATTTATCAATTCTTTACAAACACAACTTTGCTTATTAGCAAAACCACCGAAACGATGGTATGGCTTGTTTTGTTTTGAGACTATCATTAAGCCATTAGGCACATAGAAAACATCAACAATACAATAATATTGCTCCCTTTACAAATATGCCACATTTGCATGTTCTGTCCGTTGTGTGGCACTATTGTTTTGGTTACGGCTTTCGGTAGTTTGATTTGAAGATAGAGAACATTTCTCAGGATAGGTCGTTTCCATGATGAAATAATTATTCTGACATATTCCAACCTAGTTTTTGCCTTAGTAGAAATTGTCGTCGTCTTACCAAGGTGTCTTCGTCGGTATTAATGAAGTAGTAATTCATTAGTACGTCACGCGACGCATATCGGACGTGAACGAGAGTACACGCGAGAAAACGAAATGGTGGCATCAACAGAAAGTCTGCGCTCGCAAGCAAAACGAAGAACAATAATGAAGCCGACCTGACATGACCATATTAAAAGAGGTGGGTGATCAATCTATCGAAGCATAAACCATCAGACGATCAGAATACGGTACTAGCTAAAATGGCTGAAATAAGCAGTGACACCGGACAAAGTTCCGGTCGAAGAATTCGTAATAGCGGCAGAAAAAACAACACGGACCTTACCACAAGAACAAAAAGACAAGCTTTGGGCAGACTTTGCAGGGTTTCTAGAGTCTCCAAGAGCCCCAAAACCAAATATACCCGTACAAGGAAGAAACACGCAGAAGGAGAAGTCCATCATCATACTTCCTGCAGGGTGAGGCAACATTTATTATGGAGACGGAAGAATATCAAGAGAAATGACTAAGCTGCTAAGTAACAAATCAACATATGAAAAACTGAAGAAGGATCCGACCAAGAAATATAATGTACTGATCAGAGTGTTTACAACACTGGGGAAGGAGGGAAAGATCACACAAGACCAGTATTGGTACTTATATCCAACCCTAGAAAAGGTACCACGAAAGTATGGCTCCCTGAGATCTACAAATAGGTTGTCCCAATCAAGTTGACTACACACAGACAATAGCATACAGAGTGACCAGAGACTTGGCTAATACATTACAACCACAAGTGGGAAAAACAGAACAACACACTGAGAATTCACAATAACTGGTGAAGGAAATGGCAGGACTAAAAGTAAAATATGGATAATCGTTTGTATGATACGATGTTGTGTCACTGTTCACGAAAACATATACTAAGGAAACGTGTGATGTGATCAAGGAGAGACAAGAGCCAACCTCAAAGTAGGCAACATCGTGGAGTTGTTTATGTGCTTGACACTACATACTTCAGATTTGGCGGAGGCATATATTAAGGAAACGTGTGATATGATCAGGGAGAGACAAGAGCCAACCTCAAAGTAGACAACATCGTGGAGTTGTTTATGTGCTTGACACTACATACTTCAGATTTGGCGGAGGCATATATTAAGGAAACGTGTGATATGATCAGGGAGAGACAAGAGCCAACCTCAAAGTAGACAACATCGTGGAGTTGTTTATGTGCTTAACACTACGTACTTCAGATTTGGCGGAGACATATACAAGCAGAAGTTTAGTGTAGTCATGGGCTGTCCAGTGTCCCATATTGTTGTGAACGTGTACTTGGAGAACTTGGAGCGAAATGCATTGCTACGTTCCCAGACGAGTGCAAGCCAAGGAACTAGAAGTGGTATGCTGATGATGCTATTTGACTAGTACACACAGGCAACGCAGAAGAATTGCAACAACATACGAACGCGGTCGGTACCACCAGTAGCACAAGATTCACAAGAGAGGGTGGAAGAAAACAACAACATTCCGTTATACAAAATTTACCAAAAAAGACGATGGCAATGTGACGTCCACAGTATATAGAACATAGACATAAATAGAACACCCGTTAGTAAAACAAGACCGCTGAGCTCTTATCAGTTGACACACGATAAAGTGATGCAGGCATGGACCAGTGACATTCATGCTGCTGCACGGCAAGAACCCACTGGAGGTCCAGTGTTTATACTGTACAGCACCCAGTCTTCATCATATATCTATAGATATACAGTACTAATAAGAGATTATTACTCCATAGCTATATATACCTAATACCTTATTACGTGCACAATCTATCCATGCACCTTGTATATCAAATATCATATTCCCTAGCTGCTCCATCACATCTATTTCCACCTGCAGATCAAGATCTCTCGAATGTTATCTGGCCAACTTTCCCAAGGACACGCCTCATGTAAAGAAATGTGCTCTCTCATTTAAGCTGTCAATTGTTTTAGTAGGCAACCTTTCACATGGTTTGTCAAACAAATGCATATAATGAATGTGAATGTTGCAATGTGTACAGAATGAGGTACATGATAGTCGTTCATACAACGACGAAAAGGCAAACGACGACCAAACAGGGGAGAGCCTCATTAAATGCTTAATTAAAAAAATTTTATTAATGAGCTGACATCTAGTATAGTTTTAAAAAAGAGTTACAAATATGCATACACGCACGCACACAATATGTATAAAACTGAATCCTACCCCTATAACATTTTATGCTGCACCCAATCAATGTGACTACTGGGAAACACTTAATGTACGCTACCCCCAAGAAAAACATTCGTATATGTAATATATTGATATTTCAGAACATTTGCGAAACTGTTACATTCATTCACATATACACTAACACAGCACAAACATTTGCGACATAAATTACCTAAAAATAACGAGATGTTAGATCCTGTCTTCTATCGATTCGTACAGCTGTAAGCCACACAGGAAATAACCATATTCGTTGTCCCACAACTTTCTCCAGCAAGCCTCCAAAATGTTTGTCTTGAAGGGTTTAACACTAATGCACGATGCTCACTCCAACATGAACAACCCAACTGCCCACACTTATAACACAACAGCTGGGTCCACCCTCACCCAAATTAGTAATCAGTCTGGTGGCCATGCCCCATTAAGAACCAATGACAATGACAAATCTTCAAAATAATTGGTTCCTGGTGTCATTGTCCCTGGCTACTAGCCCGATAAGTTTATACTTCTCTGGTCGCCACCTCATCTTCATTGCTTTTGTTTGCCTTATATTGTACATGATGATGGAGAGGAGGAAATAAATTAACTAACTTACTCACTTTCTTACATACATATGTTAGACAACTATTTGTAACATGCTATGTTCACACTATGTACCCTGTGTGTCGTGCAGTGGATGCAACTGTTTCTGCCGTGCAATGAAATGCCGGCCAGTGGTCCCACCCGCTTCACTGCAGTGAGCTGGCTTGTCGCTCTTGTTTATAGGGGGATGATTAATGATGTAACTCTATGATACAGAAAGAAGACCCACACTGACCAGTATCTGACCTTCACGTCCCACCATCTCAGGCACCAGACGATAGGCGTAGCTAGAACCTATATGAACAGGTGTAAGACGATAACTTCTGAGGAAGAGGACAAGAATGAAGATGAAGAATACTTAAAAGTAGCCCTTAGAAGGTGCAGCTATCCGTCCTGGGCCTCCAAAAAAGGTGACGGAAAACAAGTAAAGAAACACAACAGACAAGAGAACAAAGGACAAGAACGTCAGAAGCCAGGTGTTCATACTTTACGTAGAAATGTACGCTTAATTAGATTAATTAGGAGTCTAAGTCGTAGTGTAAACATGTGCAACATTTCATCTGCCCTCGTTATCGAGTTAACCTGCAGAAATGCAAGCATCTCCGGCGAAGATACCTATCGACAAGACAACGTGTGACGATGTCTGATTGCAGCACTTGTTAAGTAATCCTTTTGTCTGTCCACCTTTATAACAAGTTAGACACCAAATGTTTCATATTCAACATTAAGTAAACATTTGGATTGTTTAGTGTACATCACAAAACAAAATGTGTAGGCGGTAAGATTTTACATTTCTCTCAAAATCCAATCCAACTAAATTATTTAAAAGTATCCTTTGTTAATCACGTGTTTTAGTCCAATGTTGTTGGTAGAATTGGCGATGTGACGCGATTCATATGGAACCATTTCCAGCGTTTTCAGGTTATTACGTTGTCACGTTATCACTTTATAATGTTATCATGTCATCTTATCACGTTATCACGTTGCCACGTTGTAATGTTATCACATTATCAAAACCCGACTTCTACAAATTATTTAAGAGTACATATTTAATAAAACAAATATATGTATTTATTTCATTAAAGACGTAAAACTATTTAAATCATATATTTAATTTAATTTCCAACCAATATGGGATTCTGCTGTCGAAACGGCAGCAGTAGTACATTAGTAGCACGCCCGGCACTGCTGTGTAAGTGTAGGCATAGTTCTACGTAAGGGAACAGTATGACAATACCAACGAATAGAACCAAATCACAAAACCAAAGCCCTATATGGAGACTGCGGTGTGGGGTTTGTCACAACAACGACTGCCTTCAGTAATCCCTATAAGTAGAGCTTCGCAAATATTGATTGAAGATGAAATGCACTTTGGTAGTGAAGACCGTCAGTACCAGTGAAGCAGGTCGGCTAGGCGAAATGACTATTTCAATAAAACCGCCATTTTCGAGTGACAACATTATATATTCAGACAAGTCGGTTTACTGAATGGACCTTGAGCGGAATGCAAAATAGAAACAACACTTAGGTGAGACTTACATACGGCACATAACTATGTTAGAGTCAATAACACTCGAAAATGTCACTCCACTGAGAATTAGATGTTTGTTCAATGCGAGTAGCTACTCATTCGCCTGTCGTGGGACAGTGCTAACAGTTGCGCACGTTTTGCGTGTTTTAATTTTATTTACACCTTTATGTGTGCATTGCAAAACGTACAACAAAAATGATTTGAAGTAATGGGACAAATATATGCTTTTTCAGTCTTGCTATGTTGATTTCACAGTATCCGTCAATAAAACCTATTTGTCGGGTACACATTCGTGGCTTTTTGAGATGTACCTAATTTCTGTGTGTGCGGTATATATATATATATATATATATATATATATATATATATATATATATATATATATATATATATTTTACCCATGCACACACATATATATATATATGCCCATACATACATACATACATACATACATATATATATATATATATATATATATATATATATATATTTATTTTTATATATATATATATATATATATATATATATATATATATATATATATATATATATATATATATATATATATATATATATATATATATATATATATATATGAAGTTGTCTAAGTATGTACGTTTACAATATATAGATATGTACGTTTACAATAGATATATATATATATATATATATATATATATAGTCTTTTATTAACCTTTCTAATAATTTACAAATGACTGATGTTATCCTTTATTGTTTTATTTTCTACCTTTTCTGCCGGAGTTACGATTAATTGCCCTAAATAGTCTGATTTAGCCTCTAGAAATTTAATATCTGGAACTGGTAACGAACTAATATCCACTCCGGTAATCACTAAAGAATCCGCCTTCCGCCTTTAGAAAACCTTGTGATATCATATCTCCAGCACTGTCCTCTAGTGGTCCAATCGTGTCATGTACGTTTTTGTCTACTCCTAACATATGCAGGTGCACACATGCATAAACACTCATGTTGTCGCTGTATTTATTTTATTATATGCTATTTTTCATATCTTCATTCTATATTTTTAATTTAAATCTTAGTTGTATTCAGTGCCTCTTTGTCATTTATGTAGTCTTCATCCTTTCTGGTATACCTATAAATCCCCACATAGTTTACTTTTATGCATATTTTCTAATTGCTTATTTCTCAAGGGAACACATTTTCAATAATACTAGCAGTTTCATATTTTATAATGCTTCATCATTCAACTGCAGTCTTTTTCCTCAGTTTTATTCCAATTTGGCTTTGCTAAGTATTTCCTCATATCTTTATATTTAACTTTGTGAAAATGTCTCCTGTATTTGTTTTATTTGTTCTTTCTGGTTTTACTTTGATGTCAAAATGTATTTGATTATGATTACTGTTACACAGTGGTTCATGCATTTTTACATTGTCCAATAATCATTTTGTGAAGACAAAACTATCTAATACATTCTATCCCCTGGTTGGTTTTAGCACGTGTTGAGTAGATTTAACAAGATTTAATAAGATTTGCCATCCAAGCAAAATGGCAAGTGGACAAGGATGTTGTCCGTAGACAATTTGTTCCTTTTATTTATTGTCCTCTGTGAAAACGAGTACTTCTTGATATCCAATATACACTGATCCTTTACTAATTTTACCTCATGCCCTCTAGTTCTAATATTTTTCTTGTGTGAGAAAAACATATTTCTATCAACATTTTCATACCCATTCAATATCTAAAAACTTAAATCTAATCTCCTTTTAACCTCCTTGTCTTTTGGGTTAAACCACATTGCTCAGTTCTGGAATGATTTAGTTGTTATCTGCTGTATGCGTTTAAGGGTATCGACATCCTTCTTATGATATGGTCTCCACTCTTGTAAACAGTATTCTAAATGATGTCTAAGTATTGCTTTATACCTTGTATGTTATATTTCTCCTAATCAACCCAAGTGTTTGATTACCCTTTGAAGCTACAATACCACACTGTTATGAAACTTTCGTATCAGCTCTTACTGTTATTCCGAAGTCCTTTCCTTTTACAGTAGTACCTAGAGCAGTATCTCCCATGTTATAATTTATATAAAGGTAAGGAAGCTATCCTGTATTAAAACTAGACATTGTTGGTCCTCACCTCCAGTGCTTTCTTGATATTTCCATTGTCTGAATAGATTATTCAATATGTAATATAACTCCCCCCCTTCTTCCTATTCGATCTCTCCTAAACATTACGTGTCCTGTCCGTCCTAATTCAGCATCTACTATGTTTTTAGTGGCCCATGGTTCGGTTATACCAATTACGTGACGGTCAGTATCTTCTACCGTAATGTTTAATTCGTTTTTCCTATTTACTATGCTCCTTGCATTTAAAACCAGTTTCAGAAATGTTTTCCGGATATTTTGTTACTAGTTTGTGTGTACCAATGGCCTCTTGTCCTGCTTGAGGCACCTCTAAGTACCCCCTGAACTTCTAGCTTAAACAACGTTTGCTAAGAAAAATATTGTTGATACTACCCATGCCATTGTAGATTGTTCCACCATTTCTACTAGATGAAGCCCATCCCTCATGAACATGTCAGCCGTCCGAACAAAACAACCCCACAAATCCACAAATCCAACTTCCTCTTCCCTACATAGCTGCTGAACTAGAGTATTAATTGCATTCTGCGGCATTTCGATAACCCTGACCCCTCCTTCCTATTATCAAGCCGTGTCTGCATTAGTGTTCAGGCTAACTGCCTGTATTTCTTAACTATGACAATTGTACCCTTCCTCTCAGCGCTATGCTTGCCTACGTTTACTAGAATAGATCTCCCTAGCCCAGTACCCATGGTTTTCTCCACATTTTCTGTGACAGCCTCTATTTTTGGAAAATACCACGTCGTGGCCCTTAGAGCTTTGTTAGTTTTCGTAACCAGCGAGTCTCCCTCGCTTTCCTCGTCACCCCATCTATTGCTACCACAGACTAGATATTGCGTCGGTTCCCTTCCGTCATAGTCTGTCCTGCAGTCCTATCATTTGTCCATCTCACTCTCGCTCATAAATATGTCAACTTTCCATCCTGTCCCCTTCGCTCCTGACGCCTTCTCTCTCTTCGCCTTCCGTCCCGTCGCCTTCCCTACCGTCGACTTCCGCAATGTCTCCTTCCGCCCTGACACATTTCCTCCTCTCAGTCTCCTCCCAGACTGAGGTGAGCTCTCACTGTCATCTCTTTCATCGCCTCCCCCACTTTATTATCCACCGTCCTCCCACCCACACACACACACCGGAACCACTAGCACAACCCACTTCTTCCCTTCCCACCAATGACACAACGAGCTGCCTCAGCTGTTCCATCGCCACCTCTAGTTCCTTCGTGTTTGCACATCCCTTACACTAAAAACTAAAACTATCCTTTTGAACCTCAGCCCAGGACTGCTCACACCCCGATTTGACGAAAAACACCCAGTTGCTACAACTCCCACATACTAAATGCCTGGTGGCCTATACGTACCGTCTGCACGGCGCCATCACAGAATCTAGATTTAGTTATATGGCTATATTAGCCTTGAATAAGGCTGTTTTCTGTTTTCAAAAGAACACTTTAGGCTGCATTATTTAGGTTTTAATTTAATTGTGACAATAATATACTTGCTAACTATTTAAAATGTGTTAGATTATGCTAGATTAATGTTGTTTACAACGTTCTCTCTTTATTACGCCTTAAACAGGTTGCTTTCTGTGTTCGATAGCACACTTTTGGGTGTATTATTTTATTTTGGTTTTAATTTAATTTTGACAATAATATACTAGAGCCCAAAAAACTGCCACCTAGCGAAGACGCAGAACGTTTTGTAAACAAAACAATAATACTCAATGTATACCAACTTACGCTAACATCTTGCTGTTTGTTGCTTTTTCCCGAAAACGTTTACTGCAGATATGTCAAATACTACCCTATATATGTAATTCATGTAAATGTATCACTTTCTATAACATATATTCAACAATGTAAACGATAGTTTCATGCAGCAAAATAAACGTGCCGGTATGTACCAAAACCAAGTTTACGGGACCAAATTACTCTAAAATACTGCCTCTGATTTAGTTTTAGCAAAAACTGTTTCTTATTATGTGTCAATACTTGATATATTTATTTTTGTATTTACTCAATTTATATGCTGTTTCTAAGAATTTTGTCTTTGCGTATAAACTATGGACTTAATTCACAAACTATAAAAAATCCCTATTATCACTCGCTGAATTTAAGTCCCGGAATAGCTTACTCAAAAATATTGCCTCTGACGAACTATTAACACAAATAGTTTCTTAATATATGTCTAAGACAAGTATATGAATAATATGTGTGTGATAGAAATACTTATTCTAATCAATAGTCCACTCTTTTTTGACAATTCACTACACTAACTTAATTCTTTAACTGCAAGCAAACCCCATGTTTGTTCGCTGACATTCCTGCCTGACTCCGGGATCATATCCAGTTTATTACGCTATTTTTGAAACACAAGCAAAACAAAAACAAAAAGCACAACACGAGGTAAGTTATTAACATTATAATTTGAGATTCACAATTATAAAACATCGTCCTTACCAAAGTGGGACTGTGTACAATGGCCGCGTGAATCTGATACAAAAGAAGTGAATACACACAATACACACAATACACACAATACACACTATACACACTATACATACAATACACGCAATACACACAATACACGCAATACACACTATACACACTATACACACAATACACACAATACACACAATACACACAATACACACAATACACACTATACACACTATACACACAATACACACAATACACACAATACACACTATACACACTATACACACAATACACACAATACACACAATACACACAATACACACTATACACACAATACACACAATACACACAATACACACAATACACACTATACACACAATACACACAATACACACAATACACACAATACACACTATACACACTATACACACAATACACACTATACACACAATACACACAATACACAATATACACACAATACACACAATACACACTATACACACAATACACAATATACACACAATACACGCAATACACACAATACACACTATACACACAATACACACTATACAAACTATACACACTATACACACAATACACACTATACACACTATACACACTATACACACTATACACACAATGCACACAATACACACTATACACACTATACACACAATACACACAATACACACTATACACACAATACACACTATACAAACTAAACACACAATACAAACTATACACACAATACACACAATACACGCAATACACACTATACACACTATACAAACAATACAAACTAAACACACAATACACAATATACACACTATACACACAATACACACAATACACGCAACACACACAATACACACAATACACACTATACACACAATACACACTATACACACAATACAAACTATACACACAATACAAACTATACACACAATACACACAATACACACAATACACGCAATACACACAATACACACAATGCACGCAATACGTTAATACGATAATAGTAGTCAAATAAATGTATCGGTTGTGGGCGTTTTATGAAACCATATTCAAATCAAGAAATCACAATATTGCAATGCCCAGAGGAGGGCTTTTTGCGCCGTGACTATTCGAACTTCCGCTAAAATGGCTACAACCTTTTTCACAGATTTCGTACGATTTCCCCTTATGTGGGCCCTTTTTTATTATTATTATATGTATTAGACGCTATTAGTCATTGCTAATTGACAGTTCTGGTTAATCTCTTAAAGATATTACTATCGGATTAGTTCTTCAATAAAATACAAATGAAGAAACCTACCTTTATGTTCCGCCTGGTGAAATTTGTCTCTAGTGCTACACTACATATAGTCCTCTATATGTGACAGCACTTGGCATCTTTTCCAATAGCGTGGTAGCCCTGACACTTGCGTGACGTGCCTATCCGAACGTGCAAGGTCAACGGCACTAAACACCCATACGTCTGCTCACATGACCGATACAGCATAGACCATTACGGTGCCAGGCACTGCCAGGTTTCACCGGTAACCACATCCGCATTTTAATAGTTATTGTAAATTCAAGAAATATTACGTCAATTAATATCACGGAATATTCTACGGTTCCAAGGTGTATATATCCACAACATGTATTCCAGTTGTACGTTATGCGTTTACACTTTTGACAAACGTAACTCTTTTCCACACGACAGACATAAGCAGTAGAAGTGCGTGTCCAACAAGTGACAACTGGATATGTTACATTACCAACTTATACCATAGCGTATGTAGTGTTGACAAACGTTGTTGTCGAACACGAAGCGTAACGACCACGAAACCACAGTAGTCGCTACAACACAATGTTACTTCCTGTCGTTACCATTTTGAAAACAAACATTACATTGGGAATTGGGGAGAAAACGAATACTGATGTTTGGTTGCACAGTGATGGAAATAACATATAGTGGCATCGGAGAATAGATTCGATTCAGAAGATTAATTGAAGTTAGTGTAAACAAGAGAGAGACAGAGAGACTCATACTATTTAAATTAAATACACTTGACCAAGCCAGGTGTCTCTCTAGGTGCATAGACAGCTGCAGGTTGTCGACAACTCGTGTGAAAACAATACAAATATACCGGCATACCACAGTACGGTGTTGTTGACATAAAGGTCACAAAGGTCACAGGAAGTTTGCCGATTGTCGCTTGGTACGAACTAGACACTTCAAAGCTGTTTCATCAATATGTTGCATAACAAAAAACACTTACTATGACCATAATTACGCATATATCTAACTAAGAGACGAGATCAAATTTCGTGATTATACTTTCATCATTAGCTGCATTTTCCATATATATTAATGTACTACCATTGTGTGCATGTGTGCGTGTGTTCGTGTGTGCGTGTGTGCGTGTGTGCGTGCGTGCGTGCGTTCGTGTGTGCGTGTGTGCGTGCGTGCGTGCGTGCGTGCGTGCGTGCGTGTGTTCGTGTGTGCGTGTGTGCGTGTGTGCGGATTCTAAATGGGCTTCCTCCTTTCAATAACAACACTTCCATGAATGAATGACAGTTTCAGCAGCAGATGTGTGTACCAGGTCTACAAGCAAGCAACAATGAATGTCTGGACAGCTAATTAATCTCCGACATAAGAATGGAT
>BSQZ01000048.1:1870000-1887500 GCA_033239005.1 Lamellibrachia satsuma | reverse complement strand
TATATGTGGACATAATAGGTTGTTCACAATAGTTGCAGCGTGACTTAACACTTCACAGAGGAGTGGCGACATGTGAGAACGCGTAGAGGCAAGGAGGAAGCCTTCAGAACTATCTGACACTGCTACATACAAACGTTCAATGTGTGATCTTGAATATGTTCATCAAGTTGGTGCGGGTGTTCCTAAAGCATCTTACCTATCGTTAATGCAAATTAACAAATAACTAACTAACTGGAACCTTCTCTTGCACGATCGCCATTTTGTTTGTCAAGGTTACTCTACTCACTGGATAGATACCTTAAAAGAAAACTCTATCAGTACAAACTAGCTGAATTGGGCTACAAGATGGTACAAACTAGAAGCTTCTATCTATATTAGCTATTTATTTAGATTCAAAATACGTAATTTAGGAACACCATGTGTATGAATAACGATTTTCGTGTAAATACAGCTATCAACATTACTTTCTCAGGAATTTCTGGTTAAAGTTGCCGATGGCAGCCGAAACGTTTAGTAGGTAATCACAATGAGTTTACAAGGAAATCGTTATTCATATATTGTATATGTGCGATTTTGTGATATGTCGCCTAGATAGCACAGCTGTTGAACGTCCGGTCGTGTACTGGAATTACTGTGGTCAAAGAAGATGGAATCGCGAATCTCCCCACCAAAAAAATACGTAATTGTTGGGTTTTTAAAGGATGGCGGCCAATCCGATTCAATTTCTTTTTCTGTTTCCCTTATCAACACGTGCCTACACTGCTTTCCAACAAAAAATATCATTGGTAGATGTTCAACTATTGACCAATCACCGACCGCGCTTCATACGTTATTCGGTGAAAGACGGATATTACCGGTAACATTAACTGAGGCCTTCGCTTGCGACACACACACAAATAAATTGTGTCTCATTTTCGTAAAAAGGAGCTTTTGTTGCAAAATAGGCATTGCTAAAGAAGATATGCGTGAGATGGCGTAAGACCGTGACCGTAATGCAAAACCGCGAATGTCACAGGTTATGCATGAGAGTTGACAAATAGGAGACTAATGGCAATACGTCTTCGCACTCCACGTACGGTTGGTACCAACATTGCATTATAACCCTAGTTACTACAGACCCCGTGAGATGGTGCCACCGTCTCAATGTCTATTATGAAATGTAGGTTCCCGTTATTACTACTCAGCTACGCTCTCTCAAAAAAATTATTCACAATTTAATTTGCATTCATATAAACTAGTAACAAAGCAATACACGTGTTTGGAAAACATTAGAAGACATTATTTAACTGTGCAAAATGTCAACAAAAATACCACACGCAAAAGGAAAATATACTGTTCATATTGCTTTAAAATGGTTATCATGCTTTATTTTTTTCCAACATGTACTGTACCAACAACAGCTTCATAAATTATGGAGAGTAACACTGCTAGCATTAATTACACCCGTACACCAGGGACATGAATGTAGGTATATGATATGGAATCACGCTGATTTGCCGTCAAGTCCGCGAAAGACGAAGGACATTTAGTGAGAAAAGAATACCACAACACTAATACCAGAGTCTAGGTAGTTCGCTCTGCTCCCAGCTGTTTATGGAATTGAAGGGGCAAATTGAGCACAATAATAATGCTTGGGACGAGTATGTGAAATACGCTTGCAAAGCAACATTCCTTGTGACACCGCCGAAACAAATATAGGCCCTACATATGATCCCACTATAATATATTACATGCAGCAAAAACATTTAGATATCCCAGTGGACAAATACGTCAAACACAATGCTCAATTTCTTAAAATTATATACATTTCTAGTACATTTGGAAACAGTTTTTTCCGTCTACAGCTGAAATGTTGAACTCTCTATCTTCAAGCAGTATCTCATGTCATTCTTTAGATTCATTCCAGACCAGTCTCGTTCAACATATAAGAGATTAGCCGTTTAAAAACCATGCGCAGTGGCGTGATGTGTCCTTAAGGATATCACTTAGTAGATACATGTAGAGATGCATTTGGTATAAGCCAATATAAATATTTTGTCCTGAACTGGATAGGATGTTGGTCGAACGGGAAGGGGTCAAGGTAAAAACAATAACCCCAGACATGGTGACAAAACCGTTTGACTAGCAGAGTGTCTCATTGATGGTTTCGAGAAAACAATGCCTTTTATTGAATGCTGCAATCACGAATCTAAATAACGGACAAACGAGATGCTATAATTATTGCCTTCATGAAAGATTGAAATGTAACATAATACGTATGTTCCACCGTCACCATTTACAAACTGTCAAGAAGAAAGGATAATTATATGTACCGATAATTATGTGTTGGTTTGCTCGTTTCAACATTGTAAAAACAGTCATACGTCGTTTATAATGTTCAACCCATCAATACTGTTTCACTTGCAAAACAAGTAGGCAGCTAATACAGTCTCACTATCTCATTAATCGTGCACGCTACGTGCCAAACCTGTTTCCAGAAGGATGGCGTCACGAGGTTGATAATGAAAATACAGTGGTGCACCGTGGTGCACTATTGTGAACTTGTTGAAATTATTCTTGCTAGTATGTTCGGATTGAAGAAATGTTGTTCGTACTGTTAAAAAGCCTTTTCTTTTTATGCAGTTGTTGTATCGACCTGTCTACGATAATATAATAAAAACTAATCGCTACAGTATATCGATAACATTAACTTCTGTATACAGTATATCGATAAAATTAACTTCTGTATACAGTACATAATCACGCATATTGAGATGGCGATAACAACCCAAACGCAGCAAGCACACCAAGTCACTACCACGTGACAAGAAGGCGGTAGTTTGGTGAAACCGGGAACAACGTGGTAGATATGTGGGCACTCCACTATCTTAGAATACTGGTATGCTTAAGGTTATGGTCGTATTTGTTTTCTTTGTGTCATTAGATATAAAATTAAAAGATAAGCAGCATGTTTTTTTTAATGTTATGTTTCTGCAACGTAACTACCACGTTTCCATTATGTGAATTTGTAATACATCGCGCACCCCAGCAGTGTCTCCCCAGCAGTGGCTCCCCAGCAGTGTCTCCCCAGCAGTGGCTCCCCAGCAGTGTCTCCCTAGCAGTGGCTCCCCAGCAGTGTCTTCCCAGCAGTGGCTCCCCAGCAGTGGCTCCCTAGCAGTGGCTCCCCAGCAGTGTCTCCCCAGCAGTGGTTCCCCAGCAGTGGCCCCCCAGCAGTGGCTCCCCAGCAGTGGCTCCCCAGCAGTGTCTCCCCAGCAGTGGTTCCCCAGCAGTGGCTCCCCAGCAGTGTCTCCCCAGCAGTGGCTCCCCAGCAGTGTCTCCCCAGCAGTGGCTCCCCAGCAGTGGCTCCCTAGCAGTGTCTCCCCAGCAGTGGCTCCCCAGCAGTGGCTCCCTAGCAGTGTCTCCCCAGCAGTGGCTCCCTAGCAGTGTCTCCCCAACAGTGGCTCCCCAGCAGTGGCTCCACTCCCGAACATTCTTCATCCATGCGCGGAAAGTTATAATAATTATTATATACATATATGCGGGAATGGTTGTTTTCGTATCATTTCAGTGTCGGCAAAACACCGCAGTTCCAATCAATTATCTCCGAGATGCAACAAAATAATATATTGTGTTTTTTTCATATGTGAAAATAAAATAACCGAAGGTGTAACACCACAAGTGGGTGCAATTGAGCGTGAAGACGACCATGACAGTCTAGACAATATCTGGACTCATCTGTGAAGAGCATATTGAACGAAAGAGCCTATGTCCAGTTCAGATGCTATCGGCATCAGTTAAGCCCGTGTTGTCGACATCTTTGTGCCAGTGGAACTCAAACCGCTGGTCTTCTCACTCTCAGACCTGGTGTATGTTACTCGTTGAATGGCTGGAGACAATAACCGAGGAAGCATTTCTGATTTATTTTCGAAGAAATGTAACACGCAAAATTCGATTTCTGCTTAATTACGTAATCACACATCGGCCGTTTTGACGTGTTGTTGTCCTTTGCTAACCACCACCATGTCGTGTGTTCGCTCGTGGTGTCTCTTGGAAATGATTCCATGCCCTGGAGATCACTCATGGCTCACTCCCAGTGCATCAGGAGTCATTCTCTGGGACAACTCTCCTGGAGAATCCGTATTCCCCCAGAGAGCTCATGTGTGATTAAATGGCTTCTTCGTGGCATTAAGCTACACTCAACAGAATAGCTACTAAATGTATTTTAACATTTTTGAAATATTCTACGACTGCTCCATTCAAAAACAACACAATGGCAAAATACCTTCAAAATATGGAAAATAGAGGGTGACCCCTTTCTGCAATGATATGACGGTTACGCCTGGTTGCACATGCAAAAACAACACTTGATAAATGCAGATGACATCATGTGTACACCACATTCTCCGTCGGTCAAGACATGAACTGTGCTTTTCTATATCGCGCACATTCGTAGCTGTTGAGTTGCTACTATGTGCAGGCCCGTCCTTCGGTTTTTGAAAAGGGGCGTTCGGGCATACACAATCAGCTGGGGATTTGTGGGATGATTTCTGAAAAGAACATTCTCTCAAAACTCGACCCCCTCCCCACCCCACCTCCCCTCCCCACCTCCCCTCCCCGAAACAAACATAACGATTATGGGTAATTTCATAATTGCGGAACATTAGCAAGCAATTTATGTCCCAGCTCTTTGTGTGCATCTCAACATATTTCAAATCCTTTGAGGAAACTGTATTTACCGGGATATTCAGTAACCCAACTCCTAGTATGATAAGAACACATGAATATATAATTACAGCTACGTTGGAGAAGGGTCAATACATGTTACAACACACACTTGTTTGAATTACCTTGTTAAGACTTTATACATTGTTTTGTGAATTTAAGCCGTGCGTCATTTGTTGTTGGGATTACTTGTGCATGTATGCTGAAGAAAATAATTTCTGATGTATTTTACGTACGGCGTATGGTGGTTTTGTTCACATAAGACATGTAACTGTCTTCGCGCAATAGCTGTGGTCAATTTTTTTGGCGAACTGCTTTGCTGTGCTTGGGTTTTTCAGGGCATTGCATTTATTGTATTCGTTTTATGATGACTGTGGAAAATACTTACGATATATATCGGAATTTCAGCAGTGGTTGTCATGGCTGCGATTGTACACACAATGAAACTGGTGTACTTTATTTGGAACACTTGGATGTATAGAGCTGCTCACAAAATGCTGCATTGTAAGGCACTTGGGTAATACGTATAGAAGGTTCACTTGGTTGAGTGAATACAACAACGTCACAGTAGTTTACATTGTTTATATACATATGGAGTTGGATTTCAATGTAATACCTATGACTCATCTTTAGGATTAAATCAAGGCTGAGACAAAAATTGGAGTCCTTAGTCGCAGCTTCTTGTGCAGTGTGGTTTGTGTTAGTATAGGGGCATTTAGTTTCAGGACTCCATTGCCACAACATTCACAGTAACCAATGCCATCTGCTGAAGCTCCTAGACATGGGTTTTATGATCTAGCAAGACACCAGACTGTCGACAGGTGAAATTTTTAAGTTGTTGAGCCCAACATTACCTAGATCCGTACTCAGATAACCAGGTCGCTTCGTTTGTTCTGTCGCTTTAAATTGTACTACAATGCATAACTATGAAACAGCAACATTATCTCTATGCGTCGAATGATTTGTAATCTTTCATCGATTCTCAGCTGTACATCCCTGCACTAACTCCTAAGCTATTCGCGCAATGAGACCAGCACTCCTTCATTCCATTCCATTCATGCTCCTTCAAGCGTTCTGTTTTCATATGTTCTCGAATGTTCAGCTCGCTGTGGTGCCTTTGTAACCGGGTCTTGCCGTTGGTTGTTTCACGTTGGTAAACGTGAAAGCCTCTATAGATAGATGCATCAATTTCTAAACATGCCTCAATTTCTTCATGAATGTGTCCAGAATATATGCTATCACGACTTCCTCTGGAAGTTTGTTCCAACAATCAATGAGATGATTTGTGAAGACGTGTTTATGAATCTATGTATGGGAGTTTGTCGTCATTAAGTTTAAGCTGTGGCCTCTCAGAAAACGAATTTTCTGGGTTATTCCTGTTTAGGCCAGTTAGATATATATATACACACACACACACACACACACACACACACACACACACACACACACACACACACACACACACACACACACACACACACACACACACACACACACACACACACACACACACACACACACACACACACACACACACACACACACACACACACACACTCACACACACATACACATTACAGAGATTCGCCTCAAGTCTTTTGGGAGTTGCCATTGTGTCAAAGTGGACGACGTGTTTGCAGGTTCGTTAAAAAAATAACAAATGTGACAAGACAGCAGCAATGAACCTATTGCAATATAATCGTATCCACTAAATCCAGCTTTTCCCAGGATCCTCCCTGTTATGACCCATTTTGTGTGTCCAGTGATCCCAGTGAGAGCATTGGCGCCATCTGACGATCACAGTTGTAGCGATTACATAGTGTAGATACCAAACAGGTTGACACATATATGCTAATATCGCAAGGTACCATAATTGCAAGAATGAAAACCGACCACACCCAATGTAATACATTATTGGCGCATATTATAATCAGCGTTACTGCAAGTCAGGGTTTAGAAAACAGGGGTTCTGAAAAAAAATTATTTTATAGATTTTGTGCAATCCTTCATAAAATTAATAAAAGTTTTATACTTGGCACACATCATATTCATGTAACCGATTGTTTGGTAGACATCACAGCTCCAGTTTCCTTGCAATATTTTACAGTTTAATGCCATCATGTGGTAAAAAAAGGTTTTCACCACGGTAAACCGCCCCGGTTTTTGCCGTCCAATAATGGCAAGAACCGAAAACAAAACACATTCTATGAGTTTCTACCAACCGTCCCGGAAAAAAGTTGTCATGGTAAAACCCAACCTTGCGTGAACTAAAGTGACTGGTGTGTTGACAAAATAGTTAAATTGTTGAAAATCATTTAAATTTTTCAGTGAGTGGACACTATTACCCATGGATATATATTTAAATATATGTCCATGCTATTACCATCAGTGGCGTATTTATGGAGGAGACCCTTGGGCCACGGACCGTTTTGGTTTTAAAACATGCTCGTTATGGTTCAGTGTGTGTATATTCGTACAATTCGAAATAAATCAACAATAGGGGTATTTGTAACATATTTCCCGTTTAATAGCAAAATTAATAGTATAGTAAATAATCGCAAATCAAGAATGATGAATAGAATTAAAATCCATCAACGTCCAATATTATTCATCACTGTCAAATCACAGTTCACATAATAACTAAAAAATTCTTACGAACTTTCTGGCGTCACTAGTACATTACAATAGTAACTACTACTGTCGCTTCTAGCATGATGAGGGTGGTGGCATCGAGGGTGGTGCCATCGAGGGTGGTGCCCATCTAGTCACAGTGAATGCAATCAAGCGTTCCGTGGCGAGTGCAGTCAAACGTAGAGCATTTCGTCCATACGAGTGCAGCCAAGAGTAGAGCGTGGCCAGGCGAGTGCAGTCAAGCGTAGAGCGTGGCCATGCGAGTGTAGGCAATGAAGAGCGTGACCATGCGAGTGCAGTCAAGCGAGGAGCGTGGCCAGGCGAGTGCAGTCAAGCGTAGAGCGTGGGGTGTCGATGGAGGAATCACAAAGAGGCTTCAGCGCGTCTTGTTTGCACTCAATCGTCGCC
Source organism: Lamellibrachia satsuma (assembly GCA_033239005.1). Taxonomy (NCBI): domain Eukaryota; kingdom Metazoa; phylum Annelida; class Polychaeta; order Sabellida; family Siboglinidae; genus Lamellibrachia; species Lamellibrachia satsuma. The sequence goes on along the minus strand of BSQZ01000048.1, from coordinate 1,879,760 downwards.
AACGAATAGTTCTAAAGAGGTATTTAATGTTCACCGATGCATAATCAACGGCGCAAGTAATGAAATAACGGGGAAATAGTCGTCTCTTGAATCAAGAATAATGCGTCGACAATAAATGTCCTCGCACGTCGAAACTCTTAACACGAGACATGGGTACACTCACATTACCTTACTCGGTGAATGTATTATGTTCGAACGAACACTTCTTTACATTTCCATATCTCGGAGGCAATATATCGATTCACAAGGCGATTACTTCGTGAATAATCAAACGACTCATATGTCTGATTTATATCAACTGTCTGAACAAAACATCCGTCAGCTGTTTTGTATTTCCTCTATCACCAATAACTGTTGTCGTCTCACAATAGATCAACCAATCATTTTAGTGCATGCACAACTCACGAAGACCATAGAAAGGCTTGGTTGCCTATGCAACTTGCAAGTTAACTTGTGAAAAGTTACGTTTTAGTTGCACCAAATCACTCCAGTATCAAACATTCAAATCAAATAATACCCTACACAAAATATGTATGATGAGAATTTAGGCAATACACACATAATAATGGTGTACACCAAAGTGCATCTCGTACAAGACGTATAACAGAAAAAGCACTTTACACATTTCCTTTATCTCAACCCATTGTAGAAGGTGAGAACGTCAACATATTTACTTCACCATTATGCTGTCACCTACACAAATGAATAATTGCTACTATATCTCAAGATATTTCTTCTCCACCATAATTAGGAGCTAGCACAAGGATAAACACAATCGGTAAACATCGAGTTTTCCATGAAAACATTTCGTTTATAAGTTAATTCGTTGTGAAAATGTTTTCCGAAATCTTGATTTGTCATTGGTCGCTATTCGGCGCCACTAGCACGACTTTCACTCGCTAAGTACCATCGCTAGGTGGCTTAAGTAAACAAGCTGATTCTATACAACTCACACGACTTCCGATCTGTGACAACCGTATTTTTCCGTCGCGCCGCTGCATGAGAGCATGGGTGGCCCCCATTTGGCTCCCGTTAGCCTCCCCCTTTGCGAGATCCTGGATACGCCACTGATTACCATTATCCATATGGATTTGTTGTCAGTTGTACAACCATTTGTTTCACGTTTCGACAAGTCATATTTTTAGATAAAGCTTCAATTGCTTATAATCTTACTATATTGTGATAAGAACGTACGTATTATTCATTGTCGACATGTGGTTAGTCATTTACATACAATCATATAGATACTGTTGCAAGTTTAAACTTAATATTATACCATGCGTAATACATTACATTAAAGCTTATAAAATATACAAAACAAAAAACATATTTTGACTAAATCATCCACATACTACAACCTAGCTGTCAACTCCTGGATGGTTTTTATGCGTGACAAATTTTCCCAGCTAGGGTACAGGGACCGCAGGCCCCGAAGCATCCTAGCCCGTGGACCTCAGTGAATTTTAAGAGCATTTGGAGACCTGTGAAGGCATTTTTATTCCAAAAGTAAAGAAAAGCTCTTTCTCAAAACGAGCCTATACTGTTTGGAAATTTTATCGTTTGATGCTCAGCTGTTGATCAATCACTGACCGCGCCGCATTCAGTTAAAGGCGGATATTACCGGTAAACTAATCAACTGGCGCCTTAGCTTGCAACACGCATAGATTACTTGTCTCATTTTCGCAAAAAGGCACATTTTGTACGATGCTTTCCATTGCTAAACATTAAGAAAACATGCGTGAGATTTCAGATCTTTGATTTAACAAGATTTAACAAGATTGCCATCTCGAACGACAAGTTCCAGATGGCAAGTGGACAAGGAAGCCATTGGCTTACCGAGAGTCCAACAATTTTCTCATCTATGTGTAGCCCGCCCTTATCAGATATCTGTCAATTCTATTTTTAAACATATTCACACTACTAGCATTAACACAATCGTTTGGCAGTTTGTTCCATTCATTTATCACCCTCTGTGAGAATGAGTACTTTCTCATGTCCAACCTACACTGCTCCTTAACTAATGCTGCTTTGTGTCCTCTGGTTCTACTGCCTTCTTTAAGTTTCACTATTTTAAACACTTCTATTTGGTCTCCTCTTAGTCTCCTGGTCTCTAGTGTTGTCAAACCACATTGTAATAAGCGACTTTCGTAACTAAGGTCTCTTAATTCTGGAATCATCTTAGTTGCTCTTCGTTGTATTCTTTCTAGCTTATCTATGTCTTTTTTACGATATGGCCTCCACGCTTGAATACAATATTCCAAATGTGGTCTAACTATTGCTTTGTACAGGGGTACAATTAGATGTTTCTCCTTATACGTGATAGTTCTCCTAATTAGGCCTAGAATTTGATTTCCTTTCGAAGCAGCAATCCCACATTGCTCTGAAACTTTCATGTCAGCATTAAGTGTTACTCCTAAATCCTTTTCTTGTGTGGTTCTACCTAGTACAGCATCCCCCATTTTATATTCCTCGTCCATGTTTCCATGTCCTATGTGTATACATTTACACTTCCCAAAATTGAATAACATTTGCCATTTTTCTGACCATTTAACTAATTTTTCTAGATCATCCTGTAAACTTTGTTTATCTGTATCATTAGTAACCTTTCTGAATACTTTTGTGTCATCTGCAAATTTGAGTACTTTGCTAGATATGTCATCCTCCAAATCATTTATATATATATATATATATATATATATATATATATATATATATATATATATATATATATATATATATATATATATATATATATATATATATAAAAACAGTATAGGGCCTAACACTGATCCCTGTGGTACCCCACTCAAAACAGATTTCCAGTTTGAAATCTTACCATCTACTATTACTCTCTGTCTTCTGTGTGTAAGCCACTTTTCTATCCAGTTGATTACATCATTGCCTATACCATGGGCTTTTAGTTTAAGTAAAAATCTTTGATGTGGCACTTTATCGAAAGCTTTCTGAAAAACTAAGTAGACAACATCCACTGGTGACCCGTCATCTACCCACTTTGTAATTTCTTCTAAAAAACATAAGAGATTGGTTAGACATGACCTTGCTTTTAGGAATCCATGTTGAGATGTATTTATTAATTTATGTTTTATGAGGAATTCCACCATGTGGTCTCTAATTAATGTTTCAAGTAATTTACATACAACTGATGTTAAACTCACTGGTCTGTAATTTTCTGGCTTCTTCCTCGATCCCTTTTTAAACAGCGGCGTAATGTTTGCTTCTTTCCATTCTGAAGGAACTATTCCTTCTTCTAGTGACAAGTGAAATAAGTTTGCAAGTGGTGTACTAATTTGATCAACAATTTCCTTTAGCAGTTTTGGTGGTATCCCATCAACTCCAGGTGATTTATTATCTTTTATCTTCTTAATTTTCTTTGCTATCATTTCACGAGTTACAAATAACTGCCCTAAATATTCTGATGTATTGCCCTCAAATTTAGTCAATGGAACTGGAAGTGAGCTGATATCTTCTGTGGTAAAAACTGAGCTGAAATACTCATTCAGGACCCATCTGAAATTATGTTTTCACTGTTGCTTTCCAGTGGTCCGACCTTATCTCGAACTTTCTGTTTACTCCTTATATAAGCATAGAAGCTCTTGCTGTCATTTTTTATATTACCTGCCAATTTTTGTTCAAAGGTTCTTTTAGATTTTCTAATTTCAGTAGTAGCTAGGTTAAGTGCCTCTTTGTAGTTGGTGTAGTCTTCTACATTTCCAGCGTGTTTATAGACATTCCACAGCATCTGTTTGTGAGCAATTTTTCTAATAGCTTCTTTTGACAGGTGTTTTTTCCTGGATCTTTTCCCTTGTTTTCTTAATGGAATAAATTTCTCAATAATGCCCTCAATCTCATATTTTAAACAAGTCCAGCATTCTGTTGCTGTCTTGTTCTTCAGCAAATTATTCCAATCTATATTTGCTAGATATGTTCTCATCACTTTATACCTGCCTTTGTTGAAGTTCCTCCTCCATTGTTTTTTATATGTATTCCCTGTTTTTACTTTTATATTAAAATGGATTTGGTTATGGTCATTTGAACCCAAAGGTTCGTGTACTTTAACATTGTCAACTAATTCATTTTGAGAAGACAAAATTAAATCTAACACATTCCCACCTCTGGTTGGTTCCAAGACATGTTGAGTAAGGAAACAATCCTGTGTTAGAAGTAGAAACTGATGGTCGTCACCTCCAGCACTCTCTAATGATTCCCATTGTATATGGCCATGGTTAAAATCACCCATTATAACACATTCTCCCTTGCTCACCTCCCTTATCGCCTTTTGTAATTTTACATCTTCCTCTTGTCCTATGTTAGGACTACGATAAACTACTCCTATTGTTAATGTTGAGTTCCTGGTAACTATGTTACACCAAATTGCTTCCACACTATCTGCTTCACTTTTCAGTGTAATTTCATATGCTTGGATAGATTCTTTAATATACAAAATTACTCCACCTCCCCTTCTTTCTCGTCTATCCTTCCTAAACATTACATAGCCTGTCAGTGCTAACTCAGCATCTATTATATCTTCATTTGCCCATGATTCTGTGATAGCAATTACATGAGGATCAATATCTGCTACCATAATGTCTAACTCACTTTTTTATTTACTATGCTCCTGGCATTTAAGCATACACATTTAAGTTCATTGTCTGAAATTATTGGTGAACATTTCTTTGGATGTGTATTTGTAGTAGTACTCCTTTGAGTTTTCTCTGTCAGTTCCCCCTGCGCATCTAGTTTAAATAATCTATGGTACCTGTGCCCTCGTCGACAACTCTGACAAACTCACACGCAAGAACTGCAGCGCCCTTCCCTGTCAGATGAAGTCCATCTCTCATGAAAAAGTCACCTCTTCCCACAAAGTTTAACCACATGTCTACGAAGCCTACTCCCTCCTCCATACATACCTTCTGTACCTGTGTGTTGATCGCCATCCTTCTACAGTTCCTATATTCCTCACCCCTGCCTCCCATTATTGGTAATATCCCCGACAATACGATCTGCCCAACTCGTGCCTCTTTAAGTGTCTTGATCAACCTCCTGTACTTACCAATGATGGCTGACGTTCCCTCCTTATCTGCATTGTTCGTTCCCACATGCACGAGAACAGCACCTCCCGTGCCACCACCCATGACTTGTCCTGCCTTCTCTGCTATATCCTCTACTTTTGCCCCTGGTAGGCATACTGTTATGTCATCTCCTCTATTTACAATTTTATCCACTTTCCTAATGATGGAATCCCCCATAAATACCCGGGCTTTCCTCGCTTTCCCCTGTGATACTACATCGGCAAAGCTCCTTTCCTGTTGCACATTACTAGTATGCCCCCTTTCTCTCATATCATCAACCTTTACCGTCTTACCACCTGGCAATCCCTCTCCACTCACCCGCTTACCTCTCTTTTGTTGCATTCTTTGCCTTCTGTCATCTTTCTTCTTCTTACCAGCTTTCTCCCTCACATTGCCACTGCTCTCCTTGTTCTCCTCGGTCTCACCACCTCTGCTCTCCTCGGTCTCACCACCTCTGCTCTCCTCGGTCTCACCATCTCTGCTCTCATCATTCTCACCACCTCTGTTCACTTCTGTCTCACCCTGCCCTGTCATCATCAAAATCATACGCCTTAGCTCAATCACCTGCTCCTGCAGATATTTCACTGTAGTACACCCCCTACACACGAAATGGAAATCATCCGCCTGCACCTCCGCCCACGAATTTACACACCCGGACTTTGCAAAGTCTATCCAGCTGTCGCAGCTAGAACATATCAAATTACGTTTTGCCTTTACTTGGCGTTTGCACGGCGCCATGTTAGAAATTAAATTTGTATTTGTTTATAATCCGTTTATAATCAATTTATACTAGGTAGTCTTCACAAAGACTGTTTTTGTGTTGTAATACACACTTTATAGTATGTTACTTATGTCTTAATTAAATTTACAGCTACTGCCTTGCAAATTACTTTCTATGTAACAGCTGACTAACAAAACGTAATATCGCTCGCGCTAACGAAATTTCAGTGACCTTATTTAAATAACACTGAATTACTACCTACGGCTAACTTTTAACAATAAATGTTGTTAAAACAAAATATTCAGGTTTTCAATATTTAATATGTACTAAATTATTTACAATAATATTATGTCTCGTATTATGTACCCAATCAACTGAAAACAACAACCCTTAATTATCGCTCGCGCTACCGAGTCCTCGGAGACCTACGATATATACTACCCTAAATTACTTCTATAGCTAAATTTTAACAGCAACTATTGACTAAACAAGGACTCTTGTAAGTTTATGTTTAATATACACGCAATAATAATACTTATCCGATCAATATTCCACGCTTTAGACAAATATAAAATCCACCAAATTCAATCCCGTGTTCTCCTTCTTTGGTGAGAGACCGTGACATCTTATGCAAAACCGCGAGTCTTACGGTTTACTCGTGAGAGTTGACAGGTAGGCCAACATGTTTTAACGACACATACAAAGGTTGTGATTACAAATGAAAGACCTGGGGCGATTCAGAAAATTAATATGAATTGCAGAAAATCAAACCTGCATCTCTTTCAGAAGTATGCATTCAGAATGCGAAGTTTGAGTATGTCAGTCACACTGGCTGACAAACACTTCATATCTACAACTAACTTATCGACTGGTATTTTCACACAACTCTATCCGGTAACGCTTTACTTGAATTAATCAACTGGTCAACAAACATCACATCCTTTGTCCCCATTATCTACACGCGTGGTCAAAGCAATGCTTTGCAGCTGGGCAGTTATGCTATTCTTGGCATTGGTACGGATTTTGTGTTGCGTCTGTGGCGTATTTTCGTCGTTCGATAATCTTTCGTAACAATTTAACAAGATTTGCCATCCAATCCAAAGGCCCAGATGGCAAGTGGACAAGGAAGCCATTGGCTTATCTAGAGTCCAACAATGTTCATCTACTTATATCCCGCCATCCTGAGATATGTGTCAACCTTGTTTTTATTCACGCTGCTAGCAGTTACACAATCTGTAGGCAATTTGGTCCATTCATTTATTGTCCTCTGTGCGAACGAGTGCTTCCTGATGTCCAATCTACATTAATCCTTTACTAATTTTACCTCATGTCCTCTAGTTCTGCTATCCTTCTTGAGTGAGAAAAACATATTTCTATAAATATGTTCATACACATTCAATATCTTAAAAACTTCAATCTGATCTCCTCTTAACCTCCTTGTCCTTCTTACGATATGGTATCCATGCTTTTATACAGTATTCTAAATGAGGTCTAACTATTTCTGTATAAAGAGGTATAATTAACTTTTTCCCTTGTATGTTATGTTTCTTCTAACCAATCCAAGAATTTGATTACCCTTTGAAGCTGCAATACCACACTGCTCTGAAACTGTCATATCAGCGCTTATTGTAACTCCTAAGTCCTTTTCTTTTACAGTAGTACCCAGAACAGTATCTCCCATTTTATAGTTTACATCCAAGTTCCCATTTACATTTCCCAACATTGAACAACATCTGCCATTTCTCAGACCATTTCACTAATCTGTCTAGATCGTTTTGTAAATGTTGTTTATCACCATCAGCCTTAACCTTTCTAAACAGTTTTGTGTCATCCGCAAATTTCAGTACGTTACTTGTTATACTGTCGTCCAAGTCATTGATATATATTAAGAATAATAAAGGTCCTAATACTGATCATTGAGGTACCCCACTCAAAACCGATTTCCAATTTGAAACTTCTCCATCTACTACAACTCGTTGTCTTCTGTCAGTCAGCCATTGTTCTATCCAGTCAGTTATGCTATCCCCGATACCATGGGCTTTTAATTTAAGTAGTAATATTTGATGTGGTACTCTGTAAAAAAGCTTTCTGAAAATCTAAGTAGATACTATCTACTGGCGATCCCACGTGTATCCACTTAGTGATTTCTTCCAAAAAACATAACATATTTGTTAAGCATGACCTCGCTTTAAGGAATCTATGTTGAGATGAATGTAATAATTTATGCTTAACGAGGAAGTCCACCATATGGTCTTTAATTAACCTTTCTAATAATTTACAAATCACTGACGTTAAACTCACTGGTCTGTAATTTTCTGACTTATTTCTCGAACCCTTTTTAAATAATGGTATGATGTTTGCTTCTTTCCATTCAAACGGAACAACTCCCTCTTTTAATGACAAGTTGAATACTCTTGCAAGTGGTATACTGATTTGTTCTACTGTTTCCGTTAGTCATTTTGGAGGAATCCCATCCATTCCCGGTGATTTGTTATCCTTCATTGCCTTTAGTTTCTTAGCTACCATTTCTGGAGTTTAACGATCCTAAATAGTCAGATTTAGCCTCCTGAAATTTAGCATCAGCAACTGGTAATGTACTTATATCTTCTTTGGTAAACACTGAACTGAAGTAACCATTTTGGTCTTCCACCATTAAAAACCCCTGTGATTTTATATTTCCAGCATTGTCTTCTAGAGGTACGTTTTGTTTACTCCTGACATATGCATAAAAACTCTTGCTGTCATTTGTTATGTTACACGCTAGTTTTTGCTCATAGCTTCTTTTAGATTGCCTGATTTCAGATGTAGCTGCATTAAGTGCCTCTTTGTAATTTGCATAGTCTTCTTCCGTTCTTGTACGCCTATAAACCTTCCACATAGTTTGTTTTAACACTATTTTTCTAATAGCCTCTTTTGACAAGTGTTTCTTTCTAACCCTTTTCCTTGTTTTTGGAAGGGAACAAATTTATCGATGATACTCTCAATTTCATATTTTAGAATATTCCAACATTCAATTGCGGTCTTATTCATCAGCATGATATTTCAATCTAACTTTGCTAAGTATTTTCTCATATCTTTGTAGCTACCTTTGTGGAAGTTTCTCTTGTACGTTTTCTTATTTTTACTTTCTGATGTTACATTGATGTCAAAATGTATTTGATTATGGTCACTGTTACCCAATGGTCCAAGTATTTTTACATTGTCCACTAATTCCTTTTGTGTTGACAAAACTATATCTAATACATTTTCTCCCCTAGTTGATTCTAGCACGTGCTGAGTAAGAAAGCAATCTTGGGTTAAAATAGAAATTGTTGGTCCTCACTCCCTGTGCTCTCTAGAGAATTCCATTGTATATGTCCATGGTTAAAATCTCCCATTATGATACATTCCCTTTACTAACTTCCTTTATAGCGTTTTTGTTTTTTTTCCTCTTCGTTTATGTTTGGATTTCGGTAAACTAATCCAATAGTTAATTTTGAATTTCCTGAAACAATTTTGCACCAAACAGCTTCATCGCAATTTGCTTCCCTTTCTAGTTTTATTTCATAAGCCTGAATAGATTCTTTAACATATAAAATAACTCCCCCTCCCCTTCTTCCTATTCGATCTTTCCTAAACATTACATATCATGTCAGTCCTAATTCAGCAAATGTTATGTCTATGTTGGCCCATGATTCAGTTATACCAATTATATTTAAACATACGCATATATAACCTGTTTCAGAGATATTTTTCGGACGGTTTGATATTGGTTTGTCTGTACTAGTGGCCTCTTGTTCTGCTTGAGTCACCTCTAGGTAACCCCCTGCACTTTTAGTTTAAACAATGTTTACTACCAAAAATATTTGTCATTGTACCCATGCCACTATCTACTGCTGCTAAAAGTTCGTCCGCGAATACTGCTGCCCCTTTCCACTTAGATGAAGCCCATCCTTCATGCACATATCAG